>CM041782.1:58874335-59474335 GCA_023374045.1 Limonium bicolor | reverse complement strand
TTGCGTTCATTATCGACTTCCGCAAGTAAAAAATTGAGAAGAGATCTCACCGGATTGCGATTTGCGTTTGCAGTTTACACCAAAAATTTCTTCTCTCTGAACATCCAAGAACAGAACGATAGTTAGGGTTGGGAGCGCGAGCACGAGAGCGAGAATACAGTGAGAGAATTAGAAATATTGCAAGAGTACGGTAAGGGACTGAGTGAAAGTAGAATGTGTTGCTTTTATTTTTTGATTTGATGATATTTATGTGTCAATCAGGATTCGAACCTCCGTAAACACTCTTTTTCCTCTTTAATAATAAACCTCCGCCTCATGTTTAGTGCCATGGGTGCTTATGACTACTCCATCTCAATAACAGTTGTATTATCAACACTAAAAACCCCAATTTATATCAATGACTACTTATTTTTATAACAGTTGTCTTTGGACAGTAGTTATTGACAAATTTGTAGTAGTGTTGGGCAAGATGCCTAATCTGGATCATAATAAGCCATCAAAGTATAATTAATTTGAGTGTTGAAATGTAATACATAACCTGTTGTACCTTTGATGTAAGACAATGTGTGTAGAGCCTGCTTGATAATGTATATTTGTGGGCATTTGAAGAAAGACTTAGATGTTGAACCGCATAGGATATATCAGGTCTACTATTGGTAAGGAAGTTGAGCTTCCCTATCAGTCGGTGGTAAGAGGTTGGATCAAGAAGTAGTTCTCCCAAATCTTTAGAGAGCTTCTGGTTAAGATACAAAGGAGAAACAGATGGGCGAATGTGTTGCATATCATAGTAACCAGGAATTGGTTAGCATATTTTTCTTTGAGACATTATTAGTCCCTCATTAGTTTCCAAAAAATTCATGCCTAATAAATAGCTAAGCCTGCCCAAATTTGATATTAAATTTGCGATGCAGTTTGTCCTTAAGATGTTGTATTTAATTTTTACCATTGCCTATAACAAAAAGATCATCTAGATAAACACCAAGATAAGTATGTTTGTCTCCTTTTTTTAAGGAAAAGAAAGTAGTCCTCCAAAGATTTTGTGTAACCAAGAGTTTTTGTGAAACTTCCCAAGCTTATCATACCATTGTCTAAAAGCTTGTTTTAGGCCATAGAGTGATTTATGCAGTTTACAAACTTTGTTATGATCTGAAAAAAGTAAGACCTTATGATATGTGCATATATACATCTTCATGTAAGTCCCCATGTAAGAATGCATTATTAACGTCTAATTGACTGAGGACCCATATTCTTTTAACAACAATGATAATGAGGGGTCTCACGGTTGTAAGTTTTACAACAGGAGAGAAGGTTTCAAAGTCTAAACCGTATTTTTAAGTGAATCCTCTAACAACTAATCTAGCTTTGAAGCGTTCTAGAGTGCATCACCCTTTAGTTTTGTATCGCAGATCCATTGGCAGCTGATAGGCTTTTTACGTTTGGTAAATCAACAATGGAACAACTATCATGTATCTGTAAATCTTCAAATTCTTTTTTCATGGCTTGGATTCATTGAGGATGTTTGTTGGCCTCAGTATAGGAACTGGGTTCCTTCAAAGAAAGAATAGTTGGGAGAATTTTCTTGTTTAAGACAGAACAGATATTTACGTGTCTAGTGGGGAAGATGTTTGTTAAAGTTGTTTTGGGAAGGGTATTAAGAGGAGTGGTTTCAAGAGAAGAATGAGGAAAGTTCAATCTATCAGTGTGTTGTTTGTAAAAGTATCAAGGGTTTTAATGTTACAATTACAGATGTAATCACGATATTTTCCTGCTTGTTTTGAAACCCGTGTAGATCTTCTTAAGGGCGGATCAGTGGCAGGAGGGCAATCCACTCTTTGATTTGCATTTGTATCTTGGTTAGATAGAGTTTGGTGTAGAATTAGTTTTAATGACAGTATTCAACTGATTAATCTATTGACAATGGGGTTAAAGACATGAGAAAAACATTCATTGTTGTTAACACCCCATGTTTGATTAAAAGTTTGTTTTTCAGGTATGACAAAATGGAACCTGTCGCAACAAGATTCATCAGACCAATTACATGCAAAGGGGTCAGTGGTTTCTGGTGGATTTAAAACAGAATCATGAAGTTATTCATGCCATATATCTCTTCATTTGATATCACAGAGGGAAAGATGTCTTCAAAGTAAGTCACATCTCTGTTGACTCTCACTTGACACTATTAAAAAAAGGGTCTATTTTGGCGATTGAAAAAGGCCTATTTCGGCAGTTGTGAACCGCTGAAATGGGGACCAATGAAATAGGTTTCTAACCTATTTTGGCGCTTGTTCAAGAACCGCCAAAGTAGATACCTGCCGAAATAGAGAAATTAAACAACCCTATTTCAGCGGTTCTTAGGTAGGAACCGTCGAAATAGATGACCAACCCATACCAGTTGGTTGTTTTGGGTCGGTCGAAACCCGAGAGTTTGGGTACTATGCGACCGACCCATATGAGTCGGTCCTTTTGGGTCGATCGAGACCCAAGAGCTCTGGGCTGGGCATCCAATCCATGTGGGTCGGTCAGTTTGGGTCGAACGCTCTATTTCAACAGTTCTTACATAACAACCGCCGAAATACCTATGTAGATTTCACTGGGGCATCCTATTTCGGCGGTTCTTATGTAGGAACTGCCAAAATAGGCATATATTTTTCCTTTCTAGCTTATAAATGCACCTAAATACACCACATAATCAAGCAAACATGTATATTTGTTCCACAGTGGGGTGCCTCAGTACATAATCATAAACCCATAAAGCAGCCAATATCATCGGCACGGAACAATATTTGTAAGAAACAAGAAAGTTACATAAGGCAATTAACCAAAATGTCTTCACCACACTACAATACATTACACTTCACCACACCACACTCCACTACAATACACATCACCTCATTTCAAACCAATGAAAGACATTTACAGCACAACTATATTCAATGCAAGGTGATCATCAACTAAGTATATTCGTGGAGATGAATTCTAACCATTCCTCGAGCACCTCAGTTATGTGATGATATGCATAATGTCCACCGCCTACTAATTGCTCGAATGCCTTGAACAAACAAAAAGGAATATTAATGAGAAACTACAAGTGCAACAAAAAGGATAAAAATATAAACCAACACTTTCAAAGAATGTCTTATACTTTGTCTAATGAGTTTTGTGGCAAAAGCGTGGACGCTGCTACTAAGTCATGCATAAACCTAATGACATAGTATCCACATTCTGATCCACCGGGATGCACTAGACACTATACATACACACATGTACGTTCTCAGTCATGCTTGCAGGTCTATTATTAATGTTAACTACTATTGACAATATTACAAAAAGTAAGTAATAGTAACTTCACCAGGGTCCACGACATGTTCTTCACTTGCCTTTGCATTGAATAAAATGTAGCTTTCAAGGCACTATACCAAATAAACAGTTTGAAATACACATAGTTTAATTAAAAATAATTAAGCAATATATTAAGTAATAACAATTATTGTATAAATAAATAGATCACTTCAATAGAGCTGATGCTATCACTAGTTTCTTGGCACTCCTACCAAGTGAGTCAAACTGATAGACTCTCAATTCTTCATGGACAAAACAAACAAAAAACAACGCCGACTGTTTACGTAGTTGAATAAATTTGAAATCATTACACAAATAGCATAACTTATAAAAAAAACCAACTAAGATATGGAAGTACGACTTACCCCTGATAATATGGAAAATGTATGACTTGTCAGCACATTCAAATATTGCATTCGTCAAGTACTCCATAAGCCGTTGGACGTCACTTGACATAGTTACTTTGCAACACATAGCAGGGCATAGGAATCTGTAGCTGTCATTATGATGAACGTCGAGCGCCTTATATTGCACATGCGTGCACCATAAACCGCCGAAATAGGCATTTTTTGGACTAGTGTGACATGTGTCTAGATGAAAAATATTGTATCCCTTTGTGTTTTTGCAATTACCCAGATAAACACATGCAGATGACCTAGGGTCGAACTTGGATCTGTTAGGGTGAATGCTAGTAGCAAAACAAAGGCAGCCGAACACTCTCAACTGGTGGTAATCAGGGAGGGAGTGATAAATTTTCTCAAAAGCTGAAAGATTTTCTATAGCCTTAGAAGGGATTATGTTATGATGAAAGCTTCATGTTCAACACAATACCTCTAGAATTTGTTATGTAAGACAGATTGGAAAAGCAAAGAACGAGAAACTTCCATTAAGTGACCCTGTTTCCTTTCGACAACCCCATTCAGTTGAGGAGTTATAGGGCAGCTAGTTTGATATATTATGCCTTTTTCTCTTGAAGAAATCCACTCCTTCATGGGATTCTCTGAGCTCCTTAGCATTATCATTCCTAATAACTTTATCCCTTTTATTGAATTGTCTCTCATTTTAGGTGACAAAGTTTATGATATGTTGCATGGCTTCTGTAACACCCCTACCGCTAATACCGTCATTACTGTACAAATACTTACCTTCGCAGCGGATACTACATACACAACGGCGGGTGTACAATGCCGTTAGTCACCCACGTGACTAACAAGGCGAGTTACAATACTACATACTATCGGTCTGATGAATTTGAACATACCGAGTACTCTACACAATACATTACTTTCCCTTGCATACTCAACCATAATTCAAATACAACTCCAATGCAATTCTATACTGAGTCTACTACAGTCCTTAATTTACCGATACAGTTTGGACTTCCAAATTCGCATTACAATACAAGTACAATTCCTATTACTCAACTACCCATGCTTACATAGCAGCCCCGTCCTACTCTCGAACGGCGGTCGGCTTCGAACTACCTGTAAAATAAAAATGGTGCCCCTAGGGGCTCAGCAAAATTGCTGCATATGAAATTCGCATATACCGCGTGCTAACCGCGGTACGCGACTACTTTGGGTCGGATATACATGGAGTTTGTTTTACATGCACTCATACATACTAATACTACAACAATACAATCAACAATACTTACATACATATACAAGGTTCGTTACCTACCAAGGAAGACAATTTGTCAGTCAACCGTTCATTTAGTTATTCTTTCATCCGGTTTAATCGGATGCTCTCTTCCTTCCCATTCGGGTTCTTAAGTCTTACACCAACTTAGTCCTACTTACTTGTTGCTGTACTCACACTACACTCTTTACCTTACTCCTTACTTACTCGCGCTTGCTCGATACTCATTACTATACTAGTACTTACTCATCACTCGATGCTCAATACTTACTCCCACATACTCAGTACTCCGTACTCTTTACCCTACTCATACTTACTCATTACTCGGGTACTCATTACATACTCATACTTCCTTCTTACTCAATACTCATTACTTTACTCATACATACGCATTACTCAATACTCAATACTTTGGCCTCCGGGCGGAGTCATACACAAGACTCGTCACCGGGCCTACAAATATAAAGTGGCTATGCACTTAGCTCCTCAATTACTCAAATGCCCGTTTTTACCGGACTACTCAAATTCCCAACACTCCTCTCTCGGAGTATCTTACAATCCCATGGATTAGCCTAGAAGTATCTCTCTCGATAACCTCCACTAGCTTAGGGAATTACCACCGTCTAGTATTCTCAGATTTAAGGGTTTCCCCAACATATCGAATACTCTCATGTTCGGGACATTACTTACATTAGTCGGGTCCTCTCATTGTGGGTCGACTAATTTTCTAAGGGGTTGGAGATCCCTCAACATTCTTACTACTCTCATGGCTCATGTCTTGCTCCACCCTCAATACCTCTATTAGAGGTTACTTACATATACTCCCACTACTTATTGTTTTGTGGATTGATCATTTCGGTTCTCTTACCGTTATCGGGAGGTTACTAGTCCCGTACCCTCTCTCACATTCTAGTGAGTTCATTGGTTTACGTTAACGTTTCGTGGTTCATTAGTTTAGCGTGTTTCTACGTTTCCGTTAATTCACAACATGACTCTTACTACGAGTCACTAAACAACAAGACTCATCTATGAGTCGGTCTACGCACTAAGTTAAGCCACACAATCAATCAAGAAGGGTTAGCTCATACAACATGCAGCAAGACATACAATGAAAGGCAATAAACCGTTTTCATGCTTTAGTCTTGATTAGCCGGCACACAACATACAAATCAGAGTAACTCGGTTAGCATACGGGGCATGAGAAAATCATACCTTTCACCGGGTTAGCTTTATCGTGTGTTCCCTTGTTCCTTGGTTCACACTTGTTCCACTGGTAATGTTTCAAACATGTTATTAATACTATGTTCATACGGTACATCAATAATTACTACTCCCGTACTTACCCCGTTGTCCCATTATGCTTAGTTTTACTTATGTCAAATTATGTCCTTACTTCTCACTCATTTCCCACACTTGTTTACACTTCTTAGGACCTTTAAATATCACCAAACAAGGCCTTAACAACTTCTAAAACCATTACCATTCAATCCCCCATCATTTAAACCCTAAAAACCACTTTCGGCAATATTTTGGGGGTGGTCCGGGACTTGGTCCGGACCCAAGGTCCCGGACCATTCAAGAAAAACACTCTCGGCCATTTTTTACTATTGGTCTGGGACTTGGTCCTGGACCTAGGTCCCGGACCACCTACTGTTTCTACTCTCGACTTAATTTTTGATGCGGTCCGTGAAATACCCCTAACTACTTAAACTTGATTAAATGAATTAATAATGATCTAATAAGGCCAAAACTCACCTTAAGATCATGGAGGAACAATCTTAGACCTTAAAACACAAGAATGTGCTTTAAGAAACCATAGAGATTGTATAACCTCAGTTAGGATCCAAAGTGGATTCCTGAGTCTTATAATCAAGCTAAAAACACTATAAAACCATTACCAAATAAAACCAAGCTCAGAAACATCTTAAGACAAGAATATGTCATAAAACCCCTTAAAGCATATTTTTGATATATTATCTTAAGAATGAGTCTTGGATGGTTTTAAAGGCTTGAATATATTTAAATATACTAAAATAACACAATGGAATTATTTTCAAAACAAACCAAACTCTAAAAAGAGTTAAGACACAAAAAGGAGCCTGAAAACTCCTTAAAACGCGCCTTGGCGAATTGTCTTCGAAATTGGTTTTGAGTGGCTAGTTGGCCTTGTATACATACCAAAATACATGTATACTACTTAATATCATATTAGGAATTTAATTCCAGAAATTTACAAATTTTATATTAAAATATTAATAAAACCCTAAAAGGGGCCCGTTTTAGTCAACGTTGACTAAGAATGGTCAGGAGGTCAAAGTTGACCCCTTGGATCCCATGGAGTCGGAAGCCACAAGGCAGGGGGAAATTGAACTGAATTATTGACAAAAGGAGACTTAGTGGAGTGTTACTTTTCCATTTAATAAGAAATTAATGCTTTAACTTACCTTTTCCTTATTTTCTTCATTATCCCTTCCTTATCTCTTGTCTCCAACGACTCCTTGCTCCTTCCTTCTGTCCCAGCCGAGCTCACATGCTCCCAAGCTCACCATAGTTGAGCTTTGAAGCTATCTAGCAAGGAAATCAATCTAATTCACCTAAGGTAATGGTTTAAGGCATAAAATAGCTAATTTTCTTCCTTTCTTCAAGGGCTATCTTATGAGCTAACTTCTATACTCTTTCCATGGCTCAATCTCAGTGTGTGGATGTTAGAATAAGAGTTCAAATTCGTTGGTAAGGGTTCTTGGAGCTAAGAACACAAAAATCATCCTTTAAGGTAAAAATGAGCTTTAAGCTTCATTCTTCTTGCTCAAGGTTCTAATGGCTGAAATTTTTGATCTCTTCCACTTATTATCTTCCCTAATCATGTTCATTCAGTAACTTCATCAAGATCTTCAAGGATTAGCCAAATCCAACCTTAAAACACCATTTTATGTGTTTTCAAAGAGTAAGTCTCCTAGCCTTGTTCTTGTGTTGTTTGATCTGCCACTTTGGCTTTTATTTGGACTAGGTTTAACACTCTTAATACATCTTCAAATTAGAGCCGAAAATACCTTGGGAAAGAGCTTGAAATCCTAAGGTAAAAACCTTGTTTATGACTTATAATTACTCTCATGGTTCGATCAAGTTTAGATTTTAACTATGTCTTGTTTTGTTTTCTAAAATCTGTTCAAGTGTTGTGGAATTAGTTCCTCAAGCTACCGTGACTTGAGAAGGCTTAATCTAAGGTAAAATTCCTTAATAACATGTTATTATGTTCTATATCTTAAGCTATCAAAATTGTCGTGAGTGAATATAGTTAAGTGACTAATTTTGACTCTAAAAATGATATAGAAATATTAGCTAAATTAATTAAGAGATTAATTAGCATAATTGTCAAATTTAAGGCATTATGTGGAAACTTGGTAATTTTTGAGAAACTACAGGTGAGGCCGAGAATTTATATATTTTTTGGAGATGTTTGTGTGCAATTTTATTACAAGTTCAAGGTTGTAATAAGGCCATGTCATTAGGCCATTTTATTAAGTTATTTAATGTTTTATTTAGATTTAAATTAATTAATTAAGTTATTCTAAACTTTGGGGTCAAAATGGTACTTACCAAAAATAGAGGTGGCCGTGGGTAATTATAGGTGAAATTAGGGATTTAAAATGAATTTGAGTGAAATTATAACATATTATAAAGTTTTGGGTCAAAATTGTAAATATTTGAAAGTTTGGGGTACAAACTGTAAATACTAAAAATTTAGTGTTAAAACATAATTTGTAAGTCATACATTGACTATATAAGAGGTTTGACCAAATTTGGTGAAAATTAGAATTAAATAACAACTTATAATAAACTATGTATTAAGTTGTTGTATAATATTTGGGGTATATTTGTGATTACCAAAAATTTTGGGTATAAATGGGGTTTAAAACAGTCCTTGGGCTGTTAGAGAATTTTAGGAATTATTGGGTTGAATTTGGAGTTAAAATGAATTATATAAGTATAAGATATAGTTAATAATGTCATTAATACATTATAATAATATGTGGGGTCAAAATGTAATTTTATAAAGTGTTGGGATTGGAAATTGAAATTTGGACATTAAGGGGCTGTTTGTAATTTTCAAATATATATAACCATAGGTTATACAATTATAATGACATAAGTATCATAAATAGAATATATGGTGTAAATGTAACTATATAATAATAATTGGGGTTATTATGTAGTTTTTGAAAGTATAAGGGGTGGGAATATAAAAGCCGAAACATTAGGTGCTATTTGGTATTTTATTACATTTTATAACTATAGGTTATAGAGGTTTAGTGATTTAAATATCATAAGATATGTTATATAACTATAATGTAACATTATATAATTAATGTCGTGATTTTGTAAATATTAAAGAACATAAGTGCTGTTCGGTAACAATGAGTATTTTTGAATAAGAATTTATAATACGGTTTATAATGTTATAAGGGATGTAACATTTATAATATAAGAAATATTCATTAAGGAAGAATGAATATATTATAAGGGATTACCATATAATAAATGGTCCCATAATACATATATATAAATAAATATATGTTATGTAGTGAGAAATACAATATGGTTCAATAACCGTATAATACCATAACTAAAATGATATAAGATAAGGAGA
This sequence comes from Limonium bicolor, assembly GCA_023374045.1. Taxonomy (NCBI): domain Eukaryota; kingdom Viridiplantae; phylum Streptophyta; class Magnoliopsida; order Caryophyllales; family Plumbaginaceae; genus Limonium; species Limonium bicolor. The sequence continues at coordinate 59,464,707 of CM041782.1, read as the reverse complement.
AAAGAATCATAAACACTAGTTTAGGAAATTCTAATGTTATGTTGTCTATGGAATAATAAGGGGTTAAATAATTCAAAGTATTTTAAATATGGATTATACAACATTACATTTGGGAAGACTAACCTTAGGAAAATAAATACTAAGGTGAGATGTATAATATATGATCAAGATTATACATGCAATATAGTGACAAACTATAACATATACAATGTGTATTAAATTACATGCGATAACGAATGTTGAGTTGAGTATATTAATATACCACGACGTAAACGTACATGTAGTATAACATTAACTAATCCCGAGTTAAACCGAAAACCCGACAAACGTTGTTAGTAAATGACGGGGAATGAACCGGAGGGATTAACGACGGTACGGGGTACCGTAGAGTAATGTTGTTATACGGGATACTAATCTGTAGTATTATACGTATTTTTAGACTGTTAGAGACGACGCGAGGAGCATTGGACCTAGCTGATTCATACTCCACCGTTTTAAACCAGGGTGAACGGTATGTTGTTATGTGTCTCTGATTGTCTCTGAGGACTTCCTCGGTTCAGACATATGTGTGAAATCTGTGATAAGATTGTTTGTCTGAATGTGTGAATTGATATGCATGAACTGTATATTTAAGCTGCTTATTATTTACTGTTTCTGCGATAACAGTATTGGTTGTTCGTATATATGGACCTATATATATAAAACGAACTAGCGGCTATGGTGCTGTCTTATATGAGTAATATAAGGAACGTCAGAAAAACGTATAGCACTAGGATAATAAGATATGTATATTATCCGAGACTTAATTACGGAGCACTGGCCTTTTCTAAACGCCGCTCTCGTATCTAACACTGGATCCCAAGTTTACATACTTCGGATTGGACTAATGACCTTAGTCTGCTTTGTTAGAAACAAATTGGTAATGCGATGCAATGCGATGCGATGGTATAGATGTAATAAAGCCAAGAGGATGTGGCTCTTGGTGCGCACTGTGATCACAAAAACGATACCAGGATGTCCGCGTACGGGTCCGTAAGTATGAAGAAATTTCCCGCGAACTAGAATGGTTCGTTGGTCGGAGACTCTACCGTTGGAGTGGCTACTGCCGTGGGTGACCCGCCATAACATATGGGTAATTTAGAGACACATCGTTTTAACGAGACGTAGTCACTAGGTATAACTAAACAATTACGAACAGCTTGTTAGCTCGTATATGGTGAACAACATTGGGCTCTTGTGCCAAGGCTGGGAATTAATACTCGTTATTATTCTTGTTGTTATCACCTTGTTGTTCATTGGTTATGCTGTGTGGAAATTATGGGTGTTAATGGTAGTGATTTATTGTATGGCTATTACTGTTATTGTTTACAGTTTATATATTAAAACGGTATTGCATGTAACGAATCCCATGCTCTCGACCAAATAACTGAGGGGTCTGAGGGGGCACGACGGGGCATGTGATGACATACTCAGCAGGGGCTGATTCCATACCACAACCTGTTTATTTTCAGGATACTAGATGTTTGTCGACGCGGGGCGCGACACTTGTGGAATAGACATCAGTACGGTTTGTTTAAGTGGTTATATTGGACTCGGGTTTGGTGAACCGAGGTGTAATTTCGCGTAGACGCTCACGTGTACGGTTCTATGTTGTAAGGGGTATTATGTTGTAGTTCTTTTGGTATTGTCTAAACTGCTATCTATCTCTTGTGGTCACTGCGGGAATATGTTTCGCATGTTTTTTTTTCGCATGTTGATTATCAGGTAACGCGTTATCACTCGTATGGGCGAGTGGTAATGGTAACACCATAGTACGACAGTGTTTTATTTACCGCTGCGATTTAATTATAAAGTACGACGTTAGGAGACAATTAGGAGCCGTGTTAGTAGGGGTGTTACAGTCGGGACTTGGTACATACCCTAGGTCCCGAACCCTGCTAAAAACTGCTACTAGGTTGATTTTTCAACCCCAAATCAACCCTTAATCCACCTCCAATCATTCCATAATCTTTCCACATGTTTCCTACATGTTTAAACACCTTAACACACTCCATAAACCACCTCAAATCATTGGTCCAATCCTTGCTCAATTCTTGTTTAAGTTCTACATTTTCATTCTTGCATTTTTACACTTTGCACACTTGTGCATTCCTAATTTCCTCTTGGTGGGTTACTACCCTCTACCAACTTCACCAAATTGCTTATTGACCATTACAATCCATCCTAGACAAATGCACTACCAATACCCAAGTCAAATCTCCATCTTCAAGATTACAAACACTAACTCTTTTTCTTGAAATTCCAAGGTCTTTATAACCCAATTGCTACAGATTTTTCTCACTACTTTACTTACCTATAAAATAGCTCCTAAGGGGTTAACTAACCAAATTGGTTTCTCTCCAAACACCAAGTTAACCCTTGGTTATTCCTTACTCACTATACACCTAAAACTCCTTCGGTTTCTACCGAAATTTTGCCATAGCTCCGTTGCTTTTTTAGCATTTTTCCAAAACTCATCTCATCACCAAATTTCATCATAAACTAGCCACACCCATACAAGGGTCCTACCAGCACACAATTAATTCACAATTTACCAAAACTTCCTCAAACAACAATACCAATACACATACTCAAATTACTTGGCTCTAAGTCCTTCAATTCACACAACAACTTACAAATCCTCTCTAATTCATCCAAATACATTTCCATTCCAGTTTTGAGTTCATTCATTCCTTTACCCATTCCCAAAATTCTAATGCATCAAGGTAGTAGTTAAGGTAGATTTCCTTACCTTGAATATTCCAATCCTCTTTCAAATTCTCTTCTTCTTTTCTCCCATCCATTATCGGTCAAGTGGGCAATGGAATTGCCAAACTCCATTCCCATCACCCAAGGAACACAAAATAAGTGTAATTAAAATCCTAACCCTTGGAATAATACTAATTCAATGAAATGCTTAAAAACACCAAATCTAGGGTTTACCTTTGGAGTCTTTTACGAAGGGTTTTAGCCCTGGATTCAAGAAGGTGATCCCACCAACATTGGAAGGTTGGAATGGTGGTCAAATGAGAGAGAAAAATAGAGCATTACAATGGGGAAAAATCGGCTACAAAGAGAAATGGAGGAAACATGAGTTTTTTATGGAGATTTTTACCTTAGGAGGAAGAGGAGACTCCAAGCTTCTATTAGGTACCATTTTCTCTTCAAATGGGCAAAACCCATGGAGATGAAGTTCTTCATTTTTGGATTTTGAAAAGAAAAGAGAGATGATAGAGAATGATGAGGAGATGAAGAATAAGTATTTATTTTTGTGATTGGAGCTTTAATGAAGCTAGAGCATGAAGAATAAGAGAAGAAGCCATTGGAGCTTATTTGGGAGCTTCAAAATCACAGCAACCAGAGGAAGGAGAAGAGAGGAGTCAGGAGGGGGGGGGGTTCTCACGCAGGAAAAGAAAGGAATGGGAGGAGAGAGAGGGAAAAGGTGAGTATTTGTTGCTTTTGCTTTATTGACTTTTCAACTCATGGATTAATTAACTAGTCAAGTGTGAGTGTGTGTGTGAGGGAGTTAATTAACTCATAAAACCTGCCCCACACAGTGATACATGCTGGAGCGTTTTTTCGTTTTTTACAGAAAACGCTCGTTAATTTGTCCGGTTTTAGCACTATTCACTAACCGGGCCCGTTTTCCGGAATTTCTCGTTTCTTTAATTTTATTGGTTATTAAGCTTCCATTAATGCTTAATTATAGTTATTTATTAACTATAATTTTTACGGGTTCATTTGACCACTCAAAGTCACGTTTTCGGGTTTTCTCTAAAAATGTGCGCTAAAGCTTTATTAGCGTTTTAACACATTATTTGGATCCGTTTTCTTCGGGAATCATTCCCATATACTAATTAGACTTGAATAAGCCTTAGGAATCCACATAATACTCTAACCGATGTCTCGTACCTCCTATGGTTATATAACGCTTATTTTAGCGTTTTTTGCTTTTTAAGCGTTTCTTCATTTCTTTTGGATTTATTTTCCTTACCAAAATTACTTAGGCACTATTAGGCCCTTAAATACCATATTAGAATAATATAATCACCATATTTAAGTTCGGGGTATTTCAATCTACCCCCTTAAAGAACTTTGCCCTCAAAGTTGGTGAATCTAATATTGTTACTCGTATAAGTACTCTATGCTAAGGTTATGACCTCTACATATAACTTGTCAACTCCAAGTGTCTGACTCGATGTATACTACACATCCAAACAGCATGTCACTGCATGTATAGCAATCAAAAATATCCGTTACAAGCTCTTCATGGGGTCCGTCCGCAGATAAATGAGGTACCATCCTCTCCCATGTCGAGCGATCCCTCAGGTACCGGTCACGTTTGAACACTTACGCTTTCTGGTTCACGGCCGTCATGACTAATGGCACTTACGCTTTCAGGCCACGGTCCTTTGGTTCAGATCAAATTCATTTGCATATATAGAGATCCTCAGGCACTTACATACTTACTCATACTTACTCGGGACTACGCTGCCTCAGTGCCCTTGGAAAAATACGAAAACTCACACTGTCATTGCACCCAACCGGCCACTTAGGACCGCCGCACGAACGGTGTAGTGGTTTCAAAACTAATCAACAAACTTCCACTGACTCAAAACTAGCTTCACCTCCATGGTTTCAACCGGATACCCGTGCCTAGTCATGGCAGATCCACTAGCGCCCGTGGGAGCGGGTTCAAAACCGATCCTCATTCTCAAGTTTGAAGAAAACATTGTACCAATTAGTTTTGGGAATTCATTTTGAAAACTTGCATATATCTCCTAAGTTCCATTTATAATGATTATACCTATGACTAGTGTTATTACTGTGACCACTTATGGGGAGCTTCAAGAGTCCTTCAACCCCAATGTGATCAGCATTGGTGTTGAACTATCCTTCCACCCCAATTGGTGTTCAGTTTCCCTTGATCGCGACATACCACGAGTACATGCAAGTTGGTAAAGGGCGTGATGTTGGTCTGAACCAGATCTCCATCTTTGAAGCCAAGATTGCAAATGGTAACAGTGAACAAGCCCTGAGTCGTGATTATACCGTCTTGGATGCCGATTTGATTTCTTTCGGATGCTATCCTGCTACTACACAACTATTGGGATTTACGTCAATAGCCTGGTATAATGTTGTCTCCACTCAAGTCCCTTGTTTTTCTTCTCCTGTTAAACTCCGTATGCCCTGGTTCTATCTTTCCATCAAGGAAAATCTATCCATACCAACTAACTAACATATCTATGTACATACTGCGGCGGATATCAGTAGTTGCAATATACATCTTCCTCTACGGCCAACTCTACCTAGTACTAAGTGGCCTTCAGAAAGCTCTCTCCTCATCGAAGCTCAGATCCACAACATAAAATCCCTGGAAACAGCTCTAGCATCGCAATCATTCATCCAGCTGGGTCTTCTCACAGGCCTACCAATGGTAATGGAATTAGCCCTGGAGAGGGGTTTCCTCAATGCCCTCAAAGACTTTCTCCTGATGCAACTGCAACTTGCCTCTGCCTTCTTCACCTTCTCCTTCGGGACCAAGTCCCAGTCCCACTACTTTGGCCGCACCATCCTTCACGGCGGGGCCAAATACCGTCCCACTGGCCGCAGAGTCGTCATATTCCATGCAACCTTCACCGAGAACTACCGTCTATATTCTCGGAGTCATTTCATAAAGGGTTCGAGCTGCTGTTGCTTCTAACAGTGTACGACATATTCAGAGGTTCATACCAGAGCAGTGTAGCCTATGTTCTCATCACATATGCTATATGGTTCCTGTCATTGTCATGGTGAAATACCCCAAATCTAATTAATACTTTAAAAATATAAAATAATGGAAATTAATCTATTTTATGTACGCATGCTCATCCCTGCATGCAAACGTCTACGTAAATAATATTACGCGTGCGCATACAAATACATGCATACAAACACTACGTAAAAATAATTGTTTACCATAAACATTAACGGGCGTAATTTCATAAACGCCTTGACACACTTGTACAAACACTCCTGTACAATTACAATGAGGATCAAACTCCTTGCATAACATGCTCGATACAGAGAGCGTCTACAAGGAAAGATTTATACGAACGTTTATACAAACAAGCAACGTAAATATTTTTACGGATGCTTAAGCATTTATAAATGCTAAATAAATTGATAAATATATATTTAATAAATGTAACAACTCAAGTTACACCTAATATATGGATCATAAAGTCATAAGGACTCATCAGAGGTGAAAGATATACAATGAAAACCTTAACGACAATAACGTTCCTTAACGCCTTAAAACGTGCGTTAAGGATGACCTTGTGGTATACAAGTCCTATGGCCTTTTTAACTCAAACAAAATGGTCATACTATCATTAAATGTTAATACAAACATAATCCCCAGGCCGTGCCTAGGAAAAATTGCAAAGTGCCTGGGAGTTCCCGTACAGCTCCCTTAGAACCGAAATACACTAGAAAAGTCTCGGAGATGGCGTATGAGCCAAACTAGACGTATATAATCTACCAACTGACTCCATAGTCATTTTTAACATTTAAGACATAATTGTCGAGGTAAATTTTCAATTAAACGAAAAGTGCTCGGAGGTTCCCTAGTGGGACCCATAAACGCTAGAAACGCCCGGGAATGCCTCAGAGAAGTGCCGAAGTTGCATGAACACCTATATAACTCATCCTTAGAGTTCCTAACATAATTATTCACCATTATAAAGAGGATGCTCGAGCTACTTTCTCAAAAATAAACAAAGTGCTCGGACGAATTTCTTAACGCTCCGGTTTAGCCCCGGGAGTGTCCCGATGGCCCGGAAATTGAGTTATGAGTTGATATAACCTTATATAACTCAATGTAACACTTTAAATATTATTATTGACCATAAACAATGTTCCTAAACACTTGGAACTCATTGGAACAATTTATTTCCCAAAATGTCCTTAGAGCACAAAAACGCACGTTCGGGTGTCACAAAAACGCGTTCTACGCAATTACCTTGAAGTTTTTGATTAGCCACGAATTGGTAAACTTAAATGGGGTTAAAATGACCATCTTAATCAATCAAAACAGGTCTAAACCATGGGCACAAATAGGGTCGAAAATCCTATACATTTTTACTATAAAATCATGATTTTACCTTAGTAACTTTCATCTTCTACCTTAATATAAATGCAACAAATAAATGTTACAGCCTGTGACATGTCAACAATATGATCTTAATGTAATATAATGCAACAAAGACCAAGTTAAAATTAAACTCCCTCTGGTCATACATGTGGCCGATTTTGAAGGCATGAAAGACCACAATTCTTGCCTTGTAAAGTCTTGGAATTTAATGCCTTGACCAGACCTAGATGTACCTCAATAAGTGAGCTGGATTAGGCATCAAAATGTCAACAAATCAGCCCCCAAATAAGCTCTGTTGGCGCCAGCAACCAAGACCAAAGAGGCACCAAGAGTTCAGTTTAGAAAGTCAAGGAAATCTTCCTTATATCATGGATCTTTGTCTTGGAAATAATGCAGCCTCCACTCCAGCTCATTATGAACGAAATTGGGCAGGTCTTAGAGGACTTTAGGAGCTTAGAATCTGGAGAGAATCCTTGACAAAAGACCCACCTAAGTGCCTACCTATATGGACTAATGAACAAACAAGAAAATCTGAAACCAAACCCCTTTTCCTACATCATTTTCGTCCATCCTCCTCTCCTTCCTTTCTTGCTCAATTCCAGACCTTGGTAAGTGCTCTCTCCTCTCTCCTCTCTTCCATGGTTACCTCCTTCATGAGTTTCAAGTTCCATTGATGGAGGACTGATTTTAAACTCATTCTTATGTCAAAACTCCTAGCTAATTCTACCAAGCAAGAATCAAGTAGCAGATCTGTGCAAGAGGTCTGACTTCGGGAGAGATTCTGTAATTTTCAGTAAGTTATCTCGAAATTTTCCCAACATCAAACTTGTTCCCCTTCGAATTAGCTTTCCATCCATATAAAGATATTGAATTTTTGGTTTGAGTATTCAGTCTGGGTGAGCAAAAGAAGGCAAAGTGGTTCCAGCAGTGAATCTGCTCAATAGGCCTCAGTACGGGAGTTATTCTGAATTTTCCGTAAGTTTTCTCGAAATCTTCTCAACACCAAAGTTGTTCCTCTTTGAATTAGATTTCCAACCATATAAGGTTCATCAATTTTCGTGGTCATTTCAGTTCTGGGTGACTAAAACACAACCGGAGAGTGCGCAAACTGGGAATTTCGGTAAGGTATGGTGAACCTTATCCTCCTCCATATGGTGCTTATAATTAGTGACGAATTTAAGTAAGGAAAATACCTGAAGTAATACCTTGAAATCCTCTTCTAATCTTACTTAAGATATGTGTTAGGATCTAACTCCTAAACCCTTTCCTTTTATGCATGAAAACCGAAAATGGGAGCAAAATCTCCATGGAGGAAGCTTGGGAATTCAAGGAGAAATCAAGTACCTAATTATCCTTGAATAAAGAGTAAGTTTCTATTATGAAATCTACTAAGTTTAGGCTTTGTCCTAGCTCTTAAATTTGTACAAATCTATGTACATCTTTGTTATAAAATCCAAGCCGAAAATACAAGGTAAGATTATTAACCTTAAGTTATAATTTTTGTGTCACAAAAATCAATTATGACACATAAAGTGCAAGCCAAATTATCTAGGGATTAATTGCTTTATTTTGAGCTTATAATCATTCTAAGTCACTAACATAATTTTTAGAAGTGTTATGTGGCTTATATACATTTATATATATTTATATAAGAAATAAATCAAGTTTTAAAACCATAAGATATAATATGGTTATAGCCGAATTCAAATGGCTATAATTGGGTTGTAATGACATAAATAAATGTCTATGAACATATAATATATAGTTTTGGTGGATTAAAATAATTACTAGTATTAAAATGACTAGTTAATTAAGTTATGGGGCTAAATGCAATTTTTGGAAAAGTTAGGGGTATGAAATGTGATTGCCGAGAGATTAGCCATTTAATGTGGTGAATTTTTATTATAATGTAAAGTATGAACTTATATTATGAATTTTGGGAGAATTAAAATAAATACTAGTGTTTAAATGACTAGTTAAATAAGTTATGTGGTAAAATGTAATTTTTAGAAAGTTATGGGCAAATAAGGTGATAACCGAAAGTTAATGGTGCTTCTTGGCATAATTATGATATAATATAAAGTAGAAAATAATATATTATGAATTTTGGAGAATTTAAACAAGTGTTAAGTGTCAAAATGACAATTATAAAGTTTTGGGGTGGAAATTGTAATTTATGAAAGTATATATGTAAAACTGAATTTAAAGTGGGGCGGGAACTATAATTAATGGAAAATATGTGTCCATTGGAATTTAGGAGAATTAAATATTAAACTATGGGGTATAAGTTAATATGTAAGTGTTATAAAGTTTTTGGGGTTAAAATGTAATTAAAAGGAAATATTGATGAGGGGGCCGAGAATATAAGTGGCCGTTTTGGTAATTTAAAAAGTTGAAGTTTCCAAATTATAATTACCAATTTATAGGGTGATTTTATAAATCAATGAGTTAAGAAAATAAAACTATATAATATAATGCATTTTGGAGTATAATGTAAAGTTTAATAAAATAAATGTGGTTGTATTGTAATAACCGCCGAAAATTAAGGGTATTGTTTGGAATTTAAAAGTATTTATAGATCCTACATGGATATTTGAAGGGATTAGAAAGAGAAATGATAATTTAAGGATTTATGACATTAAACTATATGTTATAAAAGCATTAGTAACTTATTTATAAAGAGATAATACTATTTGGGATAATTTTTGTAATTGATAAAAGTTATAGGGACAGAACATGTCCATACGTAACTTATACGTATTATTAAGGAAATTGTAAAGTTGAAATACTACTTAGATAAGTACAAACATGTATTACAAATGTTACATGTACGAATTAATACCTTAAATGATTTTTAAATCAAGGTTAATAATGTAATATGATTTACATAAAAACAAAAGGTAATTAAAAAGAATTACCACGCAAGACAAGTCTTATATTTTAAGACTACATAATTAAAGTATACAAATAATACCTTGAATATAATAAGGTTAAGAGGTTAAAGAATTAACTTAACGTAAAAGTTAAACCTCACATAAAATAACGAATACGTAATCGATACGTAACGTGTTAAAATTACTACACGAGAGTTACACAAATTAACGCTCTCAGTTAATCCTATTCTAGGACATTGTTTGACCGGGACGTTGATCGAGAATTTATTCGAGTACAGTCTATGGTGTACGGTATGGGATTCTTACAGCCTGTCTACTATCGGATTACACCGGTTTGTGTGCTATCTGTTGTGTGAATTAACGACCAAGATAATTGCATGTAAACCGGAATTACTATTATGCAATGTTGTGTTATGTGTATATGATATGCACTGTTGTACTATTTTGTGTACGTGAACAATGTGTAACGTCGTGATATTTGGTGCGCGTGAACAAAGACACTTGTTATGCTATTTCATGTGCGTGAACGTTGCTGACTATAACGTGTATGTACCACGCATACAACACCAACTTACCAGTGGTTTAAATACCTACGTGTTATGATACCGAGAACTTGTACCCAAGTTTCTCACTAACTTCCTTTATAAATACGTCGTTGTCCTTAAACGTGACAACTGACAATACACAAAAGTATGATTGTTAACGTCCTTGTGTGACATCTAACTTACTCAACACTATGAGAAGCGAGGAGCCCAGATGTATCTGGCCATGCATGCAACTACGGGAGTTGTACCTGTCTCAGGTCGTCTCCTATTCAATATGCGTCGCGATGGTGGTTTTGGGTGCACTCTACGTTCACTCACCGGGTTAGTACCGGAACATTTTGAAGTTGGAAGAAGGCTACATTCCTCCCGAGGGTACGATACCCACATTTTTAAGTACAGGAGTTGACTACGTTCGCTTCTAAGGGAACTTTACCCCACCTACTTGTACGAGAGTCCCATCTCGTCTAAGGGTTTATCATACCCGTCCAATTTACTCTATGAAGATAGAGTTTAACGAGGTCACTATACCTCCTCTATATAAACGTACTCTTGTACACCTGTCTAGTCCCATCGTGTGGATCTGACAACCCTCTATCAATTACAGAACATCCAACTGACCTTCTGAAGTCTTGTTCTGTGTGACATTGATGTCCTTGCTATGACTGCTTGTGGTGAATATTGTATGTTGTATGTTTACAATTGTGAAATAAAAATGAACTGCATGTATTCGACAAAATAGCTCGTGTGGCCTGCTAGCTTACAGTCTGCACGATATTTCATACCAGCATAGTTGTTTGCTGAGCCCTTCGGGGCACCCCCATTTCCCTTTCAGGTACCTGAAGAAAAGAAGAGATTACCCGACCGAGTGTAGGTGGGGTAGAGATTAAGATACGGGATTATTGCTATTGTATCATTTCAAGTTATTGTACCTTGTTTTAGATTTCGTTGTATAACGGTTTGTATTCAGGGCTCAGACCGTATCTTTATAAGTTGTATTAGAGTTAGCCTTGTTAGTCACATGGGTGGCTAACGGCGTTGTAGCACCACCCGTTTTATGTATTATATCCGCTGCATATTCAGATATTTTCGGGAGCTGGCATCGTTCAGGTTGTGGAGTTTCGGGTTGGGGTGTTACACATGGCTATTCACGCCGTTTCTATTTAATCCTTCTGGTTTTGACTGGGAGAGGGTTGTGGATGACTGGACTGATTGGAATAAGTGGATGAGGCACCAAGGTGGGATTGGGGTTCAACAAGATAAGAGGTGGGAGTCTTGGTGGTATGAGGAGCAAGCTCATCTTAAACGTGCTAACGTGAGTTCGAGGCTATTTGAGGTGATTCTTTCGGTGAGATTCTTCCTGTATCAGTATGGGCTGGTGTACCATCTTGATATATCAGCGCAGAGCAAGAGCTTTGTTGTCTATGTGCTCTCTTGGGTGGTCATACTTGTTGTGTTACTCCTGGCAAAGGTAAGCGCGATTATTTTAAATTCCTTACAAATTTTATAATCTGATAGTCCTAAATAGACGAGCATAAGTGAGTGGCATTTGATGTTGCAGTTGGTTAGTATGGGTCGTAAACAGTTGAGTCAACGTCATCAATTTGCTTATCGGATGTTCAAGGCATTTCTCTTCTTAGCTGTGCTGTCAACCATAGTGACACTCTCCACAATTTGCCATCTTACTGTCACGGATTTGGTGGTTTGTTGCCTTGGTTTTATTCCCACTGGTTGGGGGTTGGTGTTGGTAAGAAGTTTCAAACTTACCTTTCCTTTGTCTGCTTCTTTTCCTCGGAAGACAGATCCTGTGATATGCTTTTTTCCCCTGTTAATACATTTCATTGCCAGAACAGGTTGGGCAAGCAGTTAGGCCAATACTCGAGAAGACAGGGGTGTGGAAATTTATGCTGGTTCTTGCTCGAGCATATGATTATGGAATGGGAGTGGTTCTCTTCTTCCCCATTGCTGTATTGGCATGGCTTCCAATCATACAAGCTTTCCAAACCAGATTCCTCTTCAATGAAGCTTTTAATAAGAGACTTCAAATCCAACCAATCCTTGCTGCCAAAAAGAAGCGCTGATGTTGGCTTGGTCATTATTCTTAGAAGTCTTGTTCTATATGTACATATTCGTTGGTAGATGACGATAGTAATCAAATCTTTCGTGTATAAATTCTTTGGAAAGCTGTTACTAGATATCTGTACAATGTTCCCATTCTTTAGGACAGACGGAACAAATAATTCATGCTTATGTAATTAGATTGCATTTGCTGCACATGGCAATGATTTCGTACATACGAAAGCAATTAATCTTGTCCCATATTAAATATATATATTGCATATGTTACAAAGAGCTTGAAGGAGCTCCAACTGTATAGCTTTCGTATCTCAAATCATATAGTACTGTTTCCAAAGTTAGATGGAAACGATAACAGAAGAGGTACCCATTCAATAAAAGAGTTATAGCTGATCTCTTTGTATGAATTAGATTGCTTTGCTAATTGTTGTCTCCAATCGCTCCAAGCATTAGTTGCACCAAGATTTGTGATAACATCTTCATTATTGATATTGTGGGCTTTCACTGAAATGAGTGGCCTGGAGCTCAATATGACCAAAACTATGGCATGTTGTATCATCACCACTCCTGAGGAAAAGAATAATGATTGTTAACATTCTGGGTTGTAGTGTAGGGGCCCTCCCGACCATGTATCTCAGATGCCCCTTAGGTGCGAACCCAAAGAAAATGTCGACATGGGAGCCAGTGCTACAGAAAGTGGAAACAAGGCTAGCTTCATGGAAAGCAAACAGCCTCTCCAAAACCGGAAGGGGCCGTCCTAATTAGATCTGTCCTTGAAAGTATTCCAACATACTATGCCAACCTTTTCCCGGTGCCAATCAGCATCCAAAAGAAGATCATAACACACTACAGAGGATAGTCTTCTGGAACAACCAGAACCCAAAGAGCAAGCCACCAGTATCATGGAGTCAATTAGCCAAGCCGAAAGGGACAGTAGGGCTGGGTTTCACTGAGTTAAAGAAAAGAAGTCTAAGCCTCCTTTGTAAGTGGCGGTGGAAATTTGCCCATCAAAGAACCACACTCTGGAAGAAGACACTATGCTCAGTATATGGCATAAAGGAAGAAAAGTTGTATGAGAAAAATAGGCTGGCCCCAAGCTATAATGGATTGTGGGCATCCATTCTGAGATACACCAACAAGGAGATAATAGCTAGAGAAATCTTGAATGAAAACCTTGAGATTATAATAGGTGATGGATCGCGTGTGCGCTTCTGGATAGATAAATGGATCGGAAATCAATCACTGCATGTGAAATTCCAAAACATCTATAGATGCAGCATGCTGCAAGATGCCACCGTAGCAGAATGTGGAATGTGGAATGGTAATCAGTGGCAATGGATCCTAGTGTGGAGAAGGCCCCTGTTTTGAATTCGAACGCCATGAGCTGCAGGAGTTGTTGAACTTGCTGGATAGTGCCCTCTTATCCCGTGAGGCAGAGGATAGAGTTAAATGGAAAGGAAATGCAATAGGTATATACTCCTCCGCCAAAGACATGGTAGAAGAACTGCTCAAAAGGTCTAACCCCTCCTCTGTAGTCTTGAACTTCAAAACTTTTGGGTTGTATATATGGAACCACGTGTAGAATTAGATATATGGTTGATGGTATATTGAATACCAGAGATGTACTTTTCGAGAAAGACATCATTCCCATTGGAAGTGGCCTTTGCCCGCATTGCAACAAGACCATGGAGACTATCGAGAATGCGGTCTTCACATGCCAAACGGCTAAGGTTGTGTGGAAAGCCTTGCATGTGTGGTGGGGTGTAACGATGAGCATGTCAGGCAGCAGCGAGCAAGTGTATGATGCATTGAGTACCGTTTTCAGTAGTAGGAAAATCAGACATATATGGATATCAGTACTATTCTATGGCGCCTGGCATCTTTGGCTGAACCGTAATTCTTAAGTTTTCAGAAACAAATCCACTACACGTGAGGCAACAATCAGATTGATCAAGAGTGGAGTGTGATGTCCCACGAGAGCGTGGTGGATGAACTTCCCACTAGGCATCGAGTTGTTTATGGAGCCTTCAAGCTTGAGATATGTAATAGATAGAGAGTTGTAATAGATAGCATGTAATTACCCTTTTTTGTAAACCAATACTCTTTTTCCTCTTGAGGTTTTGTCCCACTCGGTTTCTCAAGAGGTTTTAACGAGACTGGTAGGGAGGAAATCTCATTTTTTACTCTCTTAATAAAAGTTGCCCATTATCTAAAAAAAACAAGGGAAAATTCACAAAATACCACTGTTTAAGTTTCTAATTTACAAATATCACTGTTTTTTTGGTAATTCAGCTTTAAACATGCTTAAAACGTTGTCCAAAATTGATGAAACTTTACATGGACGATGCTAAAGTGTTATATTTTGGTCAAATATCAAATTTGAAGTTTTTTAAGCTCATATGTGACATGTGGGACCCAATGATAACTTCAAATTTGATATTGGACCAAAATATAACACTTTAGCATCGTCCATGTAAAGTTTCATCAATTTTGGACAACGTTTAAGTATGTTTAAAGCTGAATTACGAAAAAAACAGTGGTATTTTGTGAATTAGAAGTTTAAACAGTGGTATCTTGTGAATTTTCCCAAAAACAAAGAAGACAACAATTGAAAGTGATAAAGATGAAGAAGAGGTAAAAAGAAGGGAAATTTCATGAAATGCCACTATATTTTTGGCTAATTCATGAAATGCCACTAAAAAAAAAAAGTCATGAAATGCCACTATATTTTCTGAAAAGTCCACAAAATGCCACTATAGATGAAAAAAAGACCAAAATATCCCTACTAGTTAAAAAAAGTACTTTTAAAGTTCACAATATGCCCCCAAGTGTTAAAAATTAACAAAATATCAAAACAATAAAAATATAAAAAATTAAAAAATTTATAAAATTAAAAAAATTTATAAAAAAAAAAAAAAAAATTTATAAAAAATTTAAAAATTGAAAATATTGTTAAATATTAAAAAAATAAATATTTCATTTTTTAAAATTTATTCAATACCATAAAAAGAATATTGAGTTTAAAACAATAATTTATACCAATTTTTCTACCAATTTAGTACCATATTTATATATCAATAAGTATCATTATTTTTATCATACATTTTCTATCAATTTAGATTATTTATTTTTCAAAGTAAATATTTTTTTATATTGCTGATAAATTTTAAAAACAAAAAATTCTAAATATAATATTTATTTGAGATAGAGTGACTCAGAATATATATATATAATAAACATATTAAATAGTAAAACTTGTTTGAAATGTAGAATAAAATGTTTTCAGAATAATAATATTCAACTTATTCTTTCTTTGAATATCATTACTTGCTCATAATAAGTTGCATATTATTATTCTGAAAACATTTTATTCTACATTTCAAACAAGTTTTATTATTTAATATTGTATGTTATATATATATATTCTCAGTCGCTCTATTTCCAATAAATTATTATATTTAGAAATTTTAGTTTTTAAAATTTATCAGCAATATAAAAAAATTATTTACTTTGAAGAAATAAATAATCCAAATTGATAGAAATAATAATTAAGATGTATGATAAAGATTATAGTACTAGATTGGTAAAAATTAGTATAAATGTTTTTTTGAACTCAATATTCTTTTTATGGTATTGAATAAATTTTAAAAAATGAAATATTTATTTATTTTATTTTTAATGATATTTTCAATTTTTTCAATTTTTTAAATTTTTTTAACATTTTTAATTCTTTAAATTTTTAAATTTTTTTAAATTTTAAATTTTTTTTAATTTTTTAATTTTTTTTAATTTCTATAATTTTTTATAAAAATGTTTATATTTTTTAAATTTTTAAATTTTTTAAATTTTAATAATTTTTATAATGTTTTTTATATTTTTTGTATTTTGATATTTTTGTTAATTTTTAACACTTAGGGGCATATTGTGAACTTTAAAAGTACTTTGTGAGCTAGTAGGGACATTTTAGTCTTTTTTCATCTATAGTAGCATTTCATGAACTTTTCAGAAAATATAGGGACATTTCATGACTTTGTTTCTTTTAGTGGCATTTCATGAATTAGCCAAAAATATAGTGACATTTCAAGAAATTTCCCTAAAAAGAAAGAAATGGGGAAAGAGTAGGGACAAGTGAAATAAGCGAAGACTCCCAAATTAGGTAGGAATTGTAAGGATAGGAGTGATGAAAGGGAAATATGAAAGAGTGTTGTATTGTAAGTTATTGTTTGCATTGTCTTCTCCACATTAATGGATTGATTGGTAAGTGCCTCTAGTTATTAAAAAAATAGAGATATAGGTCAACACGATAGAGATTAGCGAAAAATCAAGCGGATTAGAGCTAGATATTAGAGGAGAATCAGGTCTAAAAGAGAGATATGAAAAAAATAGCAGAAGACAAAGAGAATGAAATAATCGTGAAAACAAAATAGGAGGAAAGTAAAAATCAGTTTAGAACTAGATGATGAAAAAATTTTAAATCGAGTTTTATCTAAAAATTTGAAATAAAGGCAGGGGAAATACAAAAAATAGAAGTCCTAATGAGAGTGAGAACAAATATTAGGAATTTTAATAATTTTTAGGAATTTAAATTCAATTGACATATCTCTAATTACAAGAATAATTATTCAATCTCTCCATACGTTAAGAGAGTGAGAAAATAGGAGAATGGCACCTGACAGGTTTTTCCCGTCCCTGCCCCATCTTTTCACCTTGTTCCGAGGTGCCTAAAAGGGGTTTCGGTCCACTGTAGAATCAGTTCTACAAAGCATGAGGAATAATTGTCACTCAAGTTCAGTGGATTGAACAAGAAAGTTTACCAAAATCCGACAGTTGCACTTACAACCACCTTTATTACAACCAAAACGCCAATCTGAGCTGGTAAGGATTACAATATGAAAAGAATCATAAAAGGTAAAATTGCAAGCGCGTTTTGGGGCCTAAACCACAATTCTCAATCCTCTAGGAGAAATTGCATCAAACGAATGACTAATATACTCCTACCAAGCAGCCACAACTCGTAGACAAGGCAGTAACTAGGCCTTCCACAAAAGAAAGATGAAAACTTACTTGTAAAGTTGCTTAAATCTTTTGCACGCTTCTAAGATGTTGTCCCTGTTGCCAAAGGCACTAACCCTGACAAAACCTTCACCACCGGGTCCAAACCCGCTCCCAGGGGTGATCACGACATGAGTCTTCTCTAGGATTTCAGCAAAAACATCCCACGAGCTTCGTCCAGGGAAGTGTACCTGTAACACCCCTATAATAATAAAACAACAGCGGAAAATAAACTAAAGGTGCTACAGACCATCGGGCTCCAAACACCCGGTACCAACCTCACCAATTACAACCATTACAATTATCTAAGTTACGATCTGAACTTCGAGAAAACTTAACATAAACATAACAATAATAAAATACATTCGCTCTCCATAAACCTAATCCCATCCCAATCACTCATGCTCTTCGTGGCCACCTGTAAATCAATTTGTGCCTGCAAGATGAAACCAAGCAGCCCACCCGGGAGGGGTGAATCAGTTCCCTGGAATGGAACTGGTACAATTCTCCAAAACAAACTTATAAAACAACTCTTAAATAAATATTAGCTTGAAAGCAATCACTTAAACCACACAAAGGAGCAAGGCATTCCATAAATCACCAAATCAAGATAACAAGTTAAGAATAAGATGAATAACAAAAAAGTAAAGTTAGTGAAACAAAACCACACCATGTGTTAGTGAACATCCAATGCCTTAGTTAAACCCAATTCCCGTTAGGAGTAGGAAGACTCAGATAGTCACAAAGGACTAGGAATAATAAGATAGATCCAAGAACCAATAACTCAAGAGTGGAATAATTCAACTGGGAGAGATGGCCCCCACCGCCAGATATAAATGTCCGTATGGACGAGGGATATACAGCCCCCTGCTGTCAGATTAAAAATGTCCTGGTGGACGAGGGATATACAGCCCCCTGCTGTCAAATATAAATGTCCTGGTGGACGAGGGATATACAGCCCCCTGCTGTCAAATATAAATGCCCCTATGGGCGAGGGATATACAGCCCCCTGCTGTTACCATTGAAGACGCGCGCACGTCGAAACCTCAAGAACCCGCTCATGGATGAAACGATATCCAAAGTCAAAAGAAGAATTGACCTTTTTCCAAATTCCCACCAGATCACTAACTACCCAGAGCAATACCAAAACACTCAGTCCTACAGAGTGCAGAAGCGTAAACCCTAAGCAGTCAATGTCTAATGGAACAACCAAATAGAAGGAACCAATACCCAAGTGAGTTTCACATTCAAGGCTCAGTTAATCACACAAGCTGAGTTAGTCACACAACCATTTCCTTTTAGAAATTCCTCTTAAGCTCAGTTAGCGTTTTCCAAAACATTCCACAAGTCAATCAACAAAAATATCGGAGTACGAGAAATCGTACAGCAATAGTATCTGAATACAAGAAATCGTACCTGGATAACGCTGTAGCAGCTCTAGTCAATTTGCGCAAACAATCGACAGTACTCTGAAGAATATTAAAGATAACCTATCATCAACAACTCATGTCCTAAGTTAAACTTAAATAGATTCTTCACCCTTGTTCCTAAACCTCAATTATCTTGTAAGCCCTTGCTTAAATGTAATGTATAACCTTTGACCTATTTTAGAAGGTAGTATAGCCCAAGGTTGAAAGATCAAGGAATGTATTTTATAAACACTTGCTAATTGTTCCACTCTTATCCACTTTATTCATACTTAACCATAATCCTCACATTCAAAACTTTTGAGACCTTCATATCATAAATGTGTTTTATATTATATAATCAATCTTAGAATTTCAATAATAATCTTAAGCTCAATACTTTTATTCTTAATTTAGAATAAACATTATGATGGATTCATCTCATAATACTATACTATTATTTCACTATGTAATGATTATGTATTTTATCAACATCTACTAGATAACCCATCATGATTAAGTCTTCCCCTTAACTTAAATAAGATCCACATCTTGTATATTGGAATCATAGTGTTGTAGATGCATTTTAGTATAACTTATTTGAGCTACCAAACTCAATTATCTTATCTTTAGTTCAGAATGGCCTTTAATTACAACCATCTAATAATCTTGTCATAAGTTGTTAAATACTTTTCATCTTGAAATAACCATATTATAATTAACTTAGTGTAACACCCCCGAATCACAACCAACAATTAAACGACGCGCCTAAGTTAGCAGGAGAAGTCTACGCAGCGGTTTTCAAACCTATTCGGGTGCTACAGACGCCAACCACCCCGTGGTTGACAGTCCTCATTACTAACTCCAAGTTACGGTCTGAATGACTGGAAGTCCAACTTAACGAAGTCCAGATACAACATAAAGATACAAACCGAGTACCGAGAGTCTACAACTAAGTTCTTAATCCAATAACATAGACTGAAAGTACAACCCATACATTAAAAGCTACTACTGAAAGTCTTGCCATAGTGGAACCCCCATGATAGTCCTTCACCTACACTCCGTCATGATCCAGATGATTACCTGTAAAAATAAAGGACTCAGCAAACTATGCCGAGTATGAACGTGTGAAGCCCGCATGTTACCGGGCCACACGACTACTTGGTCGAATATTATTAAGTCATTTTACATGCTATATTAAAGCAGTAAAGCACATCACATTACATCATAATATCAAACACACTTCAAGGTAGCATAGCAACATCAACAAACATCCAAGCATAACAAGCTGGCATCATAGCCCATCAAAACGCAACCAAGCACAACAAGCTGCTAATATAGCAACAACAATCATGTAAGTCATCAGACGTGTGCATAGGTATGTTTACCAATGATCCTCACTATGGGATCGTTCGAGCGTTGTGTGTTTTCATTTCTTTTCTCTTGTTCCCATGATGTGTATTTTCTTTTTCTTTTCCTTGCACCAGGTCTGGGGATATAGTTTAGATCCCGTGACCATATCATATAGGTGTCAATCTTTCCTTGTTTCTTAAAGCATTACATTTGTGAATTTTCTTATTTGCTTGGTCTCATTACACATGTCTGACTCTATTCTCTGGCACCGAGTCAGGGGATATAGTTTAGATCCCGAGACTTCATTATGTAGGTGCTAATCGTTCCTTGTTTCTTTAAGGATTGTTTGTGAACTCTTTTATCACCGCACGTTGGAGGACGTCTCCTCCATAGCTAGTCCCCCATTCCCGACACCCAGGTCGAGGAAGCGGTAGTCACCTCTAGACTCCAGGATAAGCTTCACCAATTTGTCACTCCCCCCTCCCCCATTCCCGACACCCAAGGTCAAGGAAGCGGTAGTCACCTCTGGACTCCGGGATGTGCTTCACCAACTTGTCACTCCCCCATTCCCGACACCCCAGGTCAAGGAAGCGGAAGTCACCTCTGGACTCCGGGATGTTCTTCACCAACTTGTCACTCCCCCATTCCCGACACCCAGGGTCAAGGAAGCGGAAGTCACCTCTGGACTCCGGGATGTGCTTCACACAACTTGTCACTCCCCCATTCCCGACACCCAGGGTCAAGGAAGCGGAAGTCACCTCTGGACTCCGGGATGTGCTTCACCAAAATATATTCCATCATAGACGGTCGAAGGATCTGATGCAGATACCAACTCCCGATCATCCATACCGCGCGGCCCGAGCTGTTGTCTTCCCGGGTTATTCTCATGTTTCACAGTTGATACTTTTCGTTTCATATCATTATAATCTCGACACCATAGTGGGTGTCATTAGCGGTCCTCTAAAGTTAGAGAGGATTCGTCTCTTTGTATAGTTCTTTTGTTTTGTCTACGTGGTTCGTCATGTCTCACCAAAGGAGACTTGCTCTTCATTATCATTAAAGCATAGACACCATAGTGGGTGTCATGGTAGTCCTCAATGGTTTAGAGAGGAGTTCCCCTTATAGCGTTTTCTTTATTTTCATAATTCGTAGTAGTTCTCGTATAGTTTTCCCTTCATGTAGCTTCTTTGTTTACATAGTTCGTTGAGTCTCATCTCAAAGTTCCATAACGCGAAAAGGGACTAAACTACTGTGTGCGCGCAATGATATATTCGACAATGATATATAAATCATACAACATGATAAACAAGCAATCCAATTCCATGCTTTGATCTTATGTCATTTTCACACAAAGCACACACCAGCACACAAGCAAACAAGCCGTGTAACACAGCAACATACGAACCACACATGTCCATACCTTATTTGCAAGTACGAGTTGTCTCACACTCGGAGTCCCGGTCGGAGTTCGCTACGGCCCTAGTGTTAAGTAAAACAATGTGTCAGTTTATCATTTCATGTGATGACACTTTATATCGTATGTTACTCCTTAGGCATGTTGTTACATGCTTGTTTAGATTGACTCTTGGAAGTTCACATGCATTAATCCTAGGCTTAACTTACTCCTAGGATAGTTCATATCTTTATTACATGTTAATCAAGCCCCTTTTTTTTCCTTAGTTAATGTCTTAGGGCGTTTTAAAGAGATAATTATGTAACAAGTTTGTGTAATATAGATATGACTTATCCAATGGGTATTTTTTTCCTTAGATGAATAGGTGAGCAACACTTTAACCTTGTCTAATGATAATGTAGATCATAGGATATTCCTAAGCCTATTTATATAGAAGTCCCAGAGTTTCTAAGTTTGAAACACAAGTATATTATTAAACGCCACCTTTAAGGTAATAATTGATGTTCAACCTTCTCTCCATGTTTCGCTAACCTAGTTATGTTCATTAGCTATGGCTTGGGTTCATTACTACACCTGAATCCCACTTATAATACTCTTGTAACAAGATTATATTATCAAGGAAAACTGAAACCGCAAGTTACACATTCTTTCTTGGTTATTGTTGTTGTTAGTGCAGTTTGGGTTGTTTCTTTTCTGTAGGGTTCACCCCACTAGTTGAGGTGTTAGCTAGATTATAAGTTCACCCATAAGTCATTAAACCCCCTCCCCCCTTATACCTACTGGTGATGGTTCTACAGAGGTAATACAGTTATAGGAAAACTGAGACATGGCTTGGGTATCTCTTCTTCTTACACATCTGTTCATTCACAAATCGGCTGTCCAACGTTACCTAAGTTACTTGCCAGGTTAGTTAAGATGTCAGGTAACCTCAAGCTAGAACTCAGCCCAAAACAACTCCATTAATCCCTCTGGAAATTCATCATACAGAAACAAGGAAGTTAGAATCCAGAAACCAACAACTGTGTATATATATATTCTCCTTCTGTTTTCCATCGGTTGTCTGATTCCTAAATCCCTTAATGATTTTGCCACTTAAATTACCTCTGAAGTAATGTTTATAGTTCACACCTAAGACACCACTACACTCCAATGCCTCAGAAAAGAACCTGTTATACAGAAAGCAAATTTTCAGAACCAAAACACAAGAACTGCTAACTTTCTCTCCTGTTTCAATTCTGTTGGGTATTAATCTGCCTTTTTGATCTGTCCCCTGTACTCCCTTACTTAAATACGTGTTTAGCTTATGTTTTAACTCACATCAGACCACACAAGATGAGCAAACCTCTGAGCAATTGGTAAACAGAAAACACAACTGGTGCATCTTCCTCTTTATTCCCTCTGTTGTATTATCCATTGGTTTCTAAACTTCCAATGAGCACAGCACTTAGACAGGGATATTAGCATTGTTTTGAGTTTGTTTTTGAACCAGCACAACCCCTCTACCCTCTCTGCAAAGACACTCAAACAGAACATCAGTTTCAGGAAAACTGATGCATCAACCTTTGTGAAATTTTCATTCGATATCTCTTAAATGCATTCAGCTGTTTTCAACTTTCTTTTTCCATTGTTTCCTCTCGCAGGTAGACATAATAGCAGGGTTTTAACCTATTTCCAGACCAGTACGACATGTTTAACCCCACTGCAACTCAGTTACACAGAAACCACTTCTAACTGAAATAAGAGTTTTCAGAAACTAAACCGACTGAAACATGAAACTGATATTGTTTTATTCTGTTCCTTCAATCTGATTTCTAGTTTCCCAAGTTGTTTTAGTTCCTAGATAAGTATTGGATATAGTCTTAGCCTCAACCCAAACTCAAATCAACAAGGAACACCCCTCTGTGTTCTCTATACGAATCTGCAACAAGAAACAGAAAACATGGGCTGTTAACTTCTCTTCTATTTTCTGTTGGTTCATAAATTCTGGTTTCCAACTTTCCCTCAATTATCTAACTACTTAATCAAAGGTCTTATCATAGTTTTAATCTTCAAAACAGACCAAAGTATAGATAGCACCCCTGAAGATTCCTTACACAGAAGGACAACAACTGAAAACCCAACTGATGCCCTCTTCTATAACTTTCATTTTTGTTCTGTAGTCTACCCTCCTGTTTTGTTATTAATCTGTCTCCCAACCTTCTTATTCAGCTAGTTAAGTGTTTACCCTAGATTTTAATTGTAAACGGATCCATAATCACAGGAGTAACCCTCTGAGATAATGTTACACAGAAAACTAAATTCTCAGAAAACTATAAAACTGAAACAACACGATCTGATATTCCCTCCTTCTGTTTCACTTCAGGTTGGCTCTCGAGTCTGCTTTTCCCACTTATTCCTACTTTGTCTATTGTTTTAGCTAGGTTGAAGCTTATTGTCCAACCAATACATTCTTCCTTTTATCTCTGAACGTTAGTAAACAGAAGTCAAACAAACCGCAGAACTGAAAGACTAAACTGATGTATTTTTTTTTTCTGCTATTGATTTCATCTGTTCGTTTAACTTGATTTCTGGTTTCCCCAGGTTAGTTTCTCCTTCAATTTAGTGATTCACCACGATATCACTTAAGAACAGACCTAAGACAATACAGTCTGTACTCCTAAAACCCCTTTACTCAGAATATGTAAAACTGAAAGAACAGACAGAAACCAGAAGATGGAAACTGCTGCATTTCCTTTTTTTATTTTTATTATTTTTTTTCTTTCTGTGCACGATCTAAGTTCTGGTTTTTTTCCCAGTGTATATAGGTTAATTAGGTAGGGTTAGATATGTAGTAGATTCCACCTCATTTTCATAGAATCCCAGCAACCCTACTGGATTATAGTGATACAGAACGCAATGAGTTTTAAGAATCTGCACAGAATAGTTAGGTAGCTTTAATACCTTTGGTTTCTTCCGTGTTTTGGAGTTGGTTCCTCCTGGAGATTTTTTTCTTGGCACAATGTGGACTCCCAGCCCCTTAGCACTCAGCTTCAACTGGAATGTTTTTCTCAGGTGTTACTCTTGGCATAACAGAAACAGAACAGATGAGAGGGTGGAAGGAAAAACTGAATTTCTCTCGCAAGTCTTACCTTCTGATTATATCTCAGGTGGGGTGCTGAACAGCCGTAAATCCAGTATAGCTTCAAAGAGTCTAGGAGCCTGCATGCAGGTTTAATGCATGACAGGAACAAAAGGAAAAGAGTTGAGAAACCATTCAACTGTCTTAGGACAGAAGAGTAACAGGCATACAGCAAGGTCTGTTATATTTACCTGAAACTGATGCTCAAACCAGAGTGCTGGTTCTTGAGCAGTTTTCTTTTCTTTTTTGAATTTACGCAGCAACTTGCAAGGGGCTTGGGCTAAACTGCACGAGTCTCGTCTTGGGTCAGGAAAGTAGGAGAACAGGAGAAATGGGAGTGAAAAGAAAAGGGAGACAGTGCAGATTAGCACACTTACCTTGCGTGTGAAAGAACTCAGGAGGATTAGCAAAAGTTCCTGCTCAAACAGAGCTGGTGTAAGCAAGGGACGTGAAAGGATGGTTTTGTATAAAGACTGGTTGATGGAGGGAATGATTTTAGTCCACAAGACAGTGGCGTAGAAGTTTGTAAAAACACAAACTCTGAGGCATGCGCATGTGAGACAACAGCATCTTTTATATTTCCTGAAAGTTTTACACAGAAGTAGACATGGTTTGGTGTATATATTTTTTTTGAATCGAGATTTCTCCCGTTGTGCTTCCAGTTACAGATAGTCTCGAACAACAGGACTATGGTGTTCTGGGTCGGTTGTCACCTAGATTCCCGGTGGTAGAATGGACAGAGAGGATAAGGGTGTGGGGAAACATTAGCACTCAAGTGGGTTGGTTTCTTCTGCCCCAGGAATCGACAACAGGACACTGTCTGGTTATGCTTGCATCTGTCGATCAAGCAACAAGTGAGTGAGGGCATGAGTGGGGTTGCAAGTTTCTAGAGGAGCGTATGGATGGTTAGTGAAAAAAAATTCATGTCGCCTGGGAGTTTGAATTTCCTGTCTCCTGTATTCCTTTGATTATCTGGTTTTCTTTTTTTTTTTTGATCGAGGAAGAGGAGGCTACAGAGAAGTGTTTGATTGCTCTCTTTTTTTTTGTCGACTTACTAGACTTAATACTGATATTAAATGGTTGGTAAAAATTACTGAAATTGAGCATAGCTCAACTGGTTAAGCACTCGGGAAAGGTACGGGAGGTCTCGGGTTCGAGCCTCAGCGGGAGCGTCTTTGCTCTTTTTTCTTTCTCTCTGTTTTGTATAGGTTATATAGGATTATTTATATATGTACGACTATATAATATGGCGCGTTATATTTATTATTTATTTATTCGTCACAAAGTTATGCGACGTTATCATTTATATTACAACGTTACGATGTTATGCAACGTTACTATTTATTATTTACAACGTTATAATATCATAACGTTATGTACATGTATTCTCGTATTTGGACATATATAAGTACGACTATATTAACATATAACGTAGCTAAATTTAATTGTTCATAAATTATTTTATGTCCGAATTATATAACGCGTTATTTTCGGATAGTCTCCCCGCGTTTATGATTTTATGTGAGTAAATATTCAGGGGTGTTTCAACTTACCCCCTTAAAAGAGACTTCGTCCCGAAGTCTTACTTCCTTAACTTATATTTTCTAAACCTAGCAATCTTAGGGATCCAGTCCCGCATTCATTCATGCTACCCAAGGGTTTAAGTCCCATAATTATAATTCCCAGTGCTTCAAGCACCCTACCACATTAGTGGCTTCACACAAATTCTCATAATAGACCAAGATGCTAGCAATGTATATAACATGCTACAATGCAAGCCAAGGCACCCACATTCATTCATACAGAGAATATATCATGCTAAAGTGCAACTAAGGCACAACATTCATTCTTACATAGCGTACATAACATTTTCACACACAATCCAAACACACAAACCTACCAACCAACCACGAGTGGTTGTAGGAATACAACTTAATAAATCATCACACATCCAAAACAAAACGCGCTTACCCCCCTTAAAAGAGGGGTACGCCCCCGTACCCTACACTAAGCCGAAACATCGATGGAAAGATAGGGGTACATAGTTTTCCTTTTATCTTCCAATTCTCATGTGGCTTCTATGACTAGTCTCCCGCACTGTAGCCGGGCCTGTAACTCTTGCTCTCGGGTTCGCGAAGCACTCAAGGCCCTGTGCCCGGTCTTCTTGCAGTAAAAACACTCTACAGGTTCGCCCTGGCAATCAACTCCGGGGTGGTTCTTCGAGCATCGTCTGCATTTAAATCGGCGCCCGGGCCTTTCGCTCGGGCCGGCTTCAGACTCCTTAGGCTTGTTCCCATGGTATCTCCCACGTTTCCTGCTCGGGTAGCACTCATTCTTGTCCGCACTCTTCTGTTTACGGTCATCTGAGTCATTGCCTTTCGCCTTCTTTTTCTTAGCGAATTCCTCATCACGCATCTGAACGGTGATCTCGACCTGGGATGCTGCATGATAGCAGTCCTGTGCATACTAGGGTTTAGTGAAACTCTTCACAATATAGTAATTAATTCAAAGTCATAGTTCAAGTTCAACCTGGATCGTGGCGTAACGACTGGGCCCCATGCCATATCTGATGCGGTGATTCAGTCCACCTTAGAAACGCTCCACTAAGATCTCATCTGAATATCCCAAGCCTGGAAGTACACGAAGTAGAGCTGTGAACGTCGAGTAGTATTTGTCTACGGTCATCCCCTCGGTCTGCCTCAGGGTGTCTAGCTCAATTCGCTTCTTGGTCCGGAGGTGGGCGGGGTAGTACTTAGCCCTTAGCAACGCAGAGTAAGCATCCCATCCAAACGTGGGGTCGGCTAGGTAAGCATCCTTCACAAGTTTCCACCAATCGCTCGCTGACTCTCGTAGTAATAGGTTGCAGTCTGACCTTAGCCTCTGCTGGAACATTCAAAGTCTCGAAGGCGGTCTCTAGGAGGCTTTTCCTTCTCTCGGACTCTCTCGGAAGCTCTAGCTTCGTCGTCTGAGTATTGGTTCCTGGTAGTGGCAGTCTCTCTCGTGGCGGCTCTCGTGGAAGGCTCCTGCTCTAGGTAGCTCTCTCGACTCAGCTGTCGAAGTCTGCTAAGCTCTTCACCCAGTTTGTTCCCTGGGTGGTGGGTGGTGGTGGCGGTGGTGCCTGCTGGGTTCCTGGCTGGAAGCCCATGTGACCTAGGCTGCTGCTACTATCTCCGCTATGGTCTGCCCTGCAGCCATGCTATCCTGCTCCAGTGACCACGGCCTCGTCCTCGACGTCCAGACATCTGAGAATGTTACTTGTCAGTCTAAAACAATCACAAAACTCACTGCAAGTTATTATCGCCCTTGCAAGCGGTTAGATCAGTAAAGTCATGCCTCACATTACTAACCCTTAACCCCGTTTCCCAAATTCGGGTTTTCCTTTTCTCGGTACTACTTAGTTCCAGTCATCAGAGCGCAACTACGCTCTGATACCACTTTCTGTAACACCCCCGAATCACAACCAACAATTAAACGACGCGCCTAAGTTAGCAGGAGAAGTCTACGCAGCGGTTTCAAACTCTATTCGGGTGCTACAGACGCCAACCACCCACGTGGTTGACAGTCCTCATTACTAACTCCAAGTTACGGTCTGAATGACTGGAAGTCCAACTTAACGAAGTCCAGATACAACATAAAAGATACAAACCGAGTACCGAGAGTCTACAACATAAGTTCTTAATCCAATAACATAGACTGAAAGTACAACCCATACATTAAAAGCACTACTGAAAGTCTTGCCATAGTGGACTACCCCCATGATAGTCCTTCACCTACACTCCGTCATGATCCAGATGATTACCTGTAAAAATAAAGGACTCAGCAAACTATGCCGAGTATGAACGTGTGAAGCCCGCATGTTACCGGCCACACGACTACTTGGTCGAATATTATTAAGTCATTTTACATGCTATATTAAAGCAGTAAAGCACATCACATTACATCATAATATCAAACACACTTCAAGGTAGCATAGCAACATCAACAAACATCCAAGCATAACAAGCTGGCATCATAGCCCATCAAAACGCAACCAAGCACAACAAGCTGCTAATATAGCAACAACAATCATGTAAGTCATCAGACGTGTGCATAGGTATGTTTACCAATGATCCTCACTATGGGATCGTTCGAGCGTTGTGTGTTTTCATTTCTTTTCTCTTGTTCCCATGATGTGTATTTTCTTTTTCTTTTCCTTGCACCAGGTCTGGGGATATAGTTTAGATCCCGTGACCATATCATATAGGTGTCAATCTTTCCTTGTTTCTTAAAGCATTACATTTGTGAATTTTCTTATTTGCTTGGTCTCATTACACATGTCTGACTCTATTCTCTGGCACCGAGTCAGGGGATATAGTTTAGATCCCGAGACTTCATTATGTAGGTGCTAATCGTTCCTTGTTTCTTTAAGGATTGTTTGTGAACTCTTTTTATCACCGCACGTTGGAGGACGTCTCCTCCATAGCTAGTCCCCCATTCCCGACACCCAGGGTCGAGGAAGCGGTAGTCACCTCTAGACTCCAGGATAAGCTCACACCAATTTGTCACTCCCCCATTCCCGACACCCAAGGTCAAGGAAGCGGTAGTCACCTCTGGACTCCGGGATGTGCTTCACCAACTTGTCACTCCCCCATTCCCCGACACCCAGGGTCAAGGAAGCGGAAGTCACCTCTGGACTCCGGGATGTTCTTCACCAACTTGTCACTCCCCCATTCCCGACACCCAGGGTCAAGGAAGCGGAAGTCACCTCTGACTCCGGGATGTGCTTCACCAACTTGTCACTCCCCCATTCCCGACACCCAGGGTCAAGGAAGCGGAAGTCACCTCTGGACTCCGGATGTGCTTCACCAAAATATATTCCATCATAGACGGTCGAAGGATCTGATGCAGATACCAACTCCCGATCATCCATACCGCGCGGCCCGAGCTGTTGTCTTCCCGGGTTATTCTCATGTTTCACAGTTGATACTTTTCGTTTCATTATCATTATAATCTCGACACCATAGTGGGTGTCATTAGCGGTCCTCTAAAGTTAGAGAGGATTCGTCTCTTTGTATAGTTCTTTTGTTTTGTCTACGTGGTTCGTCATGTCTCACCAAAGGAGACTTGCTCTTCATTATCATTAAGCATAGACACCATAGTGGGTGTCATGGTAGTCCTCAATGGTTTAGAGAGGAGTTCCCCTTATAGCGTTTTCTTTATTTTCATAATTCGTAGTAGTTCTCGTATAGTTTTCCCTTCATGTAGCTTCTTTGTTTACATAGTTCGTTGAGTCTCATCTCAAAGTTCCATAACGCGAAAAGGGACTAAACTACTGTGTGCGCGCAATGATATATTCGACAATGATATATAAATCATACAACATGATAAACAAGCAATCCAATTCCATGCTTTGATCTTATGTCATTTTCACACAAAGCACACAGCACACAAAGCAAACAAGCCGTGTAACACAGCAACATACGAACCACACATGTCCATACCTTATTTCAAGTACGAGTTGTCTCACACTCGGAGTCCCGGTCGGAGTTCGCTACGGCCTAGTGGTTAAGTAAACAATGTGTCAGTTTATCATTTCATGGGGATGACACTTTATATCGTATGTTACTCCTTAGGCATGTTGTTACATGCTTGTTTTAGATTGACTCTTGGAAGTTCACATGCATTAATCCTAGGCTTAACTTACTCCTAGGATAGTTCATATCTTTATTACATGTTAATCAAGCCCCTTTTTTTCCTTAGTTAATGTCTTAGGGCGTTTTAAAGAGATAATTATGTAACAAGTTTGTGTAATATAGATATGACTTATCCAATGGGTATTTTTTTTTCCTTAGATGAATAGGTGAGCAACACTTTAACCTTGTCTAATGATAATGTAGATCATAGGATATTCCTAAGCCTATTTATAGAAGTCCCAAGAGTTTCTAGGTTTGAAACACAAGTATATTATTAAACGCCACCTTTAAGGTAATAATTGATGTTCAACCTTCTCTCCACGTTTCGCTAACCTAGGTATGTTCATTAGCTATGGCTTGGGTTCATTACTACACCTGAATCCCACTTATAATACTCTTGTAACAAGATTATATTATCAAGGAAAACTGAAACCGCAAGTTACACATTCTTTCTTGGTTATTGTTGTTGGTTAGTGCAGTTTGGGTTTGTTTCTTTTCTGTAGGGTTCACCCCACTAGTTGAGGGTGTTAGCTAGATTATAAGTTCACCCATAAGTCATTAAACCCCCTCCCCCCTTATACCTACTGGTGATGGTTCTACAGAGGTAATACAGTTATAGGAAAACTGAGACATGGCTTGGGTATCTCTTCTTCTTACACATCTGTTCATTCACAAATCTGCTGTCCAACGTTACCTAAGTTACTTGCCAGGTTAGTTAAGATGTCAGGTAGCCTCAAGCTAGAACTCAGCCCAAAACAACTCCATTAATCCCTCTGGAAATCATCATACAGAAACAAGGAAGTTAGAATCCAGAAACCAACAACTGTGTATATATATTATTCTCCTTCTGTTTTCCATCGGTTGTCTGATTCCTAAATCCCTTAATGATTTTGCCACTTAAATTACCTCTGAAGTAATGTTTATAGTTCACACCTAAGACACCACTACACTCCAATGCCTCAGAAAAGAACCTGTTATACAGAAAGCAAATTTTCAGAACCAAAACACAAGAACTGCTAACTTTCTCTCCTGTTTCAATTCTGTTGGGTATTAATCTGCCTTTTTGATCTGTCCCCTGTACTCCCTTACTTAAATACGTGTTTAGCTTATGTTTTAACTCACATCAGACCACACAAGATGAGCAAACCTCTGAGCAATTGGTAAACAAAACACAACTGGTGCATCTTCCTCTTTATTCCCTCTGTTGTATTATCCATTGGTTTCTAAACTTCCAATGAGCACAGCACTTAGACAGGGATATTAGCATTGTTTGAGTTTGTTTTTGAAC
Source organism: Limonium bicolor (assembly GCA_023374045.1). NCBI lineage: Eukaryota > Viridiplantae > Streptophyta > Magnoliopsida > Caryophyllales > Plumbaginaceae > Limonium > Limonium bicolor. The sequence goes on along the minus strand of CM041782.1, from coordinate 59,432,718 downwards.
CAGCACAACCCCTCTACCCTCTCTGCAAAGACACTCAAACAGAACATCAGTTTCAGGAAAACTGATGCATCAACCTTTGTGAAATTTTCATTCGATATCTCTTAAATGCATTCAGCTGTTTTCAACTTTCTTTTTCCATTGTTTCCTCTCGCAGGTAGACATAATAGCAGGGTTTTAACCTATTTCCAGACCAGTACGACATGTTTAACCCCACTGCAAACTCAGTTACACAGAAACCACTTCTAACTGAAATAAGAGTTTTCAGAAACTAAACCGACTGAAACATGAAACTGATATTGTTTTATTCTGTTCCTTCAATCTGATTTCTAGTTTCCCAAGTTGTTTTAGTTCCTAGATAAGTATTGGATATAGTCTTAGCTCAACCCAAACTCAAATCAACAAGGAACACCCCTCTGTGTTCTCTATACGAATCTGCAACAAGAAACAGAAACATGGGCTGTTAACTTCTTTCTATTTTCTGTTGGTTCATAAATTCTGGTTTCCAACTTTCCCTCAATTATCTAACTACTTAATCAAAGGTCTTATCATAGTTTTAATCTTCAAAACAGACCAAAGTAGTATAGATAGCACCCCTGAAGATTCCTTACATAGAAGGACAACAACTGAAAACCCAACTGATGCCCTCTCTATAACTTTCATTTCTGTTCTGTAGTCTACCTCCGTTTTGTTATTAATCTGTCTCCCAACTTCTTATTCAGCTAGCTAAGGTTTACCCTAGATTTTAATTGTAAACGGATCCATAATCACAGGAGTAACCCTCTGAGATAATGTTACATAAAACTAAATTCTCAGAAAACTATAAAACTGAAACAGCACGATCTGATATTCCTCCTTCTGTTTCACTTCAGGTTGGCTCTCGAGTCTGCTTTTCCCACTTATTCCTACTTTGTCTATTGTTTTAGCTAGGTTGAAGCTTATTGTCCAACCAATACATTCTTCCTTTTATCTCTGAACGTTAGTAAACAGAAGTCAAACAAACCGCAGAACTGAAAGACTAAACTGATGTATTTTTTTTTCTGCTATTGATTTCATCTGTTCGTTTAACTTGATTTCTGGTTTCCCCAAGTTAGTTTCTCCTTCAATTTAGTGATTCACCACGATATCACTTAAGGAACAGACCTAAGACAATACAGTCTGTACTCCTAAAACCCCTTTACTCAGAATATGTAAAACTGAAAGAACAGACAGAAACTAGAAGATGGAAACTGTGCATTTCCTTTTTTTATTTTTATTATTTTTTTCTTTCTGTGCACGATCTAAGTTCTGGTTTTTTTCCCAGGTGTATATAGGTTAATTAGGTAGGGTTAGATATGTAGTAGATTCACACCTCATTTTCATAGAATCAGCAACCCTACTGGATTATAGTGATACAGAACGCATGAGTTTAAGAATCTGCACAGAATAGTTAGGTAGCTTTAATACCTTTGGTTTTTCCGTTGTTTTGGAGTTGGTTCCTCCCTGGAGATTTTTCTCTTGGCACCAAATGTGGACTCCCAGCCCTTAGCACTCAGCTTCAACGTGGAATGTTTTCTCAGGTGTTACTCTTGGCAGAACAGAAACAGAACGATGATGAGGGTGGAAGGAAAAACTGAATTTCTCTCGCAAGTCTTACCTTCTGATTATATCTCAGGTGGGGTGCTGAACAGCCGTAAATCCAGTATAGCTTCAAAGAGTCTAGGAGCCTGCATGCAGGTTTAATGCATGACAGGAACAAAAGGAAAAGAGTTGAGAAACCATTCAACTGTCTTAGGACAGAAGAGTAACAGGCATACAGCAAGGTCTGTTATATTTACCTGAAACTGATGCTCAAACCAGAGTGCTGGTTCTTGAGCAGTTTTCTTTTCTTTTTTGAATTTACGCAGCAACTTGCAAGGGGCTTGGGCTAAACTGCACGAGTCTCGTCTTGGGTCAGGAAAGTAGGAGAACAGGAGAAATGGGAGTGAAAAGAAAAGGGAGACAGTGCAGATTAGCACACTTACCTTGCGTGTGAAAGAACTCAGGAGGATTAGCAAAAGTTCCTGCTCAAACAGAGCTGGTGTAAGCAAGGGACGTGAAAGGATGGTTTTGTATAAAGACTGGTTGATGGAGGGAATGATTTTAGTCCACAAGACAGTGGCGTAGAAGTTTGTAAAAACACAAACTCTGAGGCATGTGCATGTGAGACAACAGCATCTTTTATATTTCCTGAAAGTTTTACACAGAAGTAGACATGGTTTGGTGTATATATTTTTTTTGAATCGAGATTTCTCCCGTTGTGCTTCCAGTTACAGATAGTCTCGAACAACAGGACTATGGTGTTCTGGGTCGGTTGTCACCTAGATTCCCGGTGGTAGAATGGACAGAGAGGATAAGGGTGGTGGGGAAACATTAGCACTCAAGTGGGTTGGTTTCTTCTGCCCCAGGAATCGACAACAGGACACTGTCTGCTTATGCTTGCATCTGTCGATCAAGCAAACAAGTGAGTGAGGGCATGAGTGGGGTTGCAAGTTTCTAGAGGAGCGTATGGATGGTTAGTGAAAAAAAAATTCATGTCGCCTGGGAGTTTGAATTTCCTGTCTCCTGTATTCCTTTGATTCATCTGGTTTTCTTTTTTTTTTTTGATCGAGGAAGAGGAGGCTACAGAGAAGTGTTTGATTGCTCTCTTTTTTTTGTCGACTTACTAGACTTAATACTGATATTAAATGGTTGGTAAAAATTACTGAAATTGAGCATAGCTCAACTGGTTAAGCACTCGGGAAAGGTACGGGAGGTCTCGGGTTCGAGCCTCAGCGGGAGCGTCTTTGCTCCTTTTTCTTTCTCTCTGTTTGTATAGGTTATATAGGATTATTTATATATGTACGACTATATATGGCGCGTTATATTTATTTATTATTCGTCACAAAGTTATGCGACGTTATCATTTATATTACAACGTTACGATTATGCAACGTTACTATTATTATTTACAACGTTATAATATCATAACGTTATGTACATGTATTCTCGTATTCGGACATATATAGTACGACTATATTAACATATAACGTAGCTAAATTTAATTGTTCATAAATTATTTTATGTCCGAATTATATAACGCGTTATTTTCGGATAGTCTCCCCGCGTTTATGATTTTAGTGTGAGTAAATATTCAGGGGTGTTTCACTTAGACTATCGAACTCTTACATTTAGTATCCAAAGGTATATTATTTACTTTATCATAACTATATAATAAGGTGTTTCAAGATAACCTTTTATGTATCCTTACTTACATTTAATTTTCTAAATGTTTTATTTTTACACACATTTCCTCCAAAGACTATGTATAATCACTTCAATAAACTTAAGTCTTAAATACGTTTTAAATTGTTTACAAAACCTAAGGTTTCAGAGAAATAACTTATAAATTAATTCCATTATTGTATTTAGGATGGAGAATATATCTACTTAAAGTAGAATTTAGCAAAGAATTAATTCTGGTCCGTAAGTGAAATTGTTAATTATTTAATAAGACAATCTATTATGAAAATCCCCATACCTTATACTCAAATGACTCATTAATATTTCCAGTGTCAAAAGGTAAATCAATATATACCTTACGTAACCTAGTTTCATCTAAATAAAGGTTTAAAGATTTTAAGTATCTAATTTCCATTTATAAACCTTCTTATAAATTCTGACTACTAAATACATTACTTAATTATAAACTCACATCCTGAATATTGGTAATAAATGTATTTTATATAGCATATCAAATTCTAAGAACTTAAGGATTATTATTTAAATTAATTCTCAAATCATAGTTTAATATAGTTTTATATCATAATCCTTTTAATGATTTTATCTTAAAATATTAAGTTATTACTCAATATTATAAATATTAAGAAATGATTAAATCTAGACTTATTAATCCTCTTCACATTTAGATGTAAAAGTAACTCATTTATTTATTATTGTTTATATAACAAGAACATTTAATGTAAAAGTATTTCATTCATTTATTATTAATTATATAATAAGATCTATTTGTGTAACACTTTATGTAATCTAATTACAAATATTCCTAAATTTTAACTTATTAATTTCTTAACCCAATTATAGATTACATTGTGGTCATTGACTAAATATATACATGTACTTAAATACTGTTATATAAATCTTAGAAATTCAAAGGTAACTAAAAACTCAATTCATAACCATAAATTAATACCACCTCATATAGTATTCTATTATTAGTATTATGTAGAGGTTTATTTTAACTCATTAATTCCTTCATATTATATTTTCCATAAGGTATTTTATTTCTTTTATCTATTTATTTATCGTATATATATATATCCTTCCTATTATATTTCTCACAAGGAATGTTATTTCCTCTTATTTTTATTGTATTATTATATATATAATCTACATATATTAAGATTTATCCAGAACATTCTTTAAGAAATTTTATTGTATTAATTATGTTTAATAACTTTTAGGCCTAACACAACCGACATATGGTTTATAAATAAAATGTTTTCCTTTATTATTTTATATACATAAGTATACCTGTATTAGAATTTAACTAAGACATCCCCTATGTAACTTATTTATTTAACACTATCTATACTACAACCTTTAACTGCATTCCAAGTATGTTTCATAAAGTATTTCTTTCACTATATCTCAGGATTCTAGCTCTTATAATATTTAGTTATTATAAGTGTTAATTTATTAGCTCCTTGCTTTACTCTAAGTTACCACTTTATTCCCTTGTATATGCGTAAAAATATATACACAATCCTTAGTTAAATTAAGAATATTAACTCCCATATAGTACAATAAATAAAACGTAAAAAATAATTAAATTCCTTGATTTACATAAGTTCCTACTTAAATAAGTATATATACATATATGTAAAATAATTTCACTTCTCTTAAAAGATATACCAAAACATTTATAAACTTACTGTTATAAAATGTTAAGTTAGTGTTCCATATTCTTCCCAGCTTAAAAATTTCATTAACAAACCATACTTTAATTTTTGGTTACATTAAAAACTATATTATAAGTTTTCTTATGAAAAACTCACAAACACAATTTTTAAACCCATTTACCAAGCCCAAAAAATTCCCAAATTAAATATACAGTAACATTAACATTAACATAATTGTATTTTAAAATTGTTTTTTCATAAAAATTATCTTTTTAAAATTAGCCATAATAATTCCAGAAAAACCCGTAACTTGAAAAAAATCATAACTTACGTTTAAAAACTCCAAAACCATATTAATTTACATCAAAATAAACTAGATTTAAATAAGGAATCTATGGTTAAAATTTCAAGTCAAAATACCTTCGGGAAGACCATTAACTAAAATTAACAAGTTAGAGCTAAATTCTGAAATTTTATAAACTTATAACAATTCCTTAAAACACGATCTAATCTCGGCCGTCCAAATCTTTTTAAACAAGATCGACAGTCCTGAACGCCGAGTCATCACCGATTCCAGAACCTAACCCGAGTACTAAATCACGATTTTCCACAATCTACGAACGAAATCGAGTGATTCTTGTTTCTATGGTTTCGAAATCAAATTTCGGTTCTAATGACAACCGTTTCCCCAATATAATGCAGTATTCCATTAAATCGATTCTGGGTTCTATTCGAATAGGGTTCTTGAGTTTGTCGAATTCTTTTTGCAAATTCACTCAATCTATTGCGTAATTGATACAAATTGACATGTTTTGACCGATAATGTAACATAGTTAGCATGGTTGAAGGAATTGAAGAAACTTACCGAGTTGTGCGAATTGAGGAATTCGAATTCGAAAATCTGGAAAAGTTCGAACCTTCGAGCAGTTTCAGAGGCCGACTTTGAGGATCTATAACTTGTAGCACAGATCGAGTTAGGCCTATGTGTAAGGGCTTAATCGAAAGAGCAACTTACCTCTACATATTGGTAACAAGAACTAATCCTAACTCGCAACACAAGAAAGAATCGAAGCTAGAAGTTGCGAGTTTAACCTTGCGTTTTCTGGAAAGAAAACTGTGATTTATGCTGTGACGAAACCAAATCTTTAGACACCTCTTCTTCCAAATGGTTGGGAATTGGCTGGTTCATCAACATGAAAGTTTAGAGGGATTAGAGCTCTTCAAAACGAGCTAAGAACATGGAATTTGGCTGAGAAACGAAGAAGTTATGGCTAGTCGAAGTTACCTGAATTCGAAGGGAAAACTGAAACTGCAGTTCGGTTTTTGCAAGGTGGCTACTTTGGCTCAAATTTCCGGTTGATTTAGACGAGTTAGGGTTAGTGTGAGTTATGGTTGTTTGAGGAAATATAGGAGAAGGCACAAAGAAGAAGGCACTCAAAAATTCCATAAGATGAGAAAGTTATGAAGGTCACAAGATAGGGCCAAAACTGATTTCTGTTCCGGAATATAGGAGATAAAACGGCTAAGTGTTGGGCGACCCGTGACAGTGTGACACGTGGCAGATTTCAAATTTTTGATTCCAAACTTCAATCTAGCATAACTTTGGCTAGGATGATCCGTTTTTGACGTTCTTTTTATCGATCTTCATGGTTTTCCATAACCTATTTATTGGTATAGGTTTCATGAGCTGGTTTGACCATTCTCAAAAAGTCAACCCTAGCAAGGCTTAATAAGCTTTAAGGTCTCCATAATTGTATTTTGACTTTTATGATTCAAATTAATGTATAAATTATTTCTAAAATCTTTATATTATACTTTGAGTGTTTAGAAATTTTCCCAAGATTTATTGACTTATAAATCTTATTATTAAATTCATAATACTATATAATAATATATAATAGTTAAATATTTAATTGTATTCTTTAGGGTTAAATAGGAGGAATCCCCTAAATAAATTTTCATAATTCCACATAATATTAATATACATAATTCCATACAATAATTTAATATTAAATAGTATTATCTAAGGTTTAATAAAAGAAATCCCCTAAATAAATCTCCATAATTCCTCATAATATTAATACTCATAATTCCATACAATAATTAAATATTCATAATTCCTTATAATAATTTAATTTTCATAATTCCATATAATAATTTAATATTCATAATTCCATATAATAATTTAATATTTAATAGTATTATTTAAGGTTTAATAAAGAAATCCCCTAAATTAATTTAGGGGTATTTCATACCCACACGTACGGGGCATTTGTCCCTCCATACAACTTGAACCCCAGGGACTTGAATGTGTCGACGATTATCTTAGTGTTCTCTTTGTAGAACCCAATTACACTCTTCATAGCCTGCAGAAAAAAGAGGTAATGATCTTCAAGGTCCTTTGAAGGTTCTGGATTTCTCGATTTCACAAACTATTGGTTTGATGATTTAGTAGTACCTTAAGACCTTCCGGAGAGAGACAAGCTAGACCACTGGCTTGGGAGATGTTGGATGCACCATTGAAAGAAGTGCACACGATGCGATTAAAGTCTTTTGCCACAGGGAAGCCGTCGGAGAATAATAGTCCCTTAGGTATCACTGTCCAGCCAAGACGGACACCGGTGAACCCAGCATACTTTGAGAAGGATGCAGTTTCAATAGCGACCTGCAACACAGTTCCTTACTTCAGCTCTCATTGTACATATTCTTTCACCCATGTCAAACAAAACAAGTCACCAGTAAATGCAATCTCAAGGCTGTATCTTTTCAACGGCTCAAGTCATCACCAGCTTAAGATTGATACTAAATAGAAGTGGAGAATCAACTTTACACACCTCTTCAGCCCCAGGTATTTCAAAGATGGTGCGTGGCCTATCATCTTCAATGTACTCTGCATAGGCTGAATCATAAACAATGATTGTCCCATTCTTTTTGGCAAACTGGACCAGCTCCGTGAGCTGCTCCCTTGTGGCAGCCGCACCAGTAGGATTGTTCGGTGAGCAGAAAAACATTATATCTGTCTTGCCAACGGCTGACAAATCAGGGAAGAAGCCATTCTCAGGAGAGCATCTCATGTATTCGATCTTTCCATACTTCTCAACATCTTTCTGAAATGACCCAATCTGCCCCATGATAACACTTGAATCCACATAAGCCTGTAAGCAAGCATTGCAAAAAAACAATAGACGTTGATACGATTTTCTTTTAAGCACCGCCTTGAGAAAGAAGATACAGTATTCTCATATGGCAATGTATTTATTAATTCCTGTTTAAACAAGATATCAATACACCCGCCGCTTCTACTAAAAAATACACCTGTTGCTATGTGCCATTTGAGGCAACTACAACCTACGGAAGTAGATATAACGCCTTAATTGACAGTGGACAAGAGCCCCTATAAAGAAGATATTAAGTGCTTGACATAACTATCTTCTGCTGAAGTGATAAAATGCGAGAGGAAAATCACAAGGAAATAACACAAGCAATTCAAAGAGAAAAAATAATACGCAAGATCAACTTTAAGAATAGAATACCGGGTATGATGGATCTTGCACGGCGATTGTGACATTGGAACCAAACAGCGTCTGCAAAAGAAAAAAATTGCACATGGTTAATCCAACTCATCACAGCATGAGAAAACAGCAACACAAATAAATGAAGGCTAAACAGACATTAGTGAATGCAAACTATGCAATTTTTCCTGCCAGTAACAAACCTGGAGCCTGGATATGTCACATTTTGCCCCATCAGATACAATATATCTTGTTCCTCAATGCCAAGATTTTTGTAAAATGTTGAAGCAATTGCGGCCCTCAAAGGCTGCACAAATAAGGAATGATTTTCAGGTGGTTACACAAATAAAGAATGTGTTTATATCACATGAGAATAGCTAGTTCGTGTAATACCAAAATGATAAACACTATACATGTTCAAAGCCAATCATTTCGCTTTTCTATCAGCTTGACTAGTTTAATTTGCAAATACACCACTGTGTCCTCCAAAAGAATTTTTTGATAATTTACTGAACTGGAAAGCATTTTCCACCACTTATCTAAAGCTGTGCTACATTTGGCTCGTTAAACATATTGCGATTAGAACATTCCCATGAGCCTAGAAACTCATTTAGTTCCTTTATTATAACATAGACACTCATTCATTTCAATAATTCCATAGCACCATATGATTCAGGGATTGCAATCACCCTGGATTATAAAACTTGAACAAGATTAGTGAAACAGTCAGCTCAGCTGAGAGGTCCATGACTGACTGAAAAGCATGAATCTTAGAGTGAGCAGCAAAGGTAATCCACAAGTCCTCACATCTAAGGGAATCATTCACTATTTTAGATAAGCAACTAATGTATGAAAGTGCTTCCGTCTAGGTTCAAACTCAGAAAACCATGTTGAAATTCCTATCACTATGCCCAATGATTAATTGTTGTCTGATTCCAAAGCCCGGGACTGTTAAGACCAATTGAATGCAGAGATATGAATTCTAGAGATAAGATTGAAGACTCTGCGATGTAAAAGCACTTGATATATTTACCAGATGGAACAGAATGAAGCAAAGCCACTCTCACATAAGATCTTTATAAGCGAGCAATGCTGATACTCAAAACCAATTTCCAACTATAGATAAAGTCAGATGTCAAAAACAATTTGACCCCAACACATACCTTGGCACCTTGTTCAGCTCCATAGCCACTATAACCATCAATAGTGGATAAAGCCCGTGCCCTCTGTCAACAGTGGAAAGATATCAAACAAAGGATAGATAAAGAATTAGGACATCAATCAAAGCCATACGCCATAGGTTCTACTCAACATGATAAAAGATCTTTAGAAGATTGTGCAAATTGATCCTCTCAAGTCTCAAAAGAATGTTCCCGGTTCTTTTGCTCAAATAAAAATCTCAGATACAGTTAGATGCAGGACAGTTCAAGCAAAAAACCCAAAAAATAGAAAAATGATGGTATGCATGATAATAAGTTCCATAAAAAATGCTAAGTAAATTAAATATAAGGCCAGTTATACCTCAGCCATAGCAGACGTAATAACATCAGGGATGGGCTCAGTAGTATCTCCTATTCCAAGGCTTATGACCTTAGCATCTGGATATTTTTGCATGTGTGCATTTCTTCTTCGGGCAATCTAAACATTCACCAAAGACATGATAGATTAATAGGTAGATGACAAGAAAGACCACATGAGAAGATACTATGCTGAAAAGGATCTAACACTTTCAAAGTAAGCTAGAAGTTCCGCGTAAAGAAAAACATATGGAGAGGTGCCGTTTGCAAAGCAATACTAAAGTGTACTGATAGCAAAGGGACAAGCTTTCTTGCAAACACCAAAGAGATCACTGACGGGCACCTCATTGTCTTTGATATCAACTTTAAAAGTTCAGATGTTGACTGGGAAGGGACGGAGCATAGAAAAAACAAAATGTTGGGAACAAGATGTATGAGGCATGAAAGTGAACCTCATGCATTTGATTTAGAGTGCTACACTTATAGTGCCATAAAAAAAGCTGAAAAGAGACTTTGCACAAGCTAAGCTTCCTATAGCATATGACAAGCGAAAAATTAGAGAAAGCATGGTCATAATATTCCAATAGACGAGATGCAAGTAGCAGCCTTTACACATAATTAATGAAATCCAAAATACAATAATTACCTAGAACAGATCAAAACGCCATGCACATATAAACATCAAGTTTTATCATCTAAATGGTAATATAATAAACCACTACATAGTACTAGCAGCTCAATCACGAGTTTACACTTTGTTCCACCGATACATGATTTTGTTTATTAGATGCACTTATGTAGTACCTCATGTTAGACTAAACTGTAAAATCCAGACAAGAATGTATTAATGTATCAAGATGAAGCAACAAATACCCATGAGTTCTCTATAGAAGCACCACTGAATATTCCATGTGGCACAGCCCTAACCTCGGAAAGAGGTAACCAGCTTGAAGTTTAGCCAGGATTTCATTGCGAGACACACTAGTCTTGTAACCTGCATAAAACCAAGTACGAAGTCCCTTTAGCACAGTTTATCAGGACAGTGAATTGGCCACTGCGGTTACCAAGAATAGCAGTTCGACATCCATTTAGTGTTGACCCCCAATTACATCAAAAACTGATATGATGACGATTGTGACTTTACATAGTGACGTAATGCGTAATACTAGCTTAATTGTGAAGGTATAACTCACACTTGAGGTTCCAGTTTGAATCTCAGTACAGAAAAATCAATATTGTTCAATATATTCAGCCATCAACATTCATGTCATAATTCTCACCACGACAACCATTAAAATTCTCTGACATCATGAAACTAATTTTAAAGCTATCCCCTACCCGTTTAAGTTGTTGACAAAACACTCCATCAAAACTATAACCCATTCCTCAACCTATATGCCTTATCCTCATTTTGACAGTTGGGTCCATAAATTACTTAGTTAATACAGAAGCGCCATATAGCCGTAGGAAAAAACACAGGGCTAAGAGATTGAACCAGTCTGCTCAGATGGTGAGATAGCAACGCATTTGCATACAAGTCGCTCCGCTTGAAAAGGAACATGCTGAATTCTGGAGACAGAGAACCTGCATTGAGATAGCCAATTCAATAACAAATATATCCGTATACAAACCAAACAACAGCAGCAGGAGCGAAGGAGAAGGACAGCATCCAGATGAAGTCAAACCTTGTGGTGAAATCTGTTCGTGGAATGAAGCTAGAAGATGATGAAAGCGGAGCTGATAGACAATGGTTCATCGCAGACATTGTGTATTAAGCTGATAACGGGGAGACAAAAACATCAAATCTTGCAGTCAACGAAGCTTAGCACTCGCACAATGTAAAAGGCTTAGTAAACCCCAGTCAACACCACTAGGATAACAAGCGCGGACCATCAAGACAATAACTTAAACCCCACCTCCCCAGTGAAAATCCTTAAAGACACTCAATATAGAGCACACGCAGAACTAGCGTGGTCAATTGGCACCCATGGCGCCGCTATTGCACAGCCGGAAATACAGCAAACGCCATAAGTACCACTGGTACAGCGACACAATAAAGCTCAACGTCACTTGTTGGTTGTTCCACCTACTATGACTTTTTTTTCGAAAGCACACTATGCAACTCTAGCTCGTCAAGAGAAAGTTTGGTTTCCTCTTCTCTCTAATTTTTAAATAAAATCGATACACAAGAATTGCTATCACGACTATGGACGATTCACCATAATTTTGAAATAAGATTAAACTGTAAACAATTATAGCTGAGCTATTACCCACCGTTCGGCTGAGTGAAACAAAATGCTAGTATGACTTATAGAGTCAATTGACGTAAGCAATTAAGAACCCAATTTTTTTTAGCAAGTAAATGAAAAGATGTCTCACCGAGTGCAAGCGTAGTGAAAGAATGAGATGGATTTTAGTTCGCAGCAGTAGCAGATTCACGGGAAATGCAGTGCAAAGAGCGAAAGTTCTTTCGTTAGAGCAGCCAAGGAAGGCAAGTTAGGGTGGGTGAGGTTCCGCGGGCACTGCAATGGTGCGCTGAGTTCACCAATTTTCTAAAGAAAAAAAAAGTTACATTTATATCCTTATTCTCTCTTTCTTTAACCGGTCCGTTCTTATGCTACGTTCCACATTTTTTCCAGTTTCTTTTGAACTGTTCCTCCTCCGCTTTTAATCCTAATTTTTAGTAGTTATTTTATTTTTAATCTTGGTATTTAGTTATTTCAAATAAGAAACAATTTGTTTAGGTGTACAAACTGACAAGGTCATTTCAACCAAGACTATTGAAGCAGGTTCTCCTTTCACTGAGAGGGTTTCTTCAACATGGGTGGTCTCTTTCGTTTCTTTTGTTTAGGCTCTGTTCGGCATCACTATTTTGACAGCATATTTGTAGTATATTTGACAGCAGGTTTGCGCTGGCATAAATACAGTATAATTTACGAGATATGGCTGACAGAAAAGGCAGCTGTTTGAAAACTGTTGAACGGGCGGCATATAGGCGCATGGGATGTAGTGCGTTTACCATTTCGTAACAATTAAAATTTATATATTAACTACGTAACTTTATTTGTTAGTAATAAATAAAAAAATTCATAAACAATATATTACTATGAGTATTTAATTTACAAAAAAAACTTGAGAAACCAAAGAAAATAAAAATATTTATATAACTAATAAAATTTTTTTTTATTATTTAAGCAAAACTTGTAACTTCTAAACAATATATGTTATTATCTAAATTATAATTCTTACCAATATAAAATCGTAAAAAAAGAGAACAAGTGTTTCAAATTTTCTGATAATGTTGTACGAATTTATTTAGTGAAATTGTAACTTTTAATAATATATAATATTTTTGTAACTTTGTATGTTAATAAATTTATATACATTCATATTTCTATATACTTTTTAATATTTTAATTTATATATCAACAAGTGTATATAATTATTGGTTTTTTAATTTTATTAATCTATGTGGTATTACAAATATTGTAGATTTGTATTATTACTGTTGTTTTTTTAAATTTGGCTAAAGAAGTAGTACTATTTTTTATATATTATTTGAAGTATTATGTAATTTGTAATAAATAAAATAACTTGTAAAAAATGTCTTTTTTTAAAAAATCAATAGTCACATTAATTGAAGTGAGTAAAGAAGCGGAAGTGAAAGCACGGAAACGAAAAAGTAGCATCTGTTGCGGGCATTTATGCTGACATATATGCTGTCATTTATGCTGACATTTATGCTGACATATATGTTGTTTTAGCCGAACAGCAAAAACAAATAAAGGAGTCCAAAACAGCATATGCTGGTACATTTATGTTGTCCATTTATGCTCATTTTGAGCATGCCGAGCACAACCTTAGTCTCTAGGTAAGGTTGTTTAAGTCTTGGGGCGCGTTCGGGTCACATTTTATGTGCATTTTTTGACAGCATAAATATACAGCATATGCTGTTTTAGACTCCTTTATTTGTTTTTGCTGTTCGCCTAAAACAGCATAAATGACAGCATAAATGCCCGCAGCAAATGCTACTTTTTCGTTTTCGTGCTTTCACTTCCGTTTCTTTACTCACTTCATAATGCAATTACTGTGACTATTGATTTAAAAAAAGAATTTTTTTACAAGTTACTTTATTTATTACAAATTACATAATGCTTTAAATAATTAATAAAAAATAGTACTACATCTTTAGCCAAATTTACAAAAAATCACATTTATAATACAAATCTATAATATATTATTTGTAATACCACATAGATTAATAAAATTAAAAAAATGAATAAATATACACACTTGCTGATATATAAATTAAAATATTAAAATAGTATATAGAAATATGAATGCATATAAATTTATTAACATACAAAGTTACAAAAATATTATATATTATTAAAAGTTATAATTTCACTAAATAAATTCACATAACATTATAGAAAATTTGAAACGCTTTTTCTCTTTTTTTACGCTTTTATATTTGTAAGAATTATAAAATTTAGATAATAAAAATATATTGTTTAGGAGTTACAAGTTTTGCTTAAATAATAGAAATAAAAATTTTATTGTTTGTGATTTTTTTATTTATTTTTACTAACAAAATAAAGTTACGTAGTGTAATATAATAAATTATAATTGTAATACGAAAACGGTAAACACACTACATATAACTAACTTAACCAAACATGCTGCATATATGCTGCACTGCTAAACAGCAGTTTTCAAAACAGCTGCATTTATGCCAGCACATTCCTGCCAGCAAATATGCTGCATTTATGCCAGCGCATTCCTGCTGCCAAATATGCTGCATTTATGCTGTCAAAACAGCCGCCGAACAGAGCCCGGTGTTGGTTTTTGATTCACAAGCTTCTGCTTATGGATATGGTAATGATTAAGTGTTACTTGTGGGAATAAGGATGATCTTTTCCCCTTTCCTGATTGCTCTGACTCCTTGCTTGTCAATCATTTTCCTTCTCGAACCTTTAAACATCTTTGAGCCTTGAGTCTTCTATAGTTACCTATTTAGTCGGGGTTCAGATGGGTTTTGCATGTCTCCATAACCACTTCAGCTAAAGCATCAACAACCACTTTAGTATTTTGTATATGTGTGTTAAGTGTAGTGTATACCTCAAAGTTTTGTTAATATTTAGGCTCCATTCACAAGCTAGAAGTTAAGGAGTATATTCTTTCCAGATGACTACCTTATATAGCGCTTATTGTTGCACTTGTGGGGCGACTTCAAATAAATTAGAGCTTAAACAATTTTCATTTACCCTCATAAGCTTCGAGAACAGGGTCTTACAGCACGCCATACTTTTGCGCCAAAAGGATACTTACAAGTAAAGCCGCTCAAAGCTAGTTCGTCCGGTCTGGCCCGAGAAAAAGCCCGGCAGGCCTAGGTCCAACGGGTTATCCAAGCGAGCCTAGACAAAAATATGAGCGGCTCATTTCCAAGCCCACGGGTCGGGCCCGATCTGCCTGTTTTAATATTTTTAAAAAATAATATAATATATATTAAATTAATTAAATTTTTGGTGTAAAAATTATAAAAACCGGATCGGGTGAACCGGTCACTGACCGAACTGGAAAACTAGTTTGACCCAAAAATATAAAAAACGGGTTAAAAAAATAAAGGTTAAGTTCACATTCTCTTCAACCAAGTATGTCCATATGAAAATAAAGGTTAAGTTCATATTGAAATTTAGATTTCTTTTTTCATCAATTGAAACACCCCTAGACGAATTAAATGCATAAAATCATAAACGCGAGGAGATTATCCGGTCGCGTTTCATAAGTTGGACGTGTAATAATGTACGAATAATTAAACTTGGTATATACATGTAACATTATGTATTAACACGGTCATGTACTTATGTATGTACGTTTATGAAAATACATATACGAAACGTTACAATATTACAACGTCGTATATGACAAATAATAACGTCGCATAGTTACATATAACTAAAACGCGACAAAATAAAAGGGGGGCGTATATAAATATACATGTACGTATAAATGACTAGCAATGTATAAAATTAATAACGCGACATATTATATAGTCGCTTATATATATATAAATAAACATGTATATAGCAAATACAAAAAAAGAGAGGAAAAAGAAAAAAGAAGCAAAGGCGCTCCCATTGAGGTTCAAACCCCAGACCTCTCGTACCCGTACTAAACGTCTTAACCGGTTGAGCTGTGCTCGAATTCAGCAACATATGCTACCTTAATTAAACTAGTAGCGCGACTCCTACTGTAACAAAAAAAATAATAAACAGCCATAACTGAGCACATTACCGTGTTTCTCTATTCCCCTGAAGCACAAACTGATGCGGGAGATTCCTTGCTTACCTCAGAGTTTGAACTCTCTGACTCCCTGACGTGTTCCTTGGGAACGGTTGACCCTAACTCAATTCTAGACCCTCACTCCCACTCACTGCATCCAACACCACGGGTAATCATAGCAATCAGATACCAGGCCATTTCTGGTTCTCACAAACTGCACTTCCAAGTCCAACGTTCCTACTTACTGAGTGACGTTGCCCACAACTCAACCTGTCGCACCTTGCCCCAATGCCAGTTTCGATTTGCCACATACCCAGTCAAGGAAGCACTCATCTTGGAGACCACAAGCACCACTTTGATTTCAGTGAAAGCGGCTCAGCTGACAAAGAATGCACCAGAGCTGTCTTTCCCAAACTTCCAAGTCTGCCTCGTGGGAATCAGTAACCAGCCATTCATTCTAAATCCCCCTGCATGTGCAAGATGCTGCAAGCTCAGTAAACTCCCTCAGCCTCCTCTATTTGTTCACACAAGTTCTGGAACACCTGGGATAGATTAGTTCAGTCAGCTAGCTAGTTGAAACCAAAAAACAGATCCCATGCCGTTTACCTCTGGGTTATTCCTCTATTCAAAAACTCTCACTCAACCGCTTCATGCCTTCTGATCCTCAGTACATAAACTACCTACATTTGCCCGCCAGGAATAAACCATCGGGAGCCTGCAACAACCTGGTGAATACCAGTCCAAGGTGAGATCAGGAGGACAAAAAAAAAGGGAAAGGAAACAGCATATTCAATCCTACTTTCTGTTTTCCTGATGCTAGAGCAAAGGCTGAGTCACTCACTCCATTTTTCTTGCTGTGTCTATGCATGACTCTTTCATACAGTGCCTATAGACTCTGCACGAAATTTCCCTGAGCGTGAGCTGCACAAAAATTCTCCCTGAAACTTAACCAGAAGGTGAATCCTCGGAGACAGATTCTCCTCTTGTTCTGTCATTTCTTTCCCTGACTTACCAAGCCTAATATGATTTCCCTCAGTTGCTGTCGAATAAGCAGGTGCTGGGAACTTCACACCGTGCCAGAAGCAACCAAGGGGGGATCAACTAGGATAGAGAGGTGAGCCATCTCTAACTTACTACTCCAACAGAACACAAGAAAAACTTGTCAAGTGTAATCTGATCACTAGTGCTAATCTGTAACGTTAGCGTACCATATTAGGGGGGGGGGGGGGGGGGGTTGCAGTAGCGTCACTAAGTTGTTATGGGTCTGTCTCAAGTTAAGACTATATTAAGTCATGAAACCAAATGGTTAGACAACCTAGGGGAAACTGGAAATCCAAAATCGTGAAACAAACAGAAGAAAAGATAGAAGAAAAAAATAACAGATATAATAGCAGTTCATGCTTCAGTTTTTACATCTTGTCTGTTTCTGTATAACCGAAATATTAATGGCTTATGAGTGTTGGGTTAACTTATTAATGAACCTAAAACATCACTAAACACTAACTAAGTAAATAGAACATCTTGGGGGATGTACATACCCGATTCATGAGTAAGAAGAAAACAGGAGAAGAAGAAAGCAAAAAAAAAACATATCAGTTTTAGTCTCAGGTTGTTTTAGTTTGTTTAATCTCCTAGCTCTGTATGTGGATGAACCTGTGATTAACAGGTGGTTTAGAGATTTAGAATCTTAATATAACACCTAACTACGGGAGTGGTCAATGAGAAAGAGGAAGGAAGACAGATCAACAAACAAAAAAAAAAAACAAACAGAAAGGAATAGAGGAGAGTTATCAGATTCATATTTCAGGTCTTTAGCTTCCTTTCATTTCAGGTTAGGGAAAATTCAGTAGCTGTAACAGATCCTTCGTGAGTAAGTTCTTGAAGTTTAAAAGCTTATTAACACACTTAACCACGAGAGTAAATGAAGGGGGAATCTGAAAAAAATCAAATCAGAAAAACAAACAAAAGAGATAGAAAGTGATGAGGCAGTTTTCTGTTTCAGGTTCTTAGTTCTTCTCATTTCAGGTTCTACAGATTTTGTTCTTCCTACGTCTTAGCTTTAAGACATGACATAGAGTCCGTCTTGGCTGAAGATTAAACCCAATACCATTGCTACCACATAAGCCTATCTGTAAGTCAGTGGGGAAAAGATTTGAAACCAATCTTTAAAAACACAAAGAGGTTATATCAGCCGGTTTAGTTTCTGAAATCTTTCATTTCAGTAAAAGTAAATTTCAGTAGTGTTAGCAGATTACCTTGGGTCTGTCTTGGGAGTTTAACCGATATTAAGACTGTAACTAAGCAGCTAAGCCTTTGGAGGGAAAGTTAAGAACCTCAGATCGTGAACTAAAGGGGGATAATGGGAAAGGGATGCAGCAGCTCACACTTCCTGTTTCCTGTTTTTCTTCCAGTGTTACAGATGTTGAGTAAAGGAACCTTATGAGTGCAGATCATGTTGTCTAGGTCGGTTCTTGAAATAAAATCTTGGTGAGCCACCTAAGTGAATGAGACAGTAACTTGAGGAACCAGAAATCGGGTTTAAATAACAGGAAACAAAACAACAGAGAAGAGTTCACAACAAGGCATGATTTTGGTTTCAGTTCTTTTTGTTTTCTGTATAAAGAAACTTCAGTAGCAGTACCCGAGTTGCATTGGGTTTGGTTTTGAGTTTAAAAGCGTGGTAGATCACTTAGCTCAGTAGGTAAGTGCCTTGGATGAATTGAAAGACAGTCTAATAGTAAACAGAAAAGAAACAGGAGGGGGGCTACCAGTTATATGTTTCAGGTTCATCAGTGTTCAGTTCTGTTTGGTCATGCCAGTGAGTATAACAAGGTTTTTGCTGGGATTTAGGATCTGAGTGAGACACTTAACAAAGCAAGCAAACAAGAGGAAGAAGTTAGGGGTCAGGAATTCGTGAGCAAAGGAAAAGGGTTGAATGAAGCGTATCAGATTTTGGTTTCAGTACTTCAGTTTCTGTCTAACTGTTTTACAGAGGTGTAAGAGCGTGATGTTGTTCTGTTAATAAACCCAAAACCCTCCTAATGTATCCAGCTAAGCTTATGGAACATCTTGGGAAGTTTAGACACCCTTAGATACCTTAAAAGTGTTATAATATAAGGATATGTACAAGAACCTTGTTTCAGTTTTGAAACACTTGAGCCTCAGTATAAAAGAGTTCTAGAAATAATTGAGGACTGTTATTGTGTAATTGATGAGCTTAAAACTTAGCTATTTAGCTAAGGAGGGAAATACACTTTAGACAAGTTAAACCTATCTCATATAAACTTGTTACATGATTAGCGCTTAGTATACTCTAAAACGTTAACTAGAGGAAAAGACTTAGTTAACGTGTAAGTTGGCAATGTGAATGTCCTAGGGGTAATATAAGCCTAGGATTAATACTAGGGAATTTTCTAAGGGTTAATATTAACTAAGCACTTAAGGAATCACCTTGGGAATTACACATGTTAATATAGAATAAGCTAGGAAAAATGTCACAACGGTTGTGCATGAAATCATAAAGCTGACAAGTTGTGTTGATTAACGTTAGCGCCGTAACGACCGCCAACGGGACCCCGTGTACGAGACGACACGTGCTTCTAATCCAGGTATGGATATGTGTGGTCCGTATGTTGCCGTGTTACACGGCTTGTGTGCTGTGTGCCTTGTTTGACTATGACCACAAGACTAATGCATGAAAACGGATGTTTGTTTTACCGTGCTTATTTGTCTGTTGTGAGCTTGTGTAAAGCATGTGAATGGATTGCTTATTTTCCTTGCTTACCCGCTTGCTATTATTGTGCATATTGCTTGCGCGCACACAGTAGTGTAGTCCCTTCTCGTTGATGAAACCTTGAGATGAAACACAACAAACTTCGTAAACAAAACAAAGGAACTACATAAAGGGAAAACTCCTCTTAACTATAGAGGACATCTAATGACACCCACTATGGTGTCGAACTATCAATGATAATGACAAGCCAATACCCGTTAGAAATGAATAGGGAGACGGACCCTTTGTATCCGGGGTAGAGACCAACCATACTAAAAGGAAAAAGGGAGACGGACCCT
The DNA here is from genome assembly GCA_023374045.1 of Limonium bicolor. Taxonomy (NCBI): domain Eukaryota; kingdom Viridiplantae; phylum Streptophyta; class Magnoliopsida; order Caryophyllales; family Plumbaginaceae; genus Limonium; species Limonium bicolor. The sequence continues at coordinate 59,412,417 of CM041782.1, read as the reverse complement.
TTGTATCCGGGGTAGAGACCAGAAGGCATAGGGAGACGGACCCTTTGTATCCGGGGCAGAGGCTAGTAGCATTGAAAAGGAATAGGGAGACGGACCCTTTGTATCCGGGGCAGAGGCTAGTAGCATTGAAAAGGAATAGGGAGACGGACCCTTTGTATCCGGGGCAGAGGCTGGTAGCATTGAAAAGGAATAGGGAGACGAACCCTTTGTATCCGGGGCAGAGGCTAGTAGCATTGAAAAGGAATAGGGAGACGGACCCTTTGTATCCGGGGCAGAGGCTAGTAGCATTGAAAAGGAATAGGGAGACGGACCCTTTGTATCCGGGGCAGAGGCTAGTAGCATTGAAAAGGAATAGGGAGACGGACCCTTGGTATCCGGGGCAGTGGCTAGTAACATTTAGGAACAACAGAGAGAGAGAGCTCTTTGGGAATGGAGGATTGGCTATGGACAAGACGCTCTCCAAATTGTGGTGATAAGAGAACTCACAAATAATCATTTAAGAAACAAGGAACGATTAGCACCTACATAATGAAGTCTCGGGATCTAACCTATATCCCCTGACTCGGTGCAAGAGAAGAGAGAAAGACTTGTGTATTGAGACCAAGTAAATAAGAGAATTCCCAAATGTGATCCTTAAAGAAACAAGGAACGATTAGCACCTACATAATGAAGTCTCGGGATCTAACCTATATCCCCTGACTCGGTGCAAGAGAAGAGAGAAAGACTTGTGTATTGAGACCAAGTAAATAAGAGAATTCACAAATGTGATCTTTAAAGAAACAAGGAACGATTAGCACCTACATAATGAAGTCTCGGGATCTAACCTATATCCCTTGACTCGGTGCAAGAGAAGAGAGAAAGACTTGTGTATTGAGACCAAGTAAATAAGAGAATTCACAAATGTGATCCTTAAAGAAACAAGGAACGATTAGCACCTACATAATGAAGTCTCGGGATCTAACCTATATCCCCTGACTCGGTGCAAGAGAAGAAAGAAAGACTTGTGTATTGAGACCAAGTAAATAAGATAATTCACAAATGTGATCCTTTAAGAAACAAGGACTGAATAGCACCTACATAATAAAGTCTCGGGATCTAACCTATATCCACCGACTCGGTGCAATAGAAGAAAGGAAATCTGGTAATAAGACCAAGGAAACAATACGTAATCTCTTGAATGATCCCACAGAGAGGATCATCGGAATAATATACCCAAGCGCACGTCCTATTATTTACGCGACTGTGTTTGCTATACTAGCTCTTGTTGTGCTGGGTTGCGTGTTTGACATTGCTATGCTACTTGCAAGTTGTGCTTGGTTGCTTATTGATATTGCTATGCTACTTGCAAGTTGTGCTTGGTTGCTTATTGATATTGCTATGCTACTTGCAAGTTGTGCTTGGTTGCTTATTGATGTTGTTATGCCACCGATAAGTGTGTATGATATCATAATGTGTTGATGTGTGCTTTACTGCTTAATTATAGCATGTAACCGGACCTAATAATATTCGACCAAGTAGTCGTGTAGCCCGGCAACATACGGGCTACACATATTCATACTCAGCGTAGTTTGCTGAGTCCTTTATTATTCAATTTTTACAGGTCTTGGAATCGGATGATACGGAGCGTAGGCAGGATGGCTACCGTGGGGTTAGTCCATCTGGGCAAGACTTTTGTAGTATGTTTAAAGTATGGGTTGTTACTATGTAGAACTCAACCCGGGGTGTACTTTTGTTGTTAAGACTTGGTAACTATGTTGTAGACACTCGGTATTTGGAATGGTATTCTATGTTGTATATGAGTTTTGGTTAAGGGTTGTTTCCAGTCATACAGACCGTAACTTGGAGTTGGTATTGTGGTGGAGTCAACCACGTGGGTGGTTGGCATCTGTGACACCCGGATGGAGGTTATACCGCTGCAAAACTAACTTATGATATCGTCAGGCGTTTCATTTAATCTATGGATGTTTTATTCGGGGGTGTTACATCAATTTCAATAGCTTTTCTAATATATCAACAAATGTCCAAACCTTATATGATGATCTCCAGCAATGTACATTGAATATTTGAAAAGTCGAATAAAATAGAGTTTCAATTTGACCTCGCCCTCAATTTCTATAACTTTCATCATCTGTCTATATGCAATGAGTTAGTTAATGACTCTAATGTTGATACATACATTTTTCTAACAATTTTAACTTTTTTTTTCTACATTACTCTAATAGTTTCCTTTATGAAAACTTAAAAATGTGATTATAAATAGAAAGTATCCGAAGGACGATAAAATTTTGGAATTTCAATCCTTCATTAAGTTATGAAGACAAAATATGATTTTTTATTTAGATATATTGATATACTTAAATATGTTTTATGGACCGTGTACAGAGTTTTTCGTAGAACCTAAGTAAGATCCACAAGGGGGACCACTAAGACCAAAATTACATTAAGTATGTTACTAATATGCCACACAAACAATAGTGAAATATTTGAATCGGTAACGTAACTAATCAACCTCACAAAGGTATTTTCATAAAATTACATTCTTGTTTTCAAATCTATTTTTTCTATTATCAAATATTTTATCCACATTCCAAACTATTTTGTCATTTGCTTTTATATATAAAGTGTAATATGTTGGAGAACACTTTGGTGTTGAACTTGCAGAGGACCAGGCTGAGCCCCTTGATGGGCTTCGGCCTTTGTTCTCCATGTTCAGTTTTAGCTAAAGGCATGAAAGTAGGTCTTTCGAGTTTCGCCCATTATCCCCACACTGTAAAACTCTTCGGCTGGGTGGGTATTGAAGGGAGTGGAGCACAGAGAAACGATGATAGCATCTCATGTTTATCAACCTATAAAACTCTACATCTGGAAAGATCTACTGAAACTATCGTTAATTCGTCTCGCTCCCGGTCGAGAATTCTACTGCCCGCACTCCCGATACACCTCATCTTCCTCCTCCTTATCTCCGCCGTCACGGTACACGCCAAATCTCAAGAAACTCTACCACAAAGACTGGCTATCACCAAACGAGCTCGTTGAGATATTCAAGTCTGCAGAACCGACTTCTGTTCTATCCCTATTCGACCACGCCGTGAGTCGCAAGGACTTCAAGCCTAATGAAACTTTGTACTCCGTAGTCATCACCAAGCTCGGCCAAGCCGGAAACTTCAAAGCGATAGCTTCGTTACTCGCACAGCTCAAAACCCAGAGAACTCTACAACTCTCCGACGAGTTCTTCTACAACGTGATCAAGACTTACGACAATGTAGGGGGTCGAATCAATTGGGCAATAGATACCCTTCTCGATATGCCCAATTGTAACTGCTGGCCTAGTGTCAAGACCTTCAATTTCGTACTCAACTTGCTGGTTTCCAACAAGCAGTTTGAGGTGATCCCCAAAGTGTTTATGGCTGCCAACAAGTTAGGAGTTGAGATCGACGCGTGTTGCCTAAATATCCTGATCAAAGGGCTGTGTGAGAACGGGTCGTTAGAGGATGCGTTCAAGCTGCTCGACGAACTTCCCAAGCAAGGGTGTGTACCGAATGAGAAGACATACTCGAATATTATGCGTGGCCTTTGTGAGCACGGAAGGGTAGACGAGGCGTTTGAGTTGCTTGGCCGTGTGGATGAGGATAAGGTTCGCCCCGATACGATCATGTTTAATGTGTTGATCTCGGGATTGAGGAAAGAAGGACGAGCTGAAGATGCAATCAGGGTTTTGGATAGGATGAGACTTAGAGGTTGTGAGCCCAATTCAGGTTTGTACCAACAAGTGCTGTACGCATTGCTTGAAGGTAAAAGATCTGCCCAGGCTAGAGAAGTTATGAGTAGGATGATAACCAGAGGGTGGAGACCGAGTTTCGTGTCCTTCAAGATGATGTTTATGGCGTTTTGTGAGGAGAGATTGTTGGGAGATGCTGATTGGGTGTTGAAGCAAATGGTGAAACGTGGATTTGTTCCCCGGATGGGAATGTGGAGAAAGGCTCTTAGAAAAATTAAGTTTGAAGATGGAATATTTGAGAATTTATTTACTGGTGTATTAGATTCAGATGATTTATGCAAAATATAGTGTGTTACTCCTGGGGAAGGAAAAGGGAAAGTATTCTTATATGTATCTGTCTCGTACCTGCAATTCATCCCGGTGCATGCTCGTGTTCCGATAGCATTTCAGCTCTTCGAGTTTGAAGGAAAAGGGAGAGCATTCCCGTAGGCGGGTTGTCTTTCTGATCAAACTGCGGCATATTATCATCAATACAGAACATAAGCGATTAGAAGCGACACTTGGCCAAACAAGGGCGAGAGACCTACTACATGACTGACAAACCCATCAAAAGACTCCTAACCAGATAGCGACCATAACATGAAGAAGGTGCAATGAAGAAAGGTAAGAGAACTTAAAATTTATCTTCATCTCTGAAAATCAATAACTTTGACACCATTGCCGCTGAAAAAAAAAAACATCCCACCCACCATATAATGGTGTCGTCTGAGGGTCTAACAGCAGGCATGACCAGTAATGACCAAACAAAAAAAAAATCCCATGGTCCTGATTACAACTTTATTCTTTGTCGTGCTCCTTAAGTTGAAAGACCACACCATCATGTTGTCATATGCACCAGAGAGGGCAAACGCACAACCATACCTAGCTTCAAACTAAACCTTAGAAAACATACTGGTACAATTCGTAAGATTAAAAACATGTAAATACAATAGAACAGCACGATAAACTTAACCGGGACAGACAACTAGGGAAGCAAGATGCAGAGAGTGTTTCTTCCAGCACAAAAGGTTGCGCACGAAGTCTTTGAGCTATGTTAACTCGAGCTTGGGTAACTCATGGATCCGCCTGACTTCTTTTGGAAGAGGAAGTGCCTGATTAACAGAGGAATTTGTTCATACGTCAACCATGAGTTAGTGCTCATTGACCTTCCTTCGTTTGTAGTGTAATCCTTCCCATCCCAATTGTAGGTTGCCACTTGCTTCACACTACGACTTTTGATAGCCATCCTCCTTAGTCCTTCCCGGCTTAAGTTCCTCAAAATTTCCATCATCCGAATCCAGGTTAACTATCAGTTTTCCGATTCCACTAACTTCTAGCCTCTTACTTATCTGCCCATTGAGGTTAATCTTTCAAATTGGGCCAGTAATTCTTTTTCTAGCTTTGTACAACACTTGAGGTGGAATAGCTCCATGTGTATCTGCCTCAGCATGCATGGAAAGGGCGCAAGGCACCCAATCAGCCCTAACTAAAGGGACTAACTTGGATAGACATCAATACTCTGTTAGACTATATCATTCTGCCTGACATTCATTGGACGTTATTCTTTGAAGACTAAGTCAATGCAACATAGAGTCTTTAAAAAAATATTGAACTTCTTTGAATAAAAACACGGGGACTACTAGCTGCCAGCATCCCAAAAATATATCTTATGTTAGGTCACAAGTGGAGCCTGATCTTAGCCACAACCTAAATGGCTCTGGCCCACCCCATTGCATTTGTCATCGGGTGGTTGGGCATGCTACATCTGTTGCAATATATCTAGATCATCATATTTTGATACGAATACCACATCTATTGCAATATATCTAGATCCTCATATTTTGATACATGATCACAAATCCTACACCTGTGTACGAGTCTGAACATAGGGCATCAGAGTCTTGTCCCGTTTGACCCTCACACAGATCCTATCCTCAGTTCGTTAGATGACACGTTCATAAAGTCTAGGAAATTGCCCAGATGAGTGGCGATATCCTAGGTGGTGAGGTCTCAGTTGCATAGCTTCGGTGGATGTTCCGAATGCTTAGAGCATAGAAGTCCGGTTAGGGATAGTCAGGTACTACAGATTTCAAGCTACTCATATAATGTATGGAGCATGTGGAAGTTCTTATGATCCAGAGAAAAGGCCTGAAAATAAGGGATGCAGTGTAACGCATATGAGCAGTTGAGCACTTTTGCTAGTATCAGAAGTTCAAACGGTGTCTGTTATGTACTCTTTACAAAACCAAAATGGAAAAGACGGAAAGCTATACATTCACAACGTGACACACATCTCTGGTATACAATAAAATTCACAAACCTATAGGAACTTATCTATGGAGGATATGTATTCCAATATGCAAGATCGAAAAGAAGATTTGGACATACTGAAACCGGGACACAGCAAGTATCTCACCCTAAGCAGCCTGCCTTGCCATGCTTTTGTTGGAGTAGGACGACTGACTCGTGACCAAAAAGGTCACAAGTAAATCCGCTCCCGAACAAACTTTTGTTAAATACATCCATCCAAAGGCTTTGGGCAACATGCAATCTCCTTTACTACCTTCCTCTCAACTCAGTTCATTCATTCATGTTCTTCTGGTTTCGGCAGAATCGGAAGTAGTGGAATGCACAACATGATTCCAAGATCTAAACGAGTCATCGTCTATATCCATCCATTGTCTCGAGACGATAGGTGACCCTTCCAGGGATGACTCATAACAGGGAGATTCATCCTGGGAAGAATCGCTCTCCAAGTCAATGATTCCTCTTTCTTTGACCCCTCTAGAACTCCTTATGAAACGCTTTGACCCTTTCTTCGATAGTGTATGCCTCTAGTTCTTCCCAGCCTGTTTGAATATGTTCTTAGCCACTTCCTTTGCTTGTGTTTTGGCTTTTGCACTTTCTGGTCCATCTCATTGCTTGGTCGCCCTCCTTCACCCTCTCCCTTAGCCATATTGGAAGGATAGAGAGGCCTAGAGAGACTGTCTTCAACTACAAGGTTCACTCCAATCCTGTTTATGTTGACAGGCTTGACATTAATACGATGAGGTGAAGGCATTTCCTCCGCAAAGCGGCTGAAGCCTTCTTCTCTTCTATTGCGCTGTTTGTGACGAGCATCATTGAACTTTTGAAGTCCCCTTTGGAGTAAATTGGGCTTCTTGTACTCTGTTGTTTCGCTGCAACTGGTCTCTGAAGAAGCATTTGAAGTTCGAGGAGAGTCCTCCCTGACAGTTTCGCTATGAACATGTTTGCTCTTCTTTCCCTTTCTAGGTTCCCACGGTTGTGCAATTTCACTTCCTGGATGATGGACCCATATCCCAGCCTTCTTTTGGCCTTGAATATCGATGGCTTCAAACACATCAACTGCTTTGCGGTCCATCTTTGGTGATACAGTTGATGCAAGACCTGTTTCAGAGGTCCTAACTTGTTGAGGATTCAATGTGTCACCTGCAGCTTGCTTCTTAAGTGTACCATCAGGGTCCATCACCTGTAAATGATTCCAAGGTTAGATAGCAGAAGTGTTATTATTCTCTGATTATGCGGAGGCTATGAATTCGCTTCAATAAGCTGAGATGGATTTTGTTTTTTTTTTTGCTGGGTAGCAGATCAGCCTGTTCCACTACTAACTGGGCACAACTTAACCTCCAACAGAGGACATAAAGTACGAAGAAGTTTTCAAACTATATTGGCTTTACAAAAGGAAGAAAGTTCTTAATTAGGCGAAAAAGATTTGTGTACCTGTCCATGTGATTCAAAAACAGTTATAGCAAGATGTAGTCTCCCCATCTTAACGTTCTCTAGAGGCACCCACATGCCATGTCTCTATCCAACGGTAAGAGTATTTATGTTGACAGAACATACTCTACATTCTGGAGAAAATGTCATTAGGGTGCAACTTGATGCAGTATAAGGATATTAGGGCCATCAGTAGTAAATTTCTGGCATCCGCTCACCCACAAATCACAATAATAAATAATACCAGAAATGTAAAGGATGGGACTTATAGCTTGTTTGGTTCAGTTGCCAAAAATCAGAAAATTTAAAGTAAGAAAAAAAATCAAAATAGAAAACAACATCGAGTTTTTGACCAAATAATGAGAACTGGTGAACAAAGTAACTTATCTTCACTATGGTGAAAAACCATTTTTCTTGTTTATAAGTTGGTTTGTATTTTTTCGAAGAATTCAAATCAAACGAGTTTCTATTTTCTGTTTCTTAAATTCATTAAAACAAAAACAGAGCATCTGGATCAATTAACTGAATCAGATGAAGCCAAGAAAACCATGTCATTGTATAAAATTTAGAGGATTCATAGTCATTAAGAGAATGCATCAGATTGGGGACAAACCCAAGACTGTCATCGCGGATAGGGTCTTTATCTTGAACTTCAATGTCTAAAACATTGCTCAATTCCCAAGAACATACAGGGATTTTGTACTCCTCTTGCCATTTGGGATTGAGCGTTTTCCTATGGATCTTTGTCTTAAATCGATAGGGCCCAAGTTGTCCTTCCACATAGGGATCAGCCAGACCTGCAATATTGCCATGAGTTTAAAATGATGAGGAGTAACTCTTAGTAAAGAGATCAATTTAAATTTACCAGTAGCAGCACCAACCATTCGAATCAGATGGTTTCATGTTTGATGCTTCTATGACTTCCACTCTCACATAAGCAATATGATCCTTGGCATCCACAGAAAACCAATTTTCTGCACCATAATAACTGCATCAATTACACGATTTTATCAAGTAAATTGGCTGCTATGAAGTCAAATGGGGATGTCATATTAGACTGTTATTTATGAGTTGATCTTAGAAGCAGGAATCATGATCTAAAAAAAGCATAATAATTGCATAAATACAAGTATGACAAAAAAGGATAGACCAAGATGGGGAAAAAAGGAGACTATGCATTTAGGGGCTGTTTGTTTTGGGGTAATCAGGCTAGGGAATCAGAATGATTTTGTTTCTTGTTGTTTGTTTAACCAGTTTTTCTTGTTTTCAGGAAAGGGAAAGGAAATGGGATTACCCCAAATCCCTCTAACTTAATTCCCACCACCTACTAGGGAATGAGATTTTCTTTCCCCAGTACACTTTGACCGGTGACATATAGCCGTTAACCAATGGCCACCAACCATTGATCAGTGACTAGTAGATGTGGGCCGAAAATTGATGGCCATTGACCAGCAGCTGGCGGCCTTTGACCATTGATCGGCGGCCATTGACCGGTTATTTATTTTCATTTCCTTTGCACAAACAAACAACTAGGAAAATAAAAAAGAATTTTTTCATTCCCTTTCCTGATTTCATTCTGTTTCCCTCACCCGCAACAAATGGCCCCTCAAGCTAGAAACTTCCAAGCCTCAATCAATGAGAAGAAATGGGATGGGGAGGAATCAGGTGTGTACGGATATTTGCACCCAGGTGTGTACGGATTGATTCGTTCTTTGTGTGTGTTCTTGTGCATTAGCTATTTTTAACCGTTGCACAAAGGGTGTGTTGTGGATTGTGTGTTGAAGTGCTTTGCGGCAGTGATCATATTCATCCAGTGGATCTGTTCCTGGTATGAGTGGTCCAGTATGCCTGATGTGATCAATTATTATATACCAAGATTGAGCATGCTTTGAAATGTCAAGCTGAAGAGCCTGACTGAAGAATGCAAGATCTTGACATGTTCAGTTGAAAACGAAAGCCTGAAGGAAGAGTACCAGCAGTACTTATCTTACAGTTTTGTTTTATTTCCTTTCTTCACTTGTCGTTTTGATTAATTTTACATTGGGTGGTAGCAATAGATGTAAGTCAAGGTGGTAGATTTGAACCCTTAGTGGAATTTCTTTTTCTGTGCTATCAATATGAGGTTTTGCTGTTGTCAGTTGATTGCCAGGTTGGAAGTGTTGGAAACATAGGATTCTAATTTTGTGAGTTGGGGTACTGTAATTGTTGGTTTCTAGCTGTTTGATCAACTAAACTACGAAAATGAACCAGCATGACTAGAATTCAATCCATTCCATAAAGGGGCAGCTCCTAGAAGAGGCAACCGCATCAGATGAAAGAGAAAATAATCACAAAGATTACTTAATGATCTGATCTTCAAAGGTGTAGACAATGCTATAAACAATCAAACATCCTGAATTGATAATGAAGAGTACCTGGCTCTGACGAAACAAACTTTACCAAGTCAAAAACCAGCATATTAGGATGCAAAAGTAGCAACTTTCAGAAGTTAATACCAATACCCTTTAATAATACATCCAGCGCAAGAAGTCAAATAGATGTTGCTAAAGATAAGATACATGTTCAAACAAGAAGGCATGGCTGCATGGGCAGATGACGAAGGAGAACAAAGAAAGAAAGAAGAGATATACCTCAACAAGTGTTTCCTCAAATGCCACAGCCAGAAGATTATCCTAATATCAGCGATCAATATGAGGCAAAGATTTGACAGAAGGAGGTAATTCAGTAAAGAGAAAAATCAGAGAACCGTAAAATTACCAGCCATCCAGCAATTCCAGGAAGTTCGGTAACATCAAGCCCATGACTGAAGATAGGTTTGACATTCATCTGAAAGTATGGAGGCTCCGCAAAGCAAACACGTAAACGGCTAATGAAAGGCCACTTCCGTAAAAATTTCACCCCAACAAGTACCTAAGATCAAATTGAAATAGTATAACTATAACTTTTTCAGTATTTGAAGTTAAGTGCATGAATTATCAAGCGACTGAAGTACAAATAGCCAAATAGGTTTCGGGTTTCTTCATCTGTATCATATAAGGTCCACTCAAACAACAAATGTGCCACGGAACAAGCAGAAGACAGCAGCAATGCCAACTATCAAGAAAGCTGACTGAGACAATTAGTTTCCCTCGTAAAATAAGGTGCTCAAAATAGTGATACATAGATTTACCTTCGCTTCAACATGCATACGAGTCAGATGCAACTTGGTAGACATCCCAAATCCCAATCTCTTTCGGAGTTTTGACATAAGAATCGCACTCATATCATCTACTGCTAAGAAACTTAGTCCAGCTTCCAGCACCTGCACACAGGAAAGTCACTGAATACCTTGAATCCTCTCAAAATCACACTTCTCTTCTCTCAAAATCATGCAGCATCCGCTTCAATTACCAAGTGGTCATCATCTGCAGATTCACGAAGGACCCTCATTTCTGTAAACATTGATGGGTTTCTTCCCAGGTTCAAGTGCTGGACTTCAGCTTTGCTCTAATATTATGAAAGTTGGAAGAAGAATCATTAGCTAGACAAAACTAGGAGAACTATTTATCAGCTTCAATGATGACAAACTTTTATCGATTCTGAACATCTAGATCCTTATTTGGCCTAGTCATAAGACTCCATTGACAAGGGAAGCTACAAAATTTGGCTAAGGTAGTGCTACTGCTTAAGGAAATGCATCTCAAAGTTTTGGTGATAATTAAGAACATATTTCCACCATAAACGGGCACAGAGCAAAACAGGTGTAACTCCTTATTTAGCGTTGAAAAAAATGGACCCTCGATCAATATCGCTATGCACGAGCATTGGTAACTTGTTTTAACCAACTTCAGTGGGCTTAAACTAACGCCAAACTACCACTTAGTCCTAAATTTAACCCAAAGCAGGCAAACAACTGAATATTGGACATCCATTGCAATGTTAGCTTATTGACAAGCCAGCGGGACAAGGAGGTGTGAGTTTCTTCAAACAGCAAGTGAATCTTTGTGTACGTAGTAGTATCTAGTCAGTGGAAAAGAACAAGAGTTTACAACAGTCCACGGTTTGTACTTGTCTAAGAACCATGGAATGATCGGAAGCAGAATCTTCTGGGAAATAATTTCTTCCATACAAATAGGCCAAATCTTCTCAATCGCATGATTCAACCACCTCACACTTTTTGAGTCCAGCAGCACCTGATGAAATTTGGGGAGATTGATTAACCAATTAAACTCCAAATGGGTATTGTTCCTTGAATTCTGCAAATGATGAAAGAAGAGAAAAAATTGTATACCCTTTTTTGGTTGGCATGTTTGGTCTGTTTGACTTTGAATTTCCTCGACAATCTCATAATGTAACGTTCGTGAACCTAGAAAACAAGCATATGTAACAAATGAATAACCACAGCGAAAGGGAAAATAAAAAGATAGGTCAACTCTGATCATGAATAATAGTACTCAACACCCAAAGTCCGAGGGATAGCGACAGATGCATAAACGTTTATTGTACGAAAGTTGGAAAATGAGATACAAACAGCGGAGGATTGACGGACGCAGGAGAAAAGGAAGGATAGGTGGGGACTGACGATTGGAGCTGGATTCGAACCTGATATAAGTAGATCAAACAGACGAAATAGAGAAGGGGATGGCAACAACCGCATGCATTGAGGAACCAGAGAAGCACGAACACAGTCGCCACATGGTGAATGGTTGAAATCTCCGTAATCGGCATTGGCGATGAACAAACTCAACTTCTGCAGCAGACAAACTCGCTTCGCTGACCCCCAAACCAATCACCGAAGAAAATCAACCCAATCAGTAGAAATGATGAAATCCAAAGGCATCTTGTTCTGGGATGCTGGCGGTGCTCGCTTGTTTCTTTACCTCTTCCGTCCTATTCTGATGTGGCAAGCGAGCGAAATTGTAATTAATACAGCGCGATGAAGTATAGAGATCGAATTGAGATGACGCACATGATCAAGAAGAAGAAGAAAGGGACGGAAGCACCGCAGTATGATGGATGATCGTGCATGCTTTGATATCCGTCCCACCTCCCTCGCCACGTGGCCCAGTACCTTTTGTTTTAAAAAACCGGAGACCTGAAAATATACTATTCCACTTTCATTTTCCTCTTTGTTTTGTTTTTGTAACACTTTTCACCCTAATATTCAAAAAAAATTATAATAATATTATAAACTAAATTTTTTGCAATATAATTTATCAAAATTTATTAAAACTATTTTGTCTATATTAAAATCAAATTAACATATACAAATAATAAAAAAGATCAAATTGGGACAAAAGAAATTTATAGTTTATTAGTCATAAGTTCAAATAATATAAATTTTATACTGTTATTCATCATAATTCGATCTCTTCAAAATACGATCCAACATGAATATGTTTTGTTAAATTTAAAATTTTATATTTTTTTATGTACATATGTTTTAACATTCATTGTGAAAATAAATAAAATACATAATTTTTAAATGTTTTGATAGTGATAGCTTTTTCCGTAGTGTTAGTCATCAAAGAGTTGAGTGGGTTAGGGTCATCTTTTTTTAATGTGTGGTAGTTAATAGTCGAGCCACATTAGTCTTTATTGACGGTGTTAGCTTCTTCGACGGTGTTAGTCGTCCTAGGGTTATATGTAAGGGGTAGGGCTATATTTTGTTGAGTGGTTGTTAATAACTGAACCACATTAGCATTTTTTAACAGTTCGACAAACTTGGACGTTGACCCGTGGAACCTAATGAAACACGTTTAACCTTTCATTTTTTTGAAAAGTGAATCTTTTGTTTAAGAAAAGTGAATCTTTCGTTTAAGAAAAGTGAATCTTTCGTTTAAAAAAGTGAATCTTATGTTTAAGAAAAGTGAACCTTTTACATTAAGCAATGTGAATCCTTTGTGTTTTAAAAGTGAATCTTTAGTTAAGAAAAGTGAATCTTATGCGAGAGCTAGATGATTCTTTCATTAATTGATAAATGAATCTTAAGTTTATCAAAGGTTGTTAAAAAGTGAATCAGAGAAATTTTAAAAGTAAATCAAAGGTTTAAGAAAAGAGAATGTCATAACCAGAGACTGTTTAACTAAGTGAATAAGAGGTTTAACAAAAGTGAATCAAAGGTTGTTAAAAAATAAACCTAAACCCTACAATACAAACCCTAAAACTTTATTCGACGTTTTTTTAGCTTAGGGTTATGGTTAAGGGTTTATTGAAAAGTGAATATTTTGTTTAAAAAAAGTGAATCACATGTGTTAAGTAAGGTGAATATTTTATTTACGAAAAGTGAATCTTATGTTTAAGAAAAATGAATCTTACCACAAACTTATGCAGGAACAATATGAACATATTCGCTTAGGAAAAGTGATTCTTTTGTTTTAAAAGAGCGAATCAAATGTTTAAGAAAAGTGAATCTCTAACATCCATTGTCTCTAACTCATTAAATCTTGTACGGTCCCTGTAATTACACTAATAAACCTAATATCAGTAGCAGCGGAAATTAATCTTACGGGATGTCTGTAACACCCCTAACTTGTAATCCTTCATTAACAATAACTTAAAACAATTTGTCTAGTCTTAATCGTACAACAACGGAAGAATATTAAAATAACAACAACTCAGGTGCTACCGTCATTACTCACCCATGTGAGTAACTAGGCATTCAATTACCGTCTCACAATAACCACTGTGATGATCAAGAGATAGTCATACTTCTACACATTAATCCAAATACAATAACTAGTGAGCATTCTAATATTCAAATCCTTATACAACATTCTTACAATGGAATTGTATTACAATAACATAATCCTACTAACGACGACTAACTACCCATCGCATCCCGCGCTCTGTCGTCTTCAGCAGTTGCACACCTGCAAATATTTATTTGTATGTATGGAATCATCCCCTGCTGAGTATGCTACTACATGGCTATCATGCCCCCTCGGACCCTCCAGTTAACTGGTCGAGAGCATGCAGTTCATTTTACATGCAATACCGTTTAACAATAACTGTAAAAATAAACATCTGTAACAACCATACAATAAACACTTATATATCATGCTTTTTCACATAGCACACAACAATATATCATAAGCGTACTAAACAATAAGGCGGAATGATACAAGAGTTATAAATGTTTAATTTATTCTCGTTCTCGACTTTTAAAGCCCTAATAGTATTCACCCAATATAGAGCTATCTAGTTGAGAATATCTCATGCCTATGACAACGCCTCATTAAACCGATGTGTCTCTACACCATACCCCTATATTCGGCGGGTCACCAACGACATGTAGCCACATCCAACAACGGAGTATCTGACCGACGAACCATCTTAGTTCGTTGGATTTTATTGAGCGTAAGGACCCGTACGCGGACATCCTCGCATCATGTTTGCGATCACAACACGCACCAAGAGCCACCTTCCCTTGGATTTCTCCATACACTTCCTCTATATACATGTTACCGAAATATTAAGGTCTCTTAATCTAATTCCTAAGTATCACTTAGGTCTCGGTAAATATGATTCGAACGTGTGCCATCAAGGTCTTATACCTAGTGTCTCTAGGTGATTTATACCGTTCGAAAGTAATAATACAAGAGCGGCTTTAAACGGGCTGTTGCTCTGTATCTAAGTAAGTTCTTAGATATCTCGGATAATATATCTTACTATTATCCTATGCTATGACGTTTTATTATTCCGTCTCTTATAGTAATATAAGATAGCGTTAATTGCCTTAGTTCGGTCTTATAATACGAACAAATACTGTTATCGCATAACATAGTAATAGTAAGACAACAATATAATATACATTTCATGCATATTAATCCACACAAGCAGACATTTAATCTTATCACAGATTTCACACAAGTCTGAACTGAGGAAATCCTTAGAGACAATCAAGCCACATAACAACATACCGTCCGGAATATACGCTAGCGTGATGTTCTCACGCTTATCCGACAGTCCTCGAAGCTTTACGGATCTGGAATATGAATCGCACTACATATTAGCATACTACGCTCGCATTACGGTTTGGTACCCCTGTACAATGCTAATCGCTCCCGGTTTCCATCCCCGTGGTTAACTACTCGTTGTTACTCGGGTTTTCGGCTATTCGGGATTAGTTATGTCAAGATTTTATTTCATGGGTTAACGACATCGTTGTTCATTGTAGACCTTATAATATTGTTGCTCTACAAATTCTCATTTAATTTGTGGGTTAGTCAACTTGACCTTCTTTGGTCAATTTGGGTTGACTTGGTCAATGGGTCTAAGTCAACAAGTCTATATAATTCATTTAATGGTTCTTGAATTATATAATTCATTTGTTTATACATTTGTTTATATATAACATTAGTTGTTAAGCCTAATGTTGTATAATTACATCTTCCACTTTATATTATATTTCCACCTTACTTTATATGATTTCCCAATCATATTATATAACTCTTCTTATAGTTATATTCCTCTTTGGAATTATAAAAATACTTATATAAGGTTAATCCTTATTATTTCATGTAAATTCTCACACTTGTACTAGTTCCACTATAATGACATTAATACTTTATGATTAATGTAACACTTGTAACATTCTTCACCATATACTAAAATTCATTTCTAACTGTTGTTATTCACGTAACAGCCCCCACTTTTTCATAAATTACAATCTTACCACATCAATTTATATAATGTTACAATTATATCCTTATACCATATAATATGACATTTCCACTCTTATAATATAATTAACCTATGGTTCCCACCATTTTTACTTAATGCCGAACATACCCTACTGTCCAGGTTTATTTTCTCAACTCCCACATCTTTCTTTAATTACAAATTGACCCCACTCATTTCCTAATCTTTACAATGTCATCCTTAAACTATATATTATACATCTTTATCAATTTAACTCCAATTAACCTCCAAAAATTCCCAACAGACCCTAGTCTGTTCTAAACACCATTTCAACCCAGAATTTTTGGAAATTACATTTCCACCCCATTTACTTTACCCCTTTTATAATTAACTCCTAAACTTGATTTAAAGTCATAATTAAATTATTCCACTTATATAATTTGGTCAACACCCCTAATATGGACAAGGTTGACCTCCCAAATACTATCTTGACCATAACTTTCCATTATTTATGGTTTTACCCCCAAACTTTCCAAAATTTACATTCTTGCCCCTAACTTTACAAAAACTTATAATTTTTATTTAAACTCCCGCATGGAAGTGCCCGATGAAGGTGTACCTATAAATGAATTCTTCCCGGATGAAACTGTTTTCATGATCAAAGAAGCCGATGATCCATGGTATGCTGATCTTGCGAACTACTTGGCAAGAGGCGTAGTGCCCCATCAATTGACCTACCAGTAGAGGAAGAAATTCTTCGCTGACTCGAAGCACTACTTCTGGGATGATCCTTACCTCTTCAAGACTTGTGCTGATGGGGTGACAAGAAGATGTGTGCCCCTGAGTGAAGTGCAAGACATCCTCACTCATTGCCACTCTCTTGAAGTGGGAGGGCATCATGGGCCGGCAAGGACTGCATCAAAAGTTCTACAAGCAGGGTTCTTCTGGAAAACCCTACCCAAAGATTGCCATAACTTTGTTGCTTCATGTGACCGCTATCAAATGATGGGCAACATCTCCCAAAACACAAAATGCCTCTCAATGTGATGTTAGAGGCTGAGTCATTTGACTTGTGGGGCATAGACTTCATGGGTCTCTTTCCTTCCTCTACTCAAATCTCTTCATCCTTGTAGTAGTGGACTATGTGACCAAGTGGGTGGAAGCCATCACCTCCCCCAAAAATGATGCTAAGGTGGTGACCAAGTATTTAAGGAAAAACATCTTCACAAGCAATTCGAGGCTTTGATGGAGAAATATGGAGTGAGACATAAGGTTGCTTTACCTTACCACCCCCAAACTAATGGTCAAGCGGAGGTCACCAACAGAGAGCTGAAATGGATCCTGCAAAAAACGGTGAACTCATCGAGGAAGGATTGGTCCTTGAAGCTGGACGATGCGCTATGGGCCTACCGAACAGCCTACAAGACCCCCATTCGTATGTCCTCTTACCGTCTTGTCTACGGGAAAGCTTGTCACCTACCGGTTGAGCTTGCACATAAATCATATTGGGCTGTGAAAGCACTCAATTATTATCTCAAGACTGCCGGAGAAAAGAGAAAGTTCCAGCTGACAGAGTTGGAAGAGATCCGGAAAGAAGCTTATGAGAATAACCGGATCTACAAGGAGAAGACCAATATATGGCATGATAAAATGATGCTCAAAAGGGAGTTTCATGAGGGAGATCGGGTCTTACTCTACAACTCTCGTCTCAAGCTATTCCCGGGCAAGATCAAATCTCATTGGGCCGGGCCCTTCTCTATCATGAAAGTGACCCCATATGGCGCGGTGGAGTTAAAGAACACAAAATGGGGGACTTTCATGGTCAACGGCTCGAGGCTAAAACACTACATGGGAGGTGACATCAAACGGGTAGAAGCTCGCCCTATCTTCCTGCGGGAACCCCCAGGTTTCATCTAAAAACCTTACCATGGTCTAGCCAAAGACCTTAAAGATGGCCAGCTTTCCGGGAGGCAACCCGGATTTCATTTCAGTTCATGTCATATCTTTAAAATTTCTTTAGTTTAAAACTTGCACAAGATTTTAAACTCTTGTGAGTTAACAGGCTTTTTGAGCATTCCTCGGAATTGCATTTTTGTGCCCAAATTGGTGTTGCTTGTGTTGTGAATATTTTGGAAACAGGTGTACCCCTCTGAAAAAGGGATGGATTTCGAACAATCAAAGGAAAATCTGGTGAAATTTTCCCAAGGACCTTCGTCTCCAACGATCGAAGGCAGCGCTTCAGCGACCCCGGACACTCACAAGTGTGGGGGAAACCCGCCTTCAATCCACGTCTTATCAGGGGAGTACTAGTTTCACCCTTCCTTTTAGATTAGCACAATGCAATTCATACACAATTTTTGTTTACTCTATGCTAGTGCTTCGAAAAGGTCATTTGTTTCTCCTGAGCTAGTCGTTGAACAATGAGGACATTGTCCCATTCAAGTGTGGGGGAGATGACCTTTTCTTTTTACGCACTACTCAATTTCTTTATGCATATCTATTGCTTCCCTTTAGGAGTCACATTTAGAGTAAGCAAGTTTTTCTTTGAATTCTTGAGATTTTCCATCACAATTTTTGAAAATTTCTCTCTTTGAGGAGCATGTATATGCGGTGCAACCCAATAACCTTATCTTGGTGGAGTCTTATTGCTTAGGGGTTCCTTCTATCATCTCTCTTAGGGATTGCTAAGGGGTGCTTCTTTGTGAAAATCTAAAAAGGGACTTGTGTGTAATGGTGGCCATCGGGTCCGGGGCCATCGGGTCCGGTTCTACCCGGAACCGATTGGAACTGGAACCGGCCGAGAACCGGTGGGAATCGGAACTGAACCGCCTCAGCCGGTTCCGAATATGAATACACATTTTGAGATTCGGGCCCGAATTGGGCCCCGAACCAGAACCGCCTGGAACCGCCTAGAACCGTCGTCGGATTTTGAACCGTGGAACCGGAACCGCCTCAGAACCGGTCGAAGTTACCATTGGAATCGGGCCAAAACGACATCGTTTTGGGAGGAGGGCACACGTTCTAACAGCTATATAGCCGTTGGGAGCCGGAACCGCCCGAAAATCCCAACAGCTCTTTTTTTCTATGTGTGTAACAGCTCCAAATGGCTAAACACGGCTATATTGCCCCAAAACCCCTATAAATACACCATTTTATCATCATTCTCACCACACAACTCATCCTACTCTTCCTCTCTCTTATTACTAGTATTTTCTTGTGCAATTAAGTGTTATTAAGTATTCTAGCTACTAAAAAGCTCATTTCCTTCCCACATTAGCTCTCAATTCCCATTTCCCACATTCTAGCAAAATGTCAAGGAGATCCGGAAAGGAAGTGATGCCTAACCTCCCAATCGATCCAAATTTTCAAGTTGATGAGCAAGACCAAATCGACGAGATGGAATTCGGGTATCATTAACAACCGCATTATTCACCTTCATCAATCCCGCAAGGTGGAAGTTATACAATCTCTCAGCACGGATCTACAAACACGGGGCCAACACAAACAGGAACATTTCCCACATTTGGTAAGTTTTAAGATTAGTTACAATTTATTTTATACAAACTTTAATTTTAATTACATTATTATCTTAATTATAGTCTAAATCAATTTTTTTACAATTAAAGGTACATCCTCTACCCCATCCGATGCCCACAATCTTGATCAAGATGATGATCAAGAAGAGGATGATGCCGCCACTCCAACAAAAATGAAACCGGCTTCTTGGGTGTGGGCATACTTCACAAAGAAAGAAGATCCGAAGAAGCCCGGGACATACAAGCAATATTGCAATCTTTGCAGCAAAGGACTTGTATGGGTGGCGGGCACCGGAACAGGATCCTATGCCAAGCACTTGAAAACGCACAAGATCTACAAGGATACAGCGGTAATGGCGGGCGGTACGAGTGGTCAAACTATGCTCACCGGGTTTACCGAACGACAACTTGGTCCAGTTTTTTTTCATTATAATAGAGAAAGAATGATAGATGGCATGGTTAGGTTTATGATTGCTGAACAATTACCTTTTAATTTTGGTGAAAGCTCTTATTTTGAAAATTTTGTTTGCACTACATTACAACCACAATATAGTAGAGTGCCTAGGAATACGCTAAAACGTAGAGCTTTTGCACAACATAGTAAAACTAGAAAACAACTAATGGAAATGATGAATGCATTTGATGGTCGTGTTTCATTAACTAGTGACATGTGGACCTCTACTACTAATGAGGCATTTATTTGTGTTACACTTCATTGGATTGATAGTTCTTGGATGCTTCAGAAGCGTATTATTGCCTTTGATATTTTTGATGATGCACATACTGGTTTTAATATTTCTGAAAAACTTGTTGAAGTGTTATCTGAGTGGAACTTGTTAGATAAGGTGTTCTCTATTTCTTTAGATAATGCTTCAAACAACGTTAGGTGTGTAGATTATCTAAAATATAATAGGAGCCTCACACTCTTGCATGATGGTGATTACTTGCATATTCGATGTTGTGCGCATGTTGTGAATTTGTGTGTACAAGATGGTTTATCTAAATTGACAGCTACACTAGAACCACTTAGGCATGTAATGAGAAAAATTAGGAAATCGCATGTTGTTAAAAATGAGTACAAAAAATTGTGTGAGCAATCCGGTATACGTCCTCGCCATTTTGCTCCCGACACCCCCACTAGATGGAACTCTATACATGAGTTGTTAGTTAAGACTGAGAAACACCAACCCATTTTGTCTAGTTTGTATAACTCTATGGTTGTTCAAACAAACCAGGAATTAATGGTTCCAAACTTTTGGGAAAAGGCTAATGTTGTGAGCAAGGTTTTAAAATGTTGTGATACTGCAACTAAGGTATTTTCATTAGTTTATGAGCCTAATGTGCATCTTGTCATAAATGAATGCATTAGTATTTTCCATGTCTTGCATGAGAACATGTATGTTGATGGGATTAGTGGGGTTATTAACGATATGATGGCTAAATGGTTTAACTATTTCAATGAATTTCCTTTGATTTATTGTATTGCAACTGTTCTAGATCCTCAAATAAAATTGGAAGGTCTAACAAATTTGCTTGAGTATTATTATAGTATTGTTCCAGGAGGTCCACCCACGGAGAATTATGTTAAGGAGTATGTAGAAAAGGTTAATGTAGCCTTGAAAAAGCTACATGATGAATATACTTCAAAGTATCGTCCTGATGATCTTTCTTCTGCTAGTGGTAGTGGTTCCTCTTCTAAACCACCACGCCCCGATAGCAAAAGAAGTTCTTTGATTTCTAGTACTTTGAAAAGACCAAAATCAGTTCAATCGGGTTCCGGATTTTGTACATATGATGATTATATTAACTTTACTTTTAGTTTTGATGATGATGATGATGATGATGATGATGGTGATATAGATGTTCTTAAGTGGTGGCAAGCACATGAAGGCAAGTTTCCAATCCTTGCAAAGATAGCCCGAGATGTGCTAGCAATTCCAGCATCAACCATGGCTTCAGAGTCGGCGTTTAGTGCGGGCAAACGAGTATTGGATGAAAAGAGATCAAGCCTTGCACCGGACTCAATCAAGGTTTGTGTTGAGAAGTATGATTGGGACTTAGCCGAGCTTAGATCCCAAGCACGCGCATTGCAGTACGAAGGCCAACAAGATGATTGGTATGAGATGAATGAGGATAACACCACTTAGGACTTCTATCTTGTAATATTTTAGAATGTATTAGTATTACTTTCTTTCCATGTAATCTTTTTTTTAAGACTTGCAAATTGAAATCATGTAACCTCTTAGTAGCTGTACTCTTTTTCCTTATTAGGGTTTTCCGAATGGGTTTTTACCTAATAAGGTTTTAACGAGGCAGTGAATCATATAATAAAATTCTCTTTGTTCCTTATTTTTTGTAAAATCAATAAAAATTCCTAATTCTTTGTTTCTTACACATTTAAGATTATAAACTTGAAGAATAACCTATCTAAGAGTAAAGTGGATGAAAAGAGCAACGTGTGCTCTTAAACGGATCTCAAATCGGAGCTAAAACGAAGAAACTGGAGTCGATCGAATCTTTCCGGAACCGGTCGGAACCGCCCCAGAACCGGTCGGAATCGATCAGAACCGGAACCGGCCGGAACCAGTTTTTTGACCGAATCCGAAGCGAATCCACATTTCGGAACCGGAACCGCCCAGACCGGTTCCGAATACGAATACACATTTTCCGGAACCGGTGGAACCGGACCCGTGGCCAGCGTTACTTGTGAGACACCATTGGTAACCAACAAAATGAGAGTTGAGAATTCTTTAATGCAAAGGCTAAAATGCCCATTTTCTTCTCCTCATCTCTTATGCAAATGCTAAACAAATGCAATAATCTATTTTTCCTTTTGTTTTCTTTTCAATGCCCATTCTTGAGAGAAGTTGGCCATGGTAAAAGTTCTCCAAGTCACCTAATCTTTAAAACTTTGAAGCACTCAAGATCATACCCCGAAACTCTATCTTTTTATTTACCCTAAGCACACCCATGCCACTAGAATAAGGTTGGTTTGCACTCCTCATGAGTTTTCCAACCTTTTTGTTCACTAACATCCAAGAATTCATCTAAACACTTGCTTGCCTTAAATATTTCTCCTTGTTGTAGAGTCCTAGTTTTGCTTGAGGACAAGCAAATAGATAAGTGTGGGGGAGTTGATAAGTGGTGAAAATATGCATTTATCAGGTTCATATTCATCTGCATTTTAAATGGGTTATAACCTATTTTCACCACTTTATAGAGTATTTAGTAATTATTAGTGAACTTACACACTTTTGGATATAATTTAGGTAAAAGATCTTTGGAGCATGATGGAATGATGAAAAGGAGCTGTTTGGATGCTTATACGAGCCTTTGGTATGCGTGCCATGAGAGTCAAGACCAAGACGGGACCAAACGGGAGAAAAACGGGCATTCTGATGCATTTTTAGATAGGTCCGGGTTTGTGTCCGGGTTTACAAACCCGTACCAACCCTTCAGTGCAGTCTCTGGTGTGATTTTGACATGGTCCAGGTTTGTGTCCGAGTTTACAAACCCGGACCAATCCTTCGCTGAAGTCTCTGCCTACATTTCAACGTGGTCCAGGTTTGTGTCCGAGTTTACAAACCCGGACCACATTCAGACGCGACTCTCTACCTTAAATTCGACCTGGTCCGGGTTTGTGTCCAGGTTACAAACCCAGACCACTCACAGACGCGTGCTCCAAATTGATAAAACACAGCAGAATGAGAAATAAAATCTCATTCTCAATTCACGCCTGACTCAGCTCCAGTTTTACGAGACAGAGGCGACTCAAGAGGAGAAAAAGAGAAGAGAAGAGAAGAGAAGAGAAAGAAGAGAAGAGAAGAGAAGAAGAAGAAAAGAGAAGAAGGAGGGGACTTCCTCACCTCATTCAAAGCTCAACCACCACCATTAATGGCCACTTCTCTCTCTCTCTCTCTCCTTTGTAGTGTCTATGTTTGAGTAGAACTCTATAGTGCTTTGGGATGGGTTTTTGACCCCAAACCCTAGAATGTGTTTGTGAATCTTAATTATGCCTTAATATAGTTGTTTCTCTCTTAATTATCATTCAATGTTCTTAAATTGATCTCTTGAGTGCATTTGTGGTGAACCCTCTCTACAATTTGATTTTGAGTTAGGGTTTGTGACCAAATTGAGAGATGATCCTTGATTTATGCTCCTATGATTAGTGGGTATAATTTGGGGCTTTTATCTAGAACTTGCTTAATGTTACTTAGTGAGTTTAGCCCTAATTGATTTTGAAGGCTAAAATTAACTAAGTAAGACTTAGCCCATCTTTGGTTTAGAGGGTTATTATCCTTGTTCTAAAAAGACAACTACGACATAAGAAGAATTACTAGCATATTTAGGTAGTTTGGGTGGTTGCCAAATTCCCAAAGTACTCCTCCCTCCAATCCATTAAACTATCATCTTTAGTTTACTTGTTGCTCTTTCAATTACCAAATCATTACAATCAAGCTTGCCTCCGGCCAAACCCCCATTTACTGTTTTCATTCCAATTACTAAGTACCGAGACTAGGAAGTTAGGACCAATTTCCTTGTGGATACGACACTTGTTGTACTACATCGATTAGGTACACTTTCCTCTTCTTTGCATTTATTTATATACTTTGTTATATAGTTTTTGCACAACAATTTTATGGCGCCGTTGTCGGGGAAATTGATTCCATCAATTTCCCTAGTTTCGGTATTTTAGTTTTTGTTTAAGTTTAGTGTTTTGTTTTCTTTTATTGTGTTTTTGTCTTTGTTGTTTTTATCTATCCTTGTTTATATTTTATGTTGCTAAGTCGTTAGTGCTGGTTGTTCTTGTGATCGATTAGGTACCTTTTGTCTCTTCTGTGTATGCCAAGCACTCGTTCTAGTGGCTCCCCGCTTGCTAGTCCGAGATCCAAAATTGAGCGCACCTTAAGAAGACGCATAAGAGATTTAAACATGGCGGATCAAGAACCACCAGAAATTGAGGATAATGGGCAGCAGCAACGCCGAGCTCTCTCCGATTAACACCAGTCGGACACCGAAGGGCGGCCCTCAGCTATAGTTCTCCCGGTGTTGACACCGGAGGAAAACAGACAATGGGTTTTAAAAACTCATTTCATTACTTAGGGAAGTTCAGCGGAGCAAATCTGGATGACGCCCCGAACCATCTAAGTCTCTTCCTCGACTTTTGCAATTCCTTCAGGAAAACTGGTGCAGTCAATGAGAGAATCCGTTTGCAGCTCTTCCCCCACTCCTTATCTGACTCCGCATCGTGATGGTTTAGAAGCTTACCGTCCAGATCGATCCACACATGGGCACAAATGGATCAAAAGTTTCTCGCCAAATACTACCCAACTAGTTGGATGAGACAACTAATTGGAGAGATCAATACATTCTACCAAGAACCTGGAGAAACCTTGTACGATGCATGGGACCGGTTCAAGGAGATGTTAATGAATTGCTCCCACCATGGGTTGGATGATCAATCATTATGCCTATCCTTCTTTGATGGGCTAGATGATGGGAACCGTTTGCTTGTGAATTCATCCGCAGGAGGTAGCTTCATGACTAAGTCCCCTCAAGAAGGAATGAAACTTCTTGAGACGATGACTAGCAACACGAGGCAATGGACTAGAAATAAGGGGAGAACTCCAAGAGCGGCCGGTCTTCTTCATGTTGAACCATCCAATCACCTTTCCGCCCAAATATCCTCACTCATAAAGATGGTGGAGAAACTTGCTACATCCCAAAAAGAGAATGCCAAAGCCGTAGCTTCATCATCTTCCGCTTCAGCCATAGAGGGGTGTGCTATATGTGCGAGTCCTCACGAGACCCATTTTTGCGAAGGAAGAAGTTACATCGAGGAACAAGAGATGTTAACTTTGTTGGCAACCGCCCCGGCTACAACTACAATAACAATAATGCTCCATGGAGAAACCATCCAAATTTCTCATGGAGGAACAATGATTCATCCCAAGGAGGACCGAGTAATACTTCCAACAACTCAATGGGATATAAACCTCAAGGGCCACACCAAGCAAACAACTCTCAAATGGGGTATAGACCTCAAGGTGGCCCACCAGGATTCAACCAACAAACAACAACAACAAACCTCCTCCTCTTCTGATGGTAACTTAGCTAAGATGGAAGCCATGATGCAAAACATGCAAAGTTTGACAATGAATTTCATGACAACCGCCCAAACTAAGTTCACCGAGCAAGAAACCTTCAATGCCAACCAGATGATGTTCAATCAGAGCCTTAAGACTCAAATTGACCAACTCTCATAACAACTTGCTCAAAGGCCACCGGGCACCTTCCCAAGTCAACCGAAGCCTAACTCAAGAGAACAAGCCAAGGCGGTGACATTAAGAAGCGGTAGGCTCCTAGAAGAATCCTCTCATCAAGATGAAATCGATGACCAAGAGAAGCAAAGTCAAGAACATCAAGAGGAGAACCGAGAGATAATTGAGGAAGTTCAATCTCCATCGAAAAACATTTCCAAGGAGAAGGAGTCTCCTGAATTACCTATCCCTTCCACTCTTGCTAAACATCTCCTCCTCTTCCTTTCCCAAATAGGTTCAAAGAAAAGAATTTAGATGAGCAATTTGGGAAGTTTCTAAGTGTTTTCAAGAAATTGACAATTAATATTTCTTTTGCTGATGCTTTGAAACAGATGCCCATCTACGCAAAGTTCATGAAAGACATTCTCACCAACAAGAGATCTTTGCTAGAAGCTGAAACAGTGCATCTCACTGAAGAAATTTCAGCGGTTCTACTAAAGCATCCTCCTCCTAAGCTCGGAGACTCCGGTTTGCCTATCATCCCTTGTTCTATCGGTGATTTTAATTGTGGTAGTGGTTTGTGTGATTTAGGAGCTAGTATAAATCTCATGCCACTTTCAATTTTTAATAAACTTGGGATTGGTGAGGTAACACCTACTGCTATGCAATTGCAACTTGCTGATAGGTCTCTTGTGTTTCCGAAAGGAAAAGTTGAGGATTTGGTAGTGACTGTGGGAACATTTGTTTTCCCCGCTGATTTTATAGTTATTGACATGGAAGAGGATGTCAAGGTCCCTCTGATTTTAGGCCGTCCATTCTTGAGAACCGCTAGGACCTTGATAGATGTGGAGAAAGGGAAGATTATTTTGCGTTTCCATGATGAAAAACTCGAGTTTGACATGTCTAAGATAGTGAAAAGACCCGTGCATACGGAGGCTATTTTTGTAATAGACATTGTTGACTCCATTTTGCAAAATAATCCATCTCCTCCTTCTAATTACGATGCTTTGACGTTTACTTTGCTTGAGTCTGATAATGAACAGAAGATGGAACCAGAGGTGAATGACATGGTAGCTGCTTTGGATAGAGCTCCGAGGTCCTTCAGAACGTACTACCCACCACTGGAACCATAGGAGAGAAGCGAGCAAAGAATACCTCCTTCGGTCGAGAAGCCTCCCACCGTGGAGATGAAACTTCTACCTTCTCATTTAAAATATGTTTATCTAACTGAACCTTGTGATCTACCTGTCATTATCTCCTCCTCTCTCACAGGTGCACAAGAGAACAGTTTGTTGAAGGTGCTTCGAAACCACAAGGGGTGATTGGTTGGTCAATCTCTGATATAAAGGGTATCAATCCCAACTTCTGCACTCACCGAATCTTCATGGAGGACAGCTTCAAACCCTTGGTACAACCACAAAAATGGCTAAATCCGAACATGAAAGAGGTGGTCAAAAAGGAAGTGCTGAAACTGCTTGACTCCGACATCATCTACTCCATTTTCGATAGCAAGTGGGTGAGTCCGGTGCAAGTGGTGCCCAAGAAAGGAGGAACTACGGTAGTCCCCAACGATAAGGGTGAGATGGTCCCTCAAAGAACTACGACTGGGTGGAGAGTGTGCATAGATTACATAAAATTAAACGCAGTCACTCGAAATGATCACTTCCCCTTACCTTTCATCGATTAGATGCTTGAGAGGCTGGCAGGTCAAGACTACTACTGCTTTCTTAACGGTTATTTGGGGTACTTTCAAATCCCTATAGCCCCCAAAGATCAAGAAAAGACCACCTTCACCTGCCCATATGGAACTTTTGCCTACCGAAGGATGCCATTTGGTCTATGCAATGCCCATGCCACATTCCAAAGATGCATGATGGCCATATTCTCTGATTTCTTGGAGAAAAGCATCAAAGTGTTCATGGACAATTTTTCGGTGTTCGGGCTCACATTTGAAACCTGTTTGGACAACTTAGATGCGATACTAACCCGGTGTGAGGAGACAAATTTGGTGCTCAACTGGGAGAAGTACCACTTCATGGTTAGAGAGGGCATTGTCCTCGGATATAAGATCTCCTCCAAGGGAATAGAAGTTGACCAAGCCAAGGTAGAAGTTATTGAAAAGCTCCCACCACCGACCTCAGTCAAGGACATCAGAAGCTTCCTCGGGCATGCCGGATTCAACAAGAGGTTCATAAAGGATTTCCCTAAAATTTCTAAACCACTTTGTGACCTCCTAGTCAAGGATGCCAAGTTTGACTACACCAAAGAGTGTCTTGAATCCTTCAACACTCTAAATGAATGCCTCATCTCAGCCCCCATTGTGGTGTCACCGGACTGGAGTCTCCCATTCGAAATCATGTGTGATGCCAGCGACTACGCAGTTGGGGCGGCTCTATGTCAGAAAAGAGACAAGGTTTTGAGAACCATCTACTATGCCAGCAAGACCTTGAATGATGCTCAAAAGAATTATGCCACGATTGAAAAGGAGCTTCTGGCGGTGGTCTTCGCCTTGGACAAGTTCCGGTCCTATCTCCTTGGAAGTAAAGTAATTGTGCACACGGACCATTCAACATTGAAATATTTGTTTACCAAAGAGGATGCCAAACCAAGGTTTTTGAGATGGACTTCCAACCTGTAGATGAGCACGTTATAACATCTACTAGTGTACACAACGCGCGACCAAGTCATACCTAGATTTCTTACATAATTACCCAAACTCACCATTTGATAATGGTCACCAACCTAGTTACCTAAGAATTGTGCTTAGGTAACTTATCTTTTGAATACTTGATTCATTAACCTTGGCCGTTTAATAACGGCCTTCCATATTTTTGCCTAAGTAAATATACTTAGGTATTGTACACAGTGGATATCAAATCTAACATTTAACTTATTTCCTTGATCATCGTTCATAAGTTTTCTTCATACCATATAGTATATAGTATCACTCGTTTTATGTAAATTTACATAACAGTTCGAGATACTAAATAGCATACCATTCCAATATGGTAACACATAACATGCAGGTACAATCATATTGTTGAATATACATACATATCTTCTTGTCACCCATTCAAGCAATCACATAACCCAAGGCAACCTCGGGGCATTCATGTGTCATGATAACATACCAGGGATATGTAGTTTTATGTATAATGCTCTAGCCATGTGCATTCAACCATCAAATCTAGCTATGTACATCCAATCATCCAAATCAAGGTATATGCATCTCATTATCCGAATCTAACCAAGTGCATCCCATTATTCAAATCCTAGATTGGAAAGGATAGATAATTATTAATTTATTATAACCTTTGTTTCAATGCGTTCTATTCATTTTACTCGCCATTTCCACCAAACTAAATTTGAAAGAATTTCCAGTTATCATTAATGAAATCCTTCTAAGGATATTACACTTAGATTGGTTAGATTAAAAAGTTACATTAGTAATAAATACATCTATAATCATATGATAAATTCACATAATTAAACCTCAATTAATCTCTTGTCGAATAATAGTAACTTCTCCTTTTAGATCCAGGTTAAGCCTAAAAGCTAAACCTAACCTAATCATTTTGTTTCTCTTATAAAAGCCCACATGAAATAAGCCCAAACCAAAAAGGGTCACTCATATTTTTCATCTCATTGAACCAGCCCCTATTTCTTTTTTGGCCCATTCGATACTTACTTTTTCTCAATTAGATTGTATTCGAAAGACCCTCCTCACATCTTAATGCTGGTATATTTCAATCCAATATTACTTATTATTAGTTAACCTAATCTCTCGATTAAATTAGTATATAATCAGTCTTAGATAAATCTTTTCTATTGCATAATTTCTTAGTACAAAACTAATTTATTACTTTCAAATCATCAACTAAGTCCACGGTCAACCACCTTCATTGAGTGTGGGTGAATCTATCAAATTAGGTCTAAGTCATTGAGTATAAGCCTAGGATACGGTCCGAATCAATATTATATTGGTCAAAATGGTCAATATGGGTTTGGTCAACATTTAGTCCACACACCCACAATAAGGGTAAATACAGGTCCAAAATCTTAAAATGCTGGTCATTATCCTTTTGGTTCAGGTCACAGGTTTAGGATCTAGGCCAATAAAATTACCACGTTAAGGTTTGACTACCCAACCATTTATCCTGTCAAACCAACCATCAATTAAGTTAGTCTATGTAAGCGAAAAACAACTTATAATAAATATTAATCAACTCAAAATTCAATAGGATAACGCAACCACATAAAGCATATGCACATACACCACATTTCAGTATTTATTTCAACTTACCCTCAACATAATTATTTATTTACACCTTGTACTAATCAGTCACTTTGTTACATGTTAAAACTATAACCCCTTTTTCCAAAGTGTCTTATCTCAATATTAGCATGCCAACTTTTGAAATACAATATTTATGAAATTTAATTACTGATTAATAACATAATACTTAGCTTACTTCAAAAATCTATTTATTCTTAAATTAAAACTTATTAACTCAACCACTCAAACTTATACTGAGAGTTTATGTCAAATAAACCTAAAATTGATGTTAAACTCCACTAATCACCACCATATCACAAGGTCGTCCAAATTAGCCGAAAGACACAATTATTAACTTTAAATCTATTGTATTTATTTATTTATTTTTGTTATTGCTAATAATTTTTTTAGCTCTCATCAGATTAACAACTACTCCCTTAGTTCAACAATATCTGTCTTTTATAACTTGCACACTTATTAAGGAGGGTAGAACAATGATGTATATACCCTTACTTTTTACTTTTCCGTCTAGATAATAATTAATTTGTGTTGAATAATAGGGTTAAAAGTGGAAAAAGTGTGTCAAAAAACTAAAATAACACATATTTTTAAACAAGAATCACATCGTAAAACGACCGTCATTAACCGACGGAGGGAGTATTTTGTTTCTTTTAACATCTAATCACTACACACCCATCGAGATACTAAAACTCTAGAATTTATATTTACATTTAAATTCAACTATCTTCAATTCTTACTAATTATCCATTTTTACATATTAATTCTCCTAAATCTCTTTCTATTACCTATTCTAAAATAGGTTTTAAGTTAATCCTCTCTCCTACCTCAACTTTCTTTTCTCTACATTAAATCCACACCATTTGACCCTAAGGATTTTTAGCTTTTAAACTTTCGATCATCACTTGAACCAACTACTGAGTAATGCTTTGCCCAAACAGTTCTAACTTCATTGAATCATACTTATCATTCCAATTTACGATTAATCACGCACTTAAGCACTAAAAACACTCATAATCAAATCTCACAAATTATAGTTAGTATTAGTGTTTATCTTCTCTAATTCATTACGATTTAGTTCAACAATATTCTTAAGGATTAGAACCGTAATTTGAAATACACAGAACAACGATTTGGAGTTGTTATAGGGAATATAGCTCTAAAACAAACAAAGTTGTAAAAATCACCATAAATTTACCTTCACAAAACCCTAGATTCTAAATGAGGTTCCCTTGTTAATTTCCTTCTCGGTTTGGACTAGTATCCAAGCCAGTATTGGGGGTCTCAAGGATTTTCGGTTTGCACGGGAGATGCATCTATTGTTTTCCTCCTTTCACAATCTAATGCGCAACATGCAGGATAAACACAATAAAAGAATGAGGACAAGCACAGAACATGGATGTTCCTTGTTCGCCGCTAGAGTAGAAGAGGTTCCAAAATACTTACCCAAGTCTCATAATTTCCAAAGAACGAGACTTTGTTGATTTAATCTCAACCAAAACCCCTCCTCATTTCCTTAGTTTATGCAGTCACGATTTGCCACAAATTCACTCAACATGTGCTCAACTTGATTCTCTCTCGAAAATCTACACCATGGAGTAAAAGCCAGATTTTATTTGGAGAATTTTGAGAGAAATCGGGGAAAGAAGTTGAGGTGGTTCTGGGTTCACTGAAAAGAGAGAATTGTTTGAAAGGAGTCTGGAACTAGCGTACGTGGGAAGAAAGGTAAAACGTTTTTAGAAGAATATCAAAAGTCGTCAAATCTGTTAATTAAAAGGCACTTGGAGGCGGTAAAAATGTATGCTAATTATTAATCAGGGTTATGAGTAATATTGGGTAAGAGAGTTTTAGTAATTGTGTGTGCTGACAAAGTTGAGCCCTTATGGGTTGGCTGAGTTTTATACTTAACAAGGATATATTTCATGGATTGTTCAGCTCATTTCAATGTTCAAATGGGCTATTTAATTAAACTAGTATATTAGTTAGTTCTCTACCTAACATATTAATTTATGTTATGACTCCATATAATATTACATATCATATATTTACTATTATCTTTTATTATTTAATTTATCCTTTAAATATACACTTAAATGTACATGTATATTTGTAGCATAATTGAATCAATTAACACCTTATTTAATTATTTACTTTTCTCATTTTCTCTATTTATTTCAGAACCATATAATTATTTATACAAATATGATTAAGGTTTTATATTACCTTATTTACCTTGAATCATATAAATTAATTAAATTTAAATTCTAAGGGATATTTCATAATCATACCACACAACTTATGCGAAACAATATGAATCTTTCATTTATTTAAAAGTGAATTTTGTTGAAAAAAAGTTAATCAAATGTTCAAGAAAAATGAATCTTATATTTAAAGAAAAGTGAACCTTTCACTTTAAATGATGTGAATACTTTTTTTTCTAAAATTGAATTTTAATTTTAAGAAAAGTAAATTTTAAAGATGATTCATTTTGTTAATGAATGAGGTTCATTTTATTATTTAATAAGATTCATTATGTTAATGAATAAGATTCACTTTAAAAATACATAATATATACTCATTCTAAAAACATAAAATTTTAAGTTTACCAAAACATATCTATGATGCATCTTGTTTTGAAAAGTACAAATTATGATGAACAATGGTATAACTTTTTTTTATTTTTGCACTTATATTTAGTAAGTTATACATTTTGAACAAAATGTTATTTTTTCTCCTAATAACAAAACCACATTCAGCCACACTCTCCGCATACATATTTTTCCTTTTTTTTCTTTTTTCTTCTCCAATAGATTTTTAGCACGTGTCTGAAACCATATTATATCCTAAGGCCAAGGTCGATTCTGTTAAAGAGAGTAAGTTCATGAACATTATTAACTGAAACTTTCATCTAGCAGTTACAGAATCCGCTCAATTTTTAGTTGGGATCAAGACATCATGATAATGTTGCAATCCGGATAGGATGTGGATACTTATAGGAGTATATTTTTTATTTGTTTAAAATATTTAATTGTTGAATAATAAAGGAAAATTCATCGGCAACAATTTTATTATTGTATGCCACTTACATATTTAGGGCGGAACCATGATTTGGAGTATATGGAGTCACTACTATTGTTGAAAAAAAAATCTTGTATTCATAAATATAATTCAAATTTAAAGATAATATTATCATCTAGTACAATTGTACTCTATGCTATTTCATTGCCTGAAAATATTATAATAGTATCATCACTAATGGTTTAAAAATATTTTCTCTACATAAATAACTAAACAATCATTGAATAAGTTATCTTCCATCTTGTTGCGCAGATCGGTCTTCGCATATTTCATTGCAGAGAATGCCCTTTCAATTGTTGCTGTACCAACTGGTAGAATTAAAGCAAGCTTAACTAGCAAGAAGACTTGAGAAAAGTTTAAATGTTGCTTTGTTTCAACCTTGATTGGTTTTAAAATACGCGCATAATGGCGCTTAATGCGAATGCGATACGATGCGACCACCCCATCGCATCCATGGCAGCGAGACATTTTTTGTCAGGATGCGACTGTAATGCGCTTCGATGCGCCCGATGCGACCCTGATGCGCTCCGATGCGCCATGAGCTTGTGTAAACTTGTTTTTACCATAACTTGTACGATTGATCTCCATTTTTATTGTTGTTTGTTCCAACATGCTCATATATCAATCTAGTTTGACCATATGCACTTATTTTTGGGTTGAGAGCAATATAAACACATGGACATCAGAAATGGCCTTAAAGCTGGAATGAGCCTTGAGTGTATGCTTGATGTCTGGCATGTGTACAATTGATTATATGGGATGATTATGAGACTCATAGGGTTAATGATCCAATCTAAAAAACTATATCATTCAGGAGGGAAGATAAAATCCTTCAAGTTCTAGAGGAAAAATGTTTGCTTTTGCATGTACTTCTACTAGGACAAACTTGAGTTATGAGGAAGAACTTGAAGAGGATATTGGTACTTCTAACATTGAAAATGATTTAGTTGATCTTGTGTTGATGACATCCAACAAATTCATGTGGTGATATCTAAATGTAGTATCATATGAAGTTTGTTATCTTTAAAAGTTATTATTCTCTTGTGTGGATTGGTTATTTCAGACTTGTGTTTGGATGTTTTTGTTCTCTTTTGTTGTTTGGATTGAATACTTTGACACTTGATTAGTTTAGACTTGTGTTTGAAGGTTTTTATTCCATTATCTCAATATAGTACTTCATATGTATATAATGTTGTCTACAAAAATTTAGATGTAATTTTTTAGTAAGCATCGCATCACAAACGGGATGCACTCGCATCAACGCCTCACACATCGCTTCTGGAGCCTAATCGCATCGGAGCGCATAGCGCATTTTAAAGCCAAGGTTTCAACCAACTTTCTTGCAAGATCACTAGTTCCCTTCAAGTTAGAAAATCTTGCATCCTCGCACATATTGGCAATGAAATGATCAAGTTGATTACTTAGCTCTTGGATCTTGTTTTCACCATCAAAAAATCATCTGGGTATAGACGTGTCATACACAACAACTTAGTCTTGTCAAAACTAGAAAATGATTTAACTTATTCAAGCAACTGATGCCAACTAACAATTTTGTGTTCACCTTTGTGAAACGACTATTAAGCTCATGAATCTGCATATCAACAATTGTATATAATACTCACACGAAAGTAATACATATTTGTCACATCATCAACTAGGCGCACTGATTTGATTCCCCAACTCCAATGTGTATGTATAGCATCCACATCAAGCACATCAATATCATGTTGGCAACAAAAAGATGTGATATTCGACATAAGCTCTTCCCAACCATCATCTCATTTTCTGTAATGGCCTTTTAGCTGTATCAAGTAGTATCATAGCATTAACAATATCTTGCTCTCTTTTTTGTAAATCAATATTCAACTCATCGATGATTGCTAAAACCTTATTCATCAAGTGCAACATAAATGCAAACCAGAAAGAATGTAAAGATCTTAGAAGTCCCTGTGCCCTCAATCAATCACTTGATTAGAAGCCTTTCATTGCATTATCACTTATCACCTCAATTATAGATGAAAACCAAGTAATCATATTCAATAGAGATTTGTAGTGAGAACCCCAGCGAGTATCACCTGATCTGTTAAGCCCAAGTTCTTGATTCAAATCTTGACTTGTTTCAAGTTCACCTAAGCGACAAGCTTCTTCTTTTTGTGATGCTTGTTTCTCTCGAAGCATATCTCTATTTTTGAGGGAAGGTCCAATCACATTCAAGACAACATCGATTCTATCAAAAAGCCATTCCACGTCATCATGAGTCCTGGCAACTGCTATAAGGGTTGATTGAAGTTGATGAGCAAAGCAATGAACGCTATGGGAAGATCTAGAATTACTCATAATTAGGGTCCTTAACCGATTCAAACAACGTCCTTGCATATTACTAGCCCCATCATAACATTGCATTGTCTGACTAACATGAATAAGACCGACTAATCTCTCCAATAAAAAATTCTTTTTTTTATACATATCTTAAATAAGAGCCATTTCTTCTTGTGAGATACATCTCGAGATTCATCAACTAAAACTGTAAAATGATCATCATCAGTATCCTTTATGGTAGCCTTGACTGTTTCAGTAGCACATGCCTTCACAATATCTACCTGAGTCATAGGATAAGTCAATTGTAAATTTGGTGGGTCATTCCTCAAAACTACATCTCCCACAACCTCAACACGCTCAGCATACCAACTCAAGAAAGTCAAAAGTTACCTTTCCTAATAGAAGACTCACTTTCATCATGACCTCGAAAAGCAACCCATACATCGAAAGTAATCTTACAATATTAATTGAATCTTTTAAGTGAGTCTGATAATGAATCTCGTTATGCTTCATCTAATTTTCAAAGGATGCCCGGATAAAGTGTTTATGATTCATAAGGTCATTACCAAACCAATCCTAACATAGATTATAAACAATAGAAGGTTTGCCACAATGTACTTCAAATCTACTTTTTATTCCATTCATTAAAACCTTTTCTTTTGCTTGAAAATGTATCTCCTTCTTGATGGGAAATTCACCAGAAAATAAGTAACATGGAAGAAAAAACACGGCATCCTTCTTGATACTATACTTGTAGCAGTAAAAATATATGTTACTATATCTCTACTTCCTAGGCAATGTACCTATCGTTTTGCAGAATAGTGAATTGAGTGAGGTTGCCGATCTCAGAGACCTCGTTCAATTAACTGACAATTTATTAATTACTGAGAAACTGAATTAACTAAGAAAACAAGAAATGTCACTTTTAAGGTTTTCTTGATTTAACTAAAATAATGACTCATAAACAAACATAAAATAATTAAATAATTAAAATAAACTAAGTTAAGAAATAAAGATTAAAATTTTAAATCTAAGGAAGCACCTCGGATTGTTCTACAAACATTTACTTTCTAAATCTATTAATAAACTCTCCCTAATTCTGCAATAAACTTAGAACCAATAAATAATTCGTCAACGACTAAGTCTAACGAATCCTAACCAGTTGCTAGAACTAGAAGTAGACTAATGCTCTAATCCGGACATAACAATCACTTAAAGAACAATATCTATTGGAGACCGATTAACCTATAGGCAGGATCACACTTCTAGTCGCTAATTAGGTTTAAATTCCTATGTCTTGTTATCTATCTTAGCTCTCGCGTGTTGATTAGAAAACTACAAAGATTGCTTTAATAATTAGCTAGAAAGATTAAACCGCAAGAAGAACTGGAATTAAACTACCGCATTAATGAATTAGTGAAAAGATTACAAACTAAATATTAAGATCCGGTTTGCTACCCCAATCCGGGGAGCTAGTCTAACTACTCAGACATGACTCTAAAAAAAATACAAAAAATAAAGAGAAAAACATAAATGAAATAAGAGATAGGGAAAAAAAACTCCAGTTAGCAAGTTGGCTCCGGCTCCCCGCTCCACCTCCGCCTTCACGTCGATCCTCCGTTGGAACTACGAAGTAACAATGGTGGTGGTGATGTGGCAATGAATGATGATGATCGGTGGTGGTTAGTTGTTAGTGAAGAGAATGAAATCAGAGGCACAGAGCGCCGTTATGGGGGCGTAGGCGTGAGTCTAATGAACAAACCCTGAAATACCTTATATAGCAGCCACTAACAATCAGATTGAAAAGAGTATTAATTTTCTTGTCATGAGTCACTTAATGCAGGTCCACACAAGTTGATGTGCGGCACTGACTTCACTCACATAGATGAACATTCATGATGCGATGATGTGGACATTATGGACCGCGTGATTTGTATTTGCTGGT
Source organism: Limonium bicolor (assembly GCA_023374045.1). Taxonomy (NCBI): domain Eukaryota; kingdom Viridiplantae; phylum Streptophyta; class Magnoliopsida; order Caryophyllales; family Plumbaginaceae; genus Limonium; species Limonium bicolor. The sequence goes on along the minus strand of CM041782.1, from coordinate 59,374,868 downwards.
CTAGGAATATGTTAGACTTTAAACCCGGACCAGTCATAGTAATGTCCGCAAGTGTATTCTTCAGCATGTAACTAGACTAGTATGTCTACATATGTGGACAGATCGGTAGTTGCTTTTGGAATTTGTCCGGATATGTATGTCCAGACACAATTTGAACACAACTTAATCAGGACTTAGATTCTTGCTTGGATTCCGTTTTGCTTTCCATTTGTTGCGCTGTGAAGCTTGTGAAATAATATATGCATTTCCAAGATATTTTCCTACATTTGACACAAAATGTATCAGTTCACATTAAATATAAAATCTAAGGAAAAACATATGATAAGTGAGAAATATTGCCCAAAAGTAATACGAATAATAGGTTAATTAAACCCTTAAAAGTCTACATATTTTGTACTTATTGAACTTCCTCACACTTAGCTTTTGCTTTATTCTAGAAAATAAAGAATAAGACTATCTTTAAGGACATTGTATCGAACCTCAAGGTCAAACAAATGCAGACGAAAAGCGAGCAAAGTGACAATTAATAGAAAAGTTTTGCTCTCGGCTGTAGGTTTTCGCAGTCGGTGAAAAAGAATGACTTAAAAGCATGAAGAAGTTAGATTACAAAATCTGAATATAGTAACTTGGGATCTTCCACCATTTATTTCCTCAAACCTTTGGATGACAAGGGGTGTGAAGTAACACCTTATTTCACGATTCCTTTCAACACCACATACTCATGATCAAAAACATAAATTAAACTGCAATTAACTTTTTTGCATGCAAAAACTTCCTTCTTCAAGAAATATATATATATAAAACAAACGAAATATTGTGAATTGTAGAGTTTATTTTGTAACCCAAACTTTTCTCTCTATCCCTGTAATGGCGTTGAGCCAACTATCCCAGATCCGAGACCTTAGGTAGATAGGTGTAAAGGCAACTCCAAGGACTTATAACCAGATAAATGAGGTCTACTTTAGTTAGGAATTTTTTTTTTATCAGCGGAGTACCTTGCCTTATCCTTTCATTCCAAACTTTCACATCATCTCCAAAATCCCAAGTTGAAATAATTCAAATTCCACAATCAACAAATCCATCAAATTTGAGTGAAAACAGATTAATTTTGAATAAAAATATATATACAAACAACCTAAAGCAAAAAGATTCTTAAGGTGGTCACCAGGCTCGATTTCAAAATCTCAACAAAAATTTTCACCCAAGAATTCGACATTTATAAGCACTCAGAGAAGCGATTCTTTCAAAGCAAGAAGACAATCCAAAACAAGTGTGGCATTTAAGTGCAACTGGTATATTTGGAAAGATCTTCTACTTCATCACACTTAAGAGGACCAATGTCCTCATTGTTCAAAAATAAAATCAAGAAAAGAGCTTTCAAAATATGTCAGACTCATTAAGGATTTATTCAAATTTCATGGATTGAAAATAAACATTGAGCATTAAAATCATTATAGGCCAAACACAAACTTTAAAAATAAAAAGAAACTAACTCCCTTGATATCGTAGATTGAGGAAGGTTCCATTCCTCACACTTAAGCTCGAACAAGGGGGTAGCATCGTTCCTCACACTTGCGTCCAAGCAAGTGTCCAGCCTTGAAGAATATAAAATACCATAAAAAAAAAATTTCACCTACACACATTCACAAAACTACCACAAAACGTTGAAAAGCGTTACATTAAAAGCACGGGCACCACTGCCACTTCTGAATAAAAGAAAAATAAAATAAACCTAGAAAAAAATTAATTCAATAAATAAAACCACCTAAACCAAAGTAATACTGAAAAATAGAAGAAAAGCAAAAGTTACTCAATTTCTGGGTCTATCCGAACATGTGTCCGGGCATTAGGTCCAGATGTCTCATTTGACTCTATTCGTACTCTGTTCGAACGTCCATGTCCGGATGCATGTTCGAGCAAGGTTTAAAATGCTGCTTTTTGCACTGTTTCTCTGCTAAACAAAGGGAAAACATATAAAACAAAATAAAATAGAAACAAAAAACAAAAGCAAACATAAATTTAACCACTGGGTTGTCTCCCAGTAAGCTGCCCGTCTTTATATAGTCTTTAGTTAGACTCCTGCTTCGTCATCCCGGATCAAAAATAAAAGTAGACAACGACTTCACCGGGAAAAGGTAGTGGACAACAATCATTATCAAATCACCTAGATCAAAACAAATGTTATCTTGGCAAATAAAATAGGAAAATAAACACTCCACAAAACCTAGTGTTTGAGGAGATATTGTCGGTAACGTAGTTCTAGTAGAAGACCAGGTGCGGATGGTTCTTCTTCTAAAATTCGAGGATGTAGAAATCCTCCTTTTAGTGAGGCTCCTGGAGGTGAGGTTGATGACCAGTCGGTGGTGGTGCTTCCTCCTCAGATTCGAGAATGTAAACATCCTCTTCATGTTGGTGAGGCTCAATGGGACACTCCTTACTGGCACGCAGACAATTTTAGAAACTTCAATCTTTTCAGAATCGACCACATCTAGTACCTCTTCATTGGACTCTTCCTCAGCTCCAGGAAATATATGCTCGAACTGGTTCTCACTCCTTAGAGTATCTACATGTAAATGGTACGCTGGGTCTGAATAACTTTGGCTCTGGAGGAATTCTGCCTGCTCCTGTGCTAGCTGCTGCGAGATCTGACTAAACTGTCTCTGAACATTATGATTAAACACTGTCTGAGCTGCAAAACGAGCATCCACATCTGCAAGCCTAACATTAGTGATCTTTCTCTACTCTAGGAGCTCCTCCAACATACTCTCTATCTTGCTCGTATCCTCCTTAGAAGGCTCCCGATAAGTGTAGAATTGCTCGTCCTCCACCTGCATTCTAGTCTGCTCACCTCCCCCCAATAAGGATGTCGATAAGATGATTGTTGTGGTGGTAATAACCTTGTCGCCGGTTCTGGTTGTAGCTTTGAGTACCTGGCTGATTACACCTGTTCAAATTATGTTCTATGTTCATTATCACAACCGTCGTTTCTAACTGTGTCATCACTCTCCTCATCTCATCCATGTTATCCTCCATCGTTAGCACTTAACCTACAAAAACAAAAGTAAAATGAAAAAGTAGAATAGAAATAAATAAAAAAATGAAACACAAATACTAACACAAATAAAAGTAACTATAACAAAGAAAACAAAATAGAAACAAAAGAAAATTGCTAAATAAATAAAATAAACCAAATAAGCAAAAACGAAAATAAAAAGAAACATAATAAGTAATAAATAAATTAAATGAAAAAAAATAAAATAAAAAAAAAAAAACAAAACAAAATAAATAGAATGATCACACTAGAGAAATCATAATAAAATAAAAAGAAAACAAAGTTCCTTATTAAAATAAAAATAAGATCAATTTATTAAACAAAAGTATAAAGTGTAACACCCCCGAATAAACGTCCAATAGTACAAAGTCAAGCTCCTAGTCATATTACATAATAACTACGCAGCGGATTCTCGATATCATCCGGGTGCTACAGATGCCAACCACCCACGTGGTTGACAGACCACATCACTAATACTAGTTACGGTCTGCATGACTGGAAACAGCTCTCCACCAAACTCATATATAATACAAGATACAATTCCAAACCGAGTGTCTACACTACAGTACTAAATCATAAACCGAAAAGTACAACAGGGTTTAGTAACAACCCATACACTAACATACTATTCCAAACTCAGAAGTCCTGCCCAGATAGACTACCCCCATGATAGCCATCCCGCCTACGCTCGTTCGTCCGGCATAATACCTGTAAAAATTTGGTTTGGGAAGGACTCAGCAAACTACGCTGAGTATGAACGTGTGTAGCCCGCATGTTACCGGGCCACACGACTACTTGGTCGAATATTATTAAGTCAATTTACTGCTATAATAAAGCAGTAAAACACCACAGTACATCATAGTATCATACACCCTTAAAGGTAGTAACGCATTAGCAACAACAACACGCCAACGAGCTGCTAGTATCACAACAGCAATCATGTACATAAAAAGTGTGCATAGGTATATAATACCTATGATCCTCACTATGGGATCGTACGAGCGTTGTGTGTTTACATTTCTTTTCTCTTGTTCTCATAATGCGTATTTTCTTTTCTTTCTTGCACCAGGTCGGGGGTATAGTTTAGATCCCGCGACCATATCATGTAGGTGCCAATCTTTCCTTGTTTCTTAAATGGTTTACTTGTGAATCTCTTATCACCACAATTTGGAGTAAATCCTGTCCATAGCTAATCCTCCATTCCCGGATAGCTCTTTCTCTCTCTATGTTTTTAAATGTTACTGGCCATTGCCCGGATACCAAGGGTCCGTCTCCCTATTCCTTTTTTCCATGTTACTAGCCTCTGCTCCGGATTCAAAGGGTCCGTCTCCATATTCCTTTTTCCATGTTACTAGCCTCTGCTCCGGATTCAAAGGGTCCGTCTCCCTATTCCTTCTCAATGTTCTGGTCTCTACCCCGGATACAAAGGGTCCGTCTCCCTTTTCATTCTCAATGTTACTAGCCTCTGCTCCGGATTCTAAGGGTCCGTCTCCCTATTCTTTTTCCATGTTACTAGCCTCTGCTCCGGATTCAAAGGGTCTGTCTCCCTATTCACTCTCAATGTTACTAGCCTCTGCTCCGGATCCTAAGGGTCCGTCTCCCTATTCCTTTTTCCATGTTACTAGCCTCTGCTCCGGATTCAAAGGGTCCGTCTCCCTATTCACTCTCAATGTTATTAGCCTCTGCTCCGGATCCTAAGGGTCCGTCTCCCTATTCCTTCTCAATGTTATGGTCTTACCCCGGATACAAAGGGTCCGTCTCCCTATTCGTTCAATGTATTGGCTTATCATTATCTTTGATAACTCGACACCATAGTGGGTGTCTTTAGAGGTCCTCTATAGTAAGAGGAGTTTTTGTTTTATAGTTCTTTTGGTTTGTTTACGAAGTTCGTTGTGTTTCATCTCAAGGATTCATCAACGAGAAGGGACTACATACTGTGTGTGCAAACAATATCCTCAATAATAGCAAGTAGGTAACCAAGGAAAATAATTCATCCATTCACATGCCTTACACAAGCTCACAACAGACAAATAAGCACGGTAAAACAACATTCGTTTTCATGCATTAGTCTTGTGGTCATAAACAAACAAGGCACACAGCACACAAGCCGTGTAACACGGCAACATACGAACCACACATGTCCATACCTGATTTAGAAGCAAGAGTTGTTCCCACACACACGGGGTCCCGGCTGGCGTTCATTACGGCCCTAACGTTAATTAAAACGATTTGTCAGTTTATAATTTCATATGATGACCCTTGTGACATTTCTCCTAGTTTATCACATTTTATCGGGGTTGTTCCTTAGGTGAATTCTTTGTTGAATGATCAACTGATATTAGCCCCTAGGATTCTCCGAGTATTAACCTTAAGCCTTAGCTTACTCCTAGGGCATTTACATCGACGTTTTACACGTTACTAAATACTTCTCACTAGCAAAAGTTTTAGCGTATTCTAGGCACTAATATGTAACAAGTTATCTAAGACGGTTTTTTTTATATGCCGAGGAGGTATTCCTACCTTAGCTAAATAGCTATGTTTCAAGTTCATTATCAACACGATAATACTCCTCAGGTATTTCTGAAGCTCACTCATACTGAAACTCAAAGGTTTCAAAACTGAAATAAGGTTCATGTATACAACCTTATCTTATCACACTTTTAATGTATCTAACGGTGTCTAACCTTTCCAAGGTATTCCCTCCATATAGCTAGGAATATTAGGTCTGTCCTGGGTTCATTAACAGACTAGCATCACACTCATATACTCCTGTAACAGTTAGGCAGAAGCTACAAGTTTTACCGAAATCTGAAATCACTAACAATATATCTCTTCTTGATTCTTGGGTTTGTTGGCTCAGCTGATGTTTAATCTCCTCACAACACTTTTCTAACCTAGCTGCAGTTATTAGATATGATTTGGGTTTATTTTTAAACCAACACCACCCTTTAACACCTCTGGATATGATCATACAAAGACACAAGTTTCAGAAACTGAAACACCAACCTTGTGCAACTTCCACTAAATCTCTCCTTTTAATGTATTAAACTGCTTTCTACTTCCTCCCAAATTGCTTACTCTCTTAGATAGATATATTAGCAAGGTTATAAGTTCATTTCCAGATCATTTCAACACTCTTATACCCACTGTATTACAGTATAACAGAAATAGCAACCTACAGAAAAACTGAAAGCACAGTTTGTATGTCTCTTCTTTAGCTTGCTTTTAGTTCATTATCTTTTTCCTAATCCACCCAAAACTTTCACCCAACTGGATAAATGTATTAGGGAGGTTTTAAACTAAAAACCAACTTAAAACAACTCTATTAACCACTCTAGAAGTTCATTATACAGAACAATTAACTGCCGAAAAGTGCACATATAGATTCTGTACAACTCCTCTTCAACCTTTGTTTTAGGTTATTAATCAGTCTCCAATTCCTTCCAAAATTTTTGCCCAACTAGATAAGTGTATTAGGAAAGTTTGAACTAAAAACAACTTAAAACAAGGCTGTTAACACTTCTGAAACCCATTTTACAGAAACAAACTGCAGAAACTGAACTGTAAGCAACTCTTCTGTCATAAATGTAAAAACAGTTACAAACTACTATAATAATGTAGTTGTACATAAGCTTTACAAATCCTAATAAACAAGTTTCAAACTACCAAAAATTTTACCCAACTAGCAGTATACTAAGAAGGTTTTACACTTAAACACAACCCAAAACAGAACTGTTAAAGCTACTGGAAGTCATTATACAGAACCAAGAACTGCAGAAAAAAACTGTGAACTCAAGTATTGTACAGCAGCTTCACAACTTTCTTTTGGGTATAAATCAGCTTTTCTAATCTTACCCAAAGTGTTTATAACTTCTCTTAAGTGTATAAGAAGTGTTTAGGCTCATTAAAAACTCAATACAACTCCATCAAATCTTTCTGTGCAAAGTTTTACAGAACTGAAATCAGAAGTGAAAACTGAAACTATGAAAGTACTAACTCTCTTCTGTTTTCTTTTTCTTGCTCACGAATCAGACCCTCAGTCTTTCCCAACATGCTAACTTAGTTAGTCAAGTGTTTTATATTACTTTTAACTCCAAAACAGACCCAAGGCAACTTGTTAAGCTACTGCAATTTCATTACACCGAAACTGAAGCAGAAGCTGAAAACTGAAATCTGAACTGTTGTAATCATTTTTCTGTTGTTCGTTAATCTGATTTTTAATTTCCCTCACATCTTTTCATCCATTTCGTTGAGTGTTTAACCAAGATTTTAGTTTCAAAAACAGATCCACAATAACCTGGGACAACGTCCACGATAATCCTTTGCACTGAAACCAGAGAATCTGAAAAATCAGAAAACTGAACTGAAGAGGTGTTAAAGTCATAAACTGATATGTTCTTCTATTTTGTTCTCTGTCTGTTCTTAAACTGTCTTACAACTCCTCCAATTCTGTACCCACTTAGTCAATATTTTATCAAGATTTTAAACTTAAGAACACACCCAAGTAACAAGGGCCACACCTCCGAAACTTCCTTACACAGAAAACAGAAACTGAAATCGTGGATTAAAGTATGTTCTTTTCAGTTGTTTCATTTCTGTTATCTAACCTGCCTCCTATCTTGCCAAACTTGTTTAATTACCCAGTTATGTTTTTTTTTATACAATTTTAGGCTCTTGGAAAGAAAGAAAAACATCACAGCTCTGTAACATCTTCTGCACTCATTCATACAGAAGTTACAATGTGACACAATCTGAAGCATTTTTCTATTGTTTTCTTCCTTCTCTCAGATCTGACTTCCCTTTTTTCCCACTTCATTTACTCACGTGTTAAGTGTTTTTGTCAAGGCTTGAACTCTAAACAACCCAAAGCCACTTGGTTAATGTTGCAGATTCTGTTAACTACTGAAACTGGGCAAAACTGAAAACTGGAATTAATGCATCCTCTCCTGTTTCTCTTCCTCTGAAGTCGTTGATTGTTTTTTTTCCTTAGCCATTTGACACATGACGATTTTTACTTTCATCCCAAGCCTACTTACTGTCCCATAATTATACCGTTATCACCCTAAGTTTTCAGTACTAGTTTAACCATGTTTTCGAACAAGATTTTACACCAGTTCAAGCATAGAGATTTAGAGTGTGAAGCTTGGTTACCATCTTGGGGCTTCCTTTCAGATTCTGGTTGACGGTTTTGACTGGGGATCTTGGCTTTACAGTCTGCTATGCAGGAAAAATTTCCAATTTAGTTTCTTCATATTTTACCGAGAGATTGGAAGAGTTAGAGGTTGTCTGATAGTGGAAATGGAAAAAAAAACAGAAAGCTAAGGCAAGGAAATGACCGCTTGTGGCCTCACCTCAGATCCGATTTCAAGACAGCTTGGGTTGGGTTTCTCGATGGCTCTGATGCAAACCTTGAGTAAATTTCCTAGAGATGTTCATGCATGCAGACAATGAGACAAGAGAGGATGTCAACTCTCGATTTTTCAGACAACAACCAGAGGAGGTGGAGAACTTTACAGAGCCAACATTACCGGTAACTAGCGCTTACCTTCAAGAACCTTGAAGAAGATTTGCCCCCAGATTTCCAGAGACCCTGCCGGAGGTTGCATGCAAGGTTTAAACGCAGGGAACTGAAGGAGGTTAAAGGAATTGGGCAAAAGTTTCAGTCAGAACAGAACCAAACAGATAAGGCAGAAGTGAAAGGCAGTCGGTAGCATTTACCCTGCGCTGGTTGCTCCTGTACTGTTTCAGATCTTCCAAACCGGTGATACTCCTTGCTTCGGACATGCAGGGGAAGGAGTGAAGAGGTTTGAGTCCCGGTGAAAATGTGAAAGAACATAAATCGATCAGAGGGACTGGGTTTTCCAAACAGCGATTCGAGAGTACAAGAGGAGAGGAAGAGACTTGCCCTGCGTAGAAGTTAAGGGGAGATCCAAATCATGCTCTGGACTGGAGCGCATCGGGGAGAAACTGGATGAGAACTGGAAAGGTTGAGGGGGTTAATAATCTCGACACCATGGACACTTGTTTGAAAAACCGAGAAGGTAGTTTGCATGGGCAAGGTGGAAAGGCTACAGGGACTTTGTTTTTGACAATAACATCGACATAGTACAAAGACTGAATGAGAATGGTTCTTATATTACAATTTTACTAGCACACGTTGGGAGTAAGGTCCTTATATTATGATGTTACTGGCACGAGTCCGTATATTTTGTTTTCGTAAGGTATGTTATTTACTACCATCGTTATTGGTCACTGAGTACCCGATTAATTTAGTTTGTGTAATGCGCACTTGTGTCGTGTACCAATATCCTGTCTTGGAATAATTTATTTCGCTCGATCGTACCGATCAATGTCAAAGCGATGAGCGCCCAAGTTTATATTAAGATGTGACTTGCTATCACACTCCCGCATAAGTATGTCCCTTAGTATCATAGGTTAGGGGTTATAACACCATTACAATAACGTGACCGGTTTATCGACATACCACCCACAATCACGATTTACTGTGTTTTAATTATTGGGGGGTTTCAACCGTTTGGATCTATATCTTAAATACCATAATGTTTTATGGTAATTATTACACATAATTTAATTTAACCATCACTACTTTACAGTGGTAACTACTCGGGGTATTTCATAAAGAAAAATAGACCTGAACAAAACTAAAAAAAACTAAACTAAACTAAATAGAAATAAACTAAAATAAGCTAAATAAATTCTCAATCAAATTAAATAAAATATCAATTAACCGTGCCAGAAGTCCATGACAACGACGCCAAAAACTTGTAGCTGTAAAAATATATGTTACTATATCTCTACCACCTAGGCAGTGTACCTATCATTTTACGGAATAGTGAATTAACTGGGGTTGTCGATCTCAGGGTTCAATTAACTGACAATTTATTAATTAACTGAGAACAACTAAATTAAAATAGAAAACAAGAAATATCACATTTTAAGGTTGTTCTTGATTTGACTAAAATACCGACTCAATAAACAAAAATAAAATAATTAAATAATTAAAATAAACTAAATTAAGAAATAAAGATTAAACTTTAAATCTATGGAAGCACCCCGGATTGTTCTGTAAACCTTCACTTTCTAAATCTATTAGTAAACTCTTTCTTAAGTCTACTATAAAATCAAAAACTATAAATAATTCATCAACGACTAAGTCTAATGAATCCTAACTAGTTGCTAGAACTAGCAGCGGATATTGGAATCGAATAGTTAATTTTTGTAGTGAGTGCTCAAAGTTGAATTGAATATAGCTTTATATTGTTTGAAATTGTGTTTGACCTATTTATTGATATTTGATTATTATTTTTACAGATTAGCAATTTTAATAATGAGGAAAAAAAGGAGATAAGCCTGTTGATGAAATTGTGGAATGGAAAAAGAAAACTTAGTTGTCGTTATTGTGAGAAAATATTCACTGGTGAAGTTTATAGAATGAAACAACATCTAGCTGGTGTGCAAGGAGATATTGCACCTTGTGATAAAGTTCCGACATCGGTGAAACAAGAAATATTCCAAGTTCTTCATAAAGTAAAAAAAAACAAAAAAGATCAACCAGTTACTAAGGGAGAAATATATTGATCGCTGTACAACATTGAGTGGTGCATTATCAGGTTTGCTTGTGGAGGAAGTGAATAAGACAATATGAGAAAAAGACAAAGCCCAATGGATAGATTTGTGGCTAGTTTTTGTGGAGTGGAAGATTATTGTGAAGTCATTGGCGAAAAAAACAATCAAGAGAAAAAAATTGGCATGTCTATGAAAGAACAACGCGATGTTGTTAATCATGCCGTTGCTAATTTTTTCTACAACAATGCTATTCCTTCAACGTCGTGGAGAATGATTCTTTCATCAATATATTGTGTGTTGTTGGAAATTATGGCATTGGATACAAGCCACCTACCCATCATGATTCTCTTTTACAGGATAGAGTAAAGGAAGTTGCCAAGTCTGTGGATGAGGTGAAGAAAACATGGGGTGAAACTTGGGATTCATCTTATCCGATAGATGGAAAGACACAGGGGGTGACAATTGATAAGCTTTGTCGTGAATATCCATATAGTAATGTCTTTTTACGTTCTATTGATGCCAGTGAGGTAGTTAAGGATGCAAACTTGATTTTTAAGTTGCTTGATTAGGTTGTGGAGGAAGGAGGTCAAGACTTAGTTGTCCAAGTTGTAACTGACAACGCTTCAAATTACAAGAAAGCTGGGAAACTGTTGATGAAGAAAAGAAAGACATTATGGTGGACTACATGTAACACCCCTACTCATAAATCCGTATTAACTACCATTCGTAACATAATTAAATAAACGTTCGCAGCGGAAAATAAAGCCAATCGCACTAATTCCGGGTGTTACCGCCACTACTCACCCATGTGAGTAATAAAGCGTCCAAATGCCACATGACACAAACCCGCTGTGATGACGAGAGATAGATAACCAATATATACAATACTAAGTCCATAATCAAGTGAGCAATCTAAGTACTTCAAAACCGTATACAACCATGGTATAATATAAACGAAATCCTAAAGTGCGATAACAAATATACCGCTAACTACCCCAAAATATCCCGCACTCTGGCTTCAGTCATGATCAAACACCAGTAATATGTTTGCCATAAAGGCTCAGCACAACCGCTAAATATGCTATTGTATAGTCTTTACGAACCCTTAAAATCCTTTAGCTAATTAGTCGAGTTGTCATGCGGTTCATTTACATCCTATTCCATTTTACATGTATATAATAAACTGTAAATGCAATATTTAAACATCCAACAGTTCACCCAACAGATACACTAATCCACACACATTATGCACATATAATTGAAATACCCATAACTTAAACATGAGTAATTAAATATCTAATAATGATATAATGAGGCTAGAACAAGCCTTAAGAACATTGAGAAGCAATTCGAGAGCATTGAGAAATTGGTTAGACAGTCAGAATAAAAGATGACGCGTTGTCGCCTATAATGGTGAAATGCAGACCAATTAGAAGTTAAATACTAAGTAATGGGATTTATAAATAACAAGAAATTGTGTAACCTATAATTCAAAGTAACACATAAAATGATGTTATCTACGAATATATGACATTTCGGGATTTAATAATGGACCCGGGTGTTCACGGGATTATTAGCTGTTTGAAAACCGACAAATAATAACCCGACTAAAATACTCCTTATTGGACCAATCGGGCCAATCCAGGAATAATAAAAACAAAAAAAATGAATGGGCCGACCAGCCCATTAGAGGGCCAGCCGGCCTTGTCGCCTCCCTCCACTCCCTTGGTAATTTTACAACCCGACTGGAACAAGGACATACATGCTATGTAGCTCGTCTTCATTCTCTTCTCATCCACGGTAATTTGCAAACCTAACTTGGTGTCACCTCCCATCATCTCTTCTGCAACTTTGTAAACTGGCGAACGAGGACATACCTGCTCTGTCGCCTCTCTTCACCCTTAGCCATTCACAGTAATTTTTGCAACCCTGCAAACAAGGCCATACATGCCTACCGCCTCTTCTTCATCCTCTTCTAGGTAATTTTGCAAACCTAGCTGGTGAATGAAAATACATGCTCTGTCGCCTTCTTTATTCTCTTCACTCTCTCGGTAATTTTGCAAACTGGCGAGCAAGGACATACATATTGTGTGGCTTCTCTTCATTCTCTGCCCATTCACGGTAATTTTGCAAACTGCGAACAAGACATACATGTCTGTCGCCTGTTCTTCATTCTTTGGCGGAATTTTTCAACCCCAACTGGCGGAAGGAACACATATGCTCTGTCGTTCCTCTTCATTTTCATTCACGGTAAGTTTGCAAATCTGGTAGCTAGCAGGAACATACCTGCTCTATTGCGTTTCTTCATCCTCTTCTTTAATGTGTGCGCCTCTGTAGCATAAATCACAGAAACTGATGCATCTCCCACATTGGGTTGAATAAGGGGCTGAAAATGATTTAAGAAGTAAATTAGACCAAAGGTTTATCTTATAGCAAATTGAATTAAAGTAGTGGTCTATGATTGGGTTTAAGGGCTAATTGTCAAGTTATTAAGTTAATGCACATTGCTATAATCGTTGTAATATGTGCTGGATGCGTCCAAATGGACTTGGGATTAATGTGTTTTGATGAGGCGAGGAATATAATGCGTTTGGGTATACAAATATAGCCACGAAGTTATGGCAAAGTTTGGCTAGAATTAAATGGGGATTTAGTGTTTTTAAGGCTTGTATATCCTGAGAAGGGTATTATTGTAGTATAACCCTAGGTACAAATACTAAATGGTTAGAAGTTATATTAGAGAAGTTAAGGTCTTTGAAAGATTGAGTATAAAATATTATGAGTGTCAAAGGTTAATTAATTGCCTTAGAACCTTAGTAAGAGAAGTATAAGTAATTGTACAAAGTCTAGCTGAAAGGTGATGTAAATGTCATGAGGATGACTAGGAAATGCATTGATATATGCAAGCTTTGAAAATGAAGAGTAGAGAGTTGTTAAAGGAATGGAAAGAAGTACCGCTTGGATTGTGGTTAGAAATGAATGTAGGAAATGATGCAAGAGTGTTTAAAGATTTATAAGTGAGACCAAGTTACATTATTTAAAAAAAATATGTAAATGAGTTGTGATTAGAGAACAAGGAGGTTTAATGTGTGATTATAGTGTTAGAACATGTTTGGATATATGGGGAAAGATTAGAAAAAGAAATGAGTAAGAAATGAGATTAGAATAGCAAAATCAAAAAGTTAAATGTAGCAGGAAGTTGCAGGGTCCGGGACTTGGTCCTTGTATAAGGTCCCGGACCATCAATAAAAACAAGCCAAAAATGACCTATGACATTGGTCCGGGACTTAAGTCTAGCATAAATTCCCGGACCACTATAAAAAACCGGCCGAAAATAACATGTAACAATGGTCCGGGACCTTGTCCTTGTATGTAGTCCCGGACCATAGTGAAAAATCACCCGAAAGTTACCAAGACAGGTTGGTCGGGAGTATAGGTCCGGACCATGTCCCGGACCACACCCAAATTCTATCCGTGAGATAGAAAATGCAGAAAAATGAAAGGGCTTGATTGGTATTATTATTATAAGGTTGTTGGGACTTGTTTGGTGACAAGTAATGGTCATTAGAGGTGTGAACAAGTATAAGATAGAATGTGAAGTCTAGGATTATAAGTTTAATGTTAATGACAACATTAGGAACTTATGATCATAAGTGATAATGAATGAGAAACCTTGAGATAAGGTGGGCTGTATTTGGGAGTTTAAGAAGTCTAAGTGTGGACTAAAGTGTTTAGCTGGAAACATAAGTTTAATGTTAGTGATAGTGGTAAACTATAACGCTTAGGAGGAATGCAAAAGATGACAAGAAAGTGTCGTATGTAATGACGAGTAGTGGCGGTTAATGAGAGGAATTAACCATTCAACTGAATGAATTATAGGAAAAAGAATTAGTCGAAACGGCAGCCGGACTAAGAGATCGTCATATTAGGCTAGCCATCATCAAGGTGACATGTATGGTTTTCTTGCAACCTGTGTTTTACCGAGTTACACTCGGCTTGTGTGCTACTTGTTTGCATGCACCGACCTAATAAGATAAATGCATGAAAACGTTTATTGCATTTAATATCTTGATGCCTCCTGTGTGAGCTAACCATCCTTGTTTGAGTTTGTGATCTAACTGAGTACTGTAGACCAACTCACAAAAGAATAACATTTTGGTTAGGAACTCGTAGAAAGAGTCGATCCACGAAATAACTAAACGTGGAGAAACACATAAGAATTCTCAACTAGAGAACAACGATAGTTCAACCTTATGAACTCCCTTGAACGTGAAAAGAGATATATGGGGCTGTTAAACTCCCTCGTAATGGCTAGTCGACCTCCTACATGAGGATTCGACCCAACATGAGACAATAACCAAAACTTCAAAGTATTGGAAATGTAGGGGTAACCCTTAAATCTGAAAATACAATAACTTAGGAAAATTCCCTAAGATTGTTAGATGACATCCAGAGAGATGCTTCTAAACTAGTATATACTCCTACTGACTCTGAGAAAAAGGGCAGTTGGGAATGTAAGAATCCCGATACAGATTCGGATTCGCGTGAGAAAAAGGAATCAAGAGAGTGGTTCTGGCTTCTAGTTGAACCTTCCCACTATCCTAGACCCGAAAGGGTCGAAACCGGGGAAGTAAGACTAGCACCTAAAAGCCCAGTGGTGAGATCTATATGTGTCTCTGCCCGGAGGTCTAAGAGACTTAACTGTTAAGTCAAGATCCTTTAGTTTTGATGATAGCAAACCTGTGGTGTTTATCTAACATGGTTGTCAAGCTTATAATTCAGATAAACAGGTATATAAGTGGCTTAGCACGCAAGGTTACAAGCGCACTTAAGTCATGGGTGGCTTAGCACGCAAGGTTGCAAGCGCGCTCATATCACGACGTGTGTCCTACCAGTCGGGCACCTGTCGGCGAGAGCTCCCGAGAACTTCTAGTAACACACAAGCAGTCAAGAACCACATTATCATGTATCTCATACATCAGACATTGTACAAGGATAGAAATGTGTTAGCAACGTCCACAAACTCACTCAGATATGTCACACTCATACCAGCAACTAGTTCACGACAAAAGATGAAGCTCATTAATGTGCAAGATAACAAGATAAGCAAAGGCTATTAATAAGCATCATTACATAGCCGAAATAAATTTATAAGAGAGCATTTATGAGCATTAATGGACCAGACAAGGTCAGACAAGTTGAGGATGCTAGTGGTGACCGACCACTTGGGAGACACGCCACCAACTTGCCCATTCACAAGGCAACACATGTGCTGTTGTTGTAGACACCAAAAATTCTCAGCCTTTCCTTATTAAAATGAAAGTACAAAAATGAGCATGTTTTCAGAAATAAGACGGTCGTCCCCGTTTTCGACTAGAGGATTTCTTTTTATTAATCTTTAAAATCTCACATTCCTTATGAGAAAAGGAGCACGAGCCCTTTATTATCTATTCTTTCCTACTTTATTTGGTATATTTATTTTTGTTTTTGTTGCTTTCGTTTTTAAATCGTTTTATTATTTTATTATTACCTTGCGTTATTTTATGTACACAGTTTTTGGATCTTAATTTACTTTTACTCATTATTTTGTCATTAATATTCCCCTTATTATTTTCATCATTTCATGTACCTTTTGCTATAGTATTTAGTTTGTGCATTTTATTTCCGCAAAACTTTCTTCACCTCTTTGTAAATCCCCGTTTAAGACGCATTTAATGGAGCTTTAATACAGTCTGGACTAAAGCTCTATTACCATTTCTTTCACTTATGTAACCGAATTCCTGCCGAGCTCAACTGGTTAACATGTTCTGCTGAGAACCCTCGTGTCCTTAGTTCGAATCCCGGTTCGAGCGTGTTATATTGTTTCTCGTATTTTAATTCGCATTATAGCT
The DNA here is from genome assembly GCA_023374045.1 of Limonium bicolor. Lineage (NCBI taxonomy): Eukaryota > Viridiplantae > Streptophyta > Magnoliopsida > Caryophyllales > Plumbaginaceae > Limonium > Limonium bicolor. The sequence continues at coordinate 59,358,338 of CM041782.1, read as the reverse complement.
TAAGGATTGTTTTCTCCCTACATACACTGAATTCTATCATGGCTCAACTGGTCAGAGTACTCACTTGTAAATGCATGGGTCGGGGGTTCGAATCTCACGAGGGGTACGGGCCGTTTTGTTTTCCTTTCCTTCCTCCCTTTCAACTTGCAGTAGAATCCTAGTTTCACTTTCGACACTGATATACCGAGTTCCGACATAGTGTGACTGGTTAGTGTGCTCTGGGGCCAAGCAACCATCCAGGGTTCGAATCCTGAGAAGAACGAAGCAGCATTTTGTTTTCTGCCCGAATTTTGGCCAACCTCCACCTTGACCTAGACATGAACACGGCCCATTTGGTTATTTAGTCCAAATAAGTGAAACCCTAGTTTGAGATCTGGCTGCACCCTACTGTTATAAAACAATCTAAAAACCCTACAGTACAGGGACGGTTTTTCTTGGACAGAGGGAAACCGATTGGAACATTCTCCTTCCTCAGTTTTGAAATCCCGAGAATCCTTTCGTCTCTTTGCCTGCCCTTCGAACTCGCCATACCACCACCATCTTCAACTCCGCAGCCGTCGCCCTCCTCACCTTCACCGAGAAACGCCACCAACACCCTTCATTCACCACCTGCATCAGAAAAGCACCACCACCCCTTTCACTTTCACCGCTAATCACCACCACTTCCGTTGATCATTTTCCAGGTAGCCCTTCAGAGCGCTTCGCCATTTCCTCTCACTCCAGAGACCTCGAACCTCCATTTGCAGTTCCCTCCTCCTACTCTCTATGATTTCGTTTCTTTTTTTGATCGATACGGTAAGAACGAACCCACACCCGAGGTGGATTCCCTCTCCTTTGGTCATCTCCTGTTTCATGCGTTCTATCCTCTCCCCATTCTGTTTTAATGTTTCTTTTATGTGTTAAAGATTCCAGGGCTAGGGTTGCAAATATCGGTTTTGCAAGTCTCTAGTCCTGAGGGATTTCGTATGGCTTCGCTGCCTTCTTTGCATTTCTCCCTCCCGTTTAATTACGAACATGCATGGCTTCCTTTAGTTTTGATTCCTAATGTGAGTTCTGATGTTTCCTTACTGCATTTTTGTTTCCTATGATCCTTTGCTCAAAAGCCTGGTATGAACTTCGAAGTTCACGAACAGGATAAGAAAACGAAGCTTAGTTTCAAAAATTTCTGAACATTCCCCTTCAGTTTTTCTACGGCCTTTTCATTTTGTTCCATATTTGCGTCCCTTGCTTTCTCTCCTCTTTTCCTTTTTTCTATTCCCATGAACCTTCGGATGAACATTCAGCCTGGTATGGACCTTGAAGTCCATGGACATGGCAGTTTGGTTTACGGGTTCGGGTTCTATTTGTTTCGGGCATTCTCGTTTACTTTCTAGTATATTCATGCCGCTGAGTTTGTGTCGAGTTGAGCGTTGCCCACTGACAGCATCTATGACAGGGACCTCGTATATCCTTTCTCTTCTGCTCTGTAACGCACTGGACTGATCCCTTTTCCAGTCATGGTTCTGATCATCTCCCTGTTACTGTATTTGGGTTCGAAAGTCACGTAAACTAGTCCACCTCCAGTTTCGGTTTGTCTGTTTGCATATAGTGTCGAGATTTTACAGTTAAATAAGACTGACGCGCTTTCCCTCCGTTTATTTTGTTCATCAACAAGGTGCGCAGAGGGTTCTGTTTTATTTCCTTTCATGTGCAGGGTGTTAATGTGATTCCTCAACATAGCAGAGGATTGGTCTTCTTACATTCCGTGTCCCTCCTAATCTCTGTTCTACCCTTTACCCTTGGCTCATTATTTTTGCTCAGTTGTTTGACTGATCGTTGATTTAGTGTGTTTGTTCGTGGGTGCATTGATTTGCAGGAGCTGCTTTATAATTTGTTCCCTGGTACACATTTCTGAACTCCTAGGGTCTGAAACCCAAAGCATGACTATATGCCCAGCTGAAATGCATGTGTTCATTGTTTTTCTTTATCGCTCTAAGCTTATCCTATCTCTGTGTGGTCCATGATTTATGTCCCTATGTATGTCTACTTGGCTAGTAATATGTGAGCTTTGGGACGAGTTTGTGTTAGGTTCCTGTTGTTTAGGTGGTGCTTAAAAGATAAAAAAAACGAATAGACGAACTGGTGTGGATCTTCTTGGTTAGTCAAGTGTGTTTCAATCCTGAAATTTTGAGTAATTTCTCTGTCTGGTCATTAAGGATTAAAGATCTAAGAGAGGCTAAAAAGAAAAACGGCTAGACACCCTATGTTTAGGACCCACTTTTCTTCTGCGATGGTTTAGCCAATCTGTTTATTTTAGCTTAAGGCGATAGTACCTAGTGTGACTCAAATGGAGCTTGGCCTCAGTTCGAATCAGTTTTGACACTTTAAACTGATCCCTTTGTTTGTAACTTTTCCTTAAATAGAAATGAGGAGTTTATTGAAATGGTTTAGCAACCCGACATTAAGACCCACTGTTGTTTTTGATTTAGAGCGTTAGAGTGGTTTAGAATCATAAAATCTGAGTTTGACATCTAGACAGCTTTAGGATTCGTTTTTATTTGTACATTACTCATACCGCTTCTGGAATTCTCTTTACATGTGTATAAGTTAAGTTTTTTGGAATCCATGTCTACATGTATATAATTTACTTTACCTGGACAGGTTCGGAAATTCATTCTTACATATATTTGTTATTCTGATGGCTCTTGAAATCCATGCCCACACGTGTTATTTATTTATGAAACCTCTGAAGCTCATGACTACCTATTCGTTTATGTTGTTGATTTATTTTCCTTGCAATGGACTGTTTCTGTTTGGGCTTGCATAAACATCGGCCCAAATCTTTTTCTTTTCAGATTCAGCCCATAACTAGCCAAACCGGGCTAGGACAGGTGGCCCTAGACAGCCTATTAGGATGACCTCTTTTGGTGGACTCTTGAGGCCCACTCTAGAAAAGCTTTTAGGATCAGGGTTTGCCTCACTTAAACGGGCCGTAGAGTCCGGACGGTGAGAACGACCCTTCTGTTATAAGATTTTCCAAACCACCCTTTTATTAAGAAAAGATAAAAAACACAAGATTAGATCAATCCAAAAAAATGGGAATAATCAGCCCTCTTGCTTATCCTTCTTGGATTAAGGATCCGGCCCATCTCTGTAAAGGTTTCTATCCAATAGAAATTCAAATTGTCTATCTAGTTTTCTTATTTATTTTCATCATTTTTTTTAATTTAACTTTGTTCATCTTTTCAAAACCCTCTCGGATCTCCACAAAATTGGCCCAGTACCCAAGTTCGATCCTCAACCCGGCCCAATGACACATTCAACCGGCCACAACTTCAAAACTCGGCCCAATCCAGCCCGGTCCACAAACCAACCCCCTCCAAAGACTCAACCCGATCCACTACTCCAAGTCCAAAATCGGCCCATGTCCACAACCTCAGCCCATGTCCACAACCTCGGCCCATAGTCTATCAAGCCTACCAACCCATGGCCCAAGCCTACAAGACCCATGACCCAAGCCCACGGCCCAATACCACATGACCCGGCCCATGTCCAATTTGAATCCGGCCCAATTTGCTCGATCCAGCCCATGTCCAATTTGAAACCGGCCCAACTTGCTTGACCTGGCCCATGTCCAATTCGAATCCAGCCTATACCCATGAAATCGGCCCAGTTCATAAAACTGGCCCAATTCACAACCGGCCCAAATTCCATGCTGAACCAAGCCCAAATCAGCCTAAACCCCAATCCACAAAAATCAAGCTAAGTCCACAAAAACCAGCCCAAACCCTAAAAGTCAAAAAAATAATCCAAAAGTCCAAGAGTTGACCCGAGATTTGACCAACCGAGTTTGACTAACTTCGACAAACAGAGTTTGACCAAATTTGACCAACCTGTTTGACCAAACCTGTTTGGACCAACTTTGACCAATCAAATTTTGACCAACCTGAACTTTGACTTTGACCCAACTTCGACCCGTTCCAAACTTGACCAACCTACCTCAATCAATCCGAACTTTGACCCGGCCTGTTTCCCAATTCCGACCCGAATTCAACTCAAACCCAACACAATTCAAACCCAATTCAATTTCAATTCAAACCCGACTTGTAAATTCCATTTAAACTCCAAAATTCCAAAACATTCTTCATCATTCAGCTTTTAATTCAAAAATCTTCTTTCTCAAAATTCTAAACAATCATTTCATTCGACTTTCATTCGATTTTCAAAGAAACTATTTTGTGGAATTTTAAAGGAAAAACTCTTCTCACATCACAGAAAACTCTTCTCAAACACGCAGAAAGTTCTTCTCACATATACAGAATGTTTTCTCCTAAAAATATTTCTCAAAATCAGCGTTTCTTCATTGAGAATTCCGAACAACTTCAAACGTTTTCCAACTCAGTTTTCAAGCTTAAAAATAAATCATTTTTGGGAGCTATGGAATGTCTAACACCTTCAAGAATGTTTTCTTCCTAGTTAGACATCACTTGTCTCTCTTCCAAACAAAAATCCGAGGCAGGGCACTGGGGTAGTAACATCCCTTGTCGCAGTCTGGATTTCTTTAGGCAGGGCATTAGGGTGACAAACCTCCCTTAACTGCAGCCTAGATTTTTACAAGACGGGGCGCTAGGGATGTAATCGCCTTCCTAGTTGCAGCCGGGATTTTAGAATCGTCTAACTTCCTTCCACTCGATTTTAGTGTTTTCGGTTTTTAATGTTTTAAAACCCGGGAGTTAGAGACGTTATTAGGGTTTGACCGAGAGCATCTCATTCATGGTGTCTCTCTCTAAATCTTATTTTTCGACATAAATTCATTGCCCCATCTTTCGAGCCTCGGCACTTACCATCAATTAAGTGTCGCGTTCGAGGGGGTACATAGGGTAATCCCTCGGGATTATCCGCCCATTTCAAAACAAAACAAATTATCAAAGAGAGACAATTTTGACAAATCATTCCTCTAAACAATTCACCCTACCTTCATCTCATTCCGAACCCCGAAACATTCCAAGGCCTCAACCCTTTAACACAAACCCGAACAACTTGAGTTTTCTAAACCAAACATCAATCACCTCAACCACAAATCATCTCTTAGTTTCTGACTTCTTTCAAACTTCTAACAGCCTCACAGGCCCGAGCGCCTCACAGACTCGAACATCTCAATCCCTCCACCATTCAAACGTCTCACAGACCCGAGCGTCTCACAGACTTTGAAATCTCATTCCTTTCACCGTCTAAACATCACCAATGTCTCATAGACCCGAGCGTCTCACAGACTAACCTCTCAAACACTTCAAAAACTCAACTATCTAAAGGCCCGGAACTACGTAAGGTCTGATCTCAACAGGGAGTTGAGTACGTAGGCAGCCCACGCAGGGTGCGACCCCGTTCCAAACAAAAAAACCCTTTTCCCATCTTAAGGTATTCTTCATACCTCTCGAACCTTCTTCGGCTCCCACAAAATTCAAACCATCAGACTCCAAGTCTTGTCTATTCACTCAACCTCATACCTCTCTCAAAGCTTCATTCTATACTCCTCCGAATTCACCAATTCCTCTCCTTGGCGCTAGCTCGGCAGAAGAGCTCGTCTCATCCACTCTCTTTCTCTATACTCCTCTCACATCCTACCCTTGGCTTTTAAATGAATCTCTCTAATAAGGTTCTGAAAGAAGGCAATCCTGACAATTGGAGACCGAGGTTTCCTCGGGCACCAATCCGAAGTCGTGGTCATTGCCACTTCTAAGGGGTGTAACCCAGTGTGAACCCACAATAGAATCTCTGTAAATGACCAGATAAGCCCTATCCATAGGCAACAATTCCAGAGTCAACCAACGGTTCCCAGAACCCAATCTTCCTTCCTAGTATTCTTAGGTTAAACTAGGTGGTGACTCTAGTCAAATCCGCCTATAGAGGCATCAGTCCGCGTGGGGCCCATTGAGAGCGGGTGTAGTGTTCATTGGCACTCCCCTTAAGCTTTCTGGGAAAGACAGACGATTAAAGTAGGTATTTGAGGACTACCAGATTAACGGGTTTTCGCCCTCCACGGAATGGCAATTTCTAGGCATTTAGATAGACCCCCCTCATACCGAAAAAATCACCCTCCACAGAATGGCGACTCTGCTGGGTGAAAGAAAATCTGCAGTAGGGTGCGACTATTATATTCGTAGAAGAAGAAGTACTCTACTCTTAGAGTATACACTCATAGGCTGTTAGTTTGCATCTTAAACTAACTTGTATATATACGTGCATTAATGTCCATTGTAAGATAAGCTTGCGAGAGAGAAAAAGGAGAGATACAAACTGAGCAAGTGTGACTCAGACTAGAGTGTAGTGCTAGAGAGTTGGTGAGAGAGAGACTGGGTTAAAGCTCGGAGAATAACAAAAGATGGGGTGGGTGGGGTAAGTGTTATCAAATCAATAGAGAGATCGTCTGTACAGTGACCTACCAGGTGTGTGAACTATCGATGGTCAAGAGGGTTATGCTTCAATTAGAGAGTGAATACCTAGGTACGCTTTTGGACGTCGAACTTCAAAGATATTCGAGAGTTTGTTTTCAGTGTGTAAATGTCAGATCATGTTATACGGCATTAGTGTTGTTGGGCATCTGTGTGAACATCAACACAATAGTCAGGTGGAAGTGTTTGATAGAGATGTCTGATGTTCACAGTCGAAATTGTCCTGGGAGTGTGTGTGGGGCAAGGGAGGTTGATTGAATTTCGTTGTGTAAATTCTCAATGAAATGTGTTTTCCGTTTAAGTTATCTTGTGTCAATATACTATCAAGTTCAAATTGAGTCATAGATACGTCCACGACCGGTCGGGGATGCATCGGGTACACTAATTGTTTCAATTGATATCAGAGCGGTCTCTTCTAGAAAGCTAACTACTTTAGAAGAAGGATAAAAAATGACTCATTGCAAGTCTACTAGCGTCAGAAGAATCTTCTGCACCAAATAGACCACCACTTTTCATGGAGACAACTACACTCACTAGAAAAACAAAATGGAGTTTTCACATCAAGTCTGATTATCCCAAGGATTGGAGGGTTATTTCACCGGTGAATATACTTCCAAGACATATTAGTAGACAACATGACGGATGATCAAATCAAGAAGTTGATTTTCAATGCTCGAGCAGTAAGGATTCTACACTGCGCACTACTACCTGAGCAATATTCCAAGGTAGCTTCAGCTAAAACCGCACAAGAGATTTGGAAAACTCTTGAAGTCACATATGAAGGAAATGATGAGATCAAAAAGACTCACATTGAGCTGCTGTTGACTCATTGGAGCTATTCAAAAAGGAAGAAAAGGAGAGCATCTCAGAAATGCACACAAGGTTCCACAAGCTTATCAACGAAATTTTGTACTTTGAAGAACAATCTCAATGAGGATCAAATTCAAAAATTCCTCAGATCTCTTCCAGCATCTTTTGATAGCAAAGTCAATTCCATGCAAGAAGATCTCTCAAGATGTCCTTGGCAGACATGCTAGGATCCCTGATGACTTTTGAGTTAAAGCTACAACAGAGAAACTCAGAAAGCTCATCTAAGGATAGAGGAAAAGGCATCGCCCTTCAAGTAGCTGAAATGAAAGATCCGAGTCAGAGACGACAATAATCAAATGGTCCTCTATGCTAAGAGGGACTTTCAAAAAGTTCATAAGAAATAAGATGAGGAAAGGCAAGGAACCCAAGGGTCAGATGATCAGAAGAACAAATGACAAGTGCTTTGGGTGTTCAAAACGTGGGCACCATATCAAAGACTGTCCTCAGTGATCCCAAGAGGACAACGACAGGTCAAGAAGCCTAACCGACGATCATTCAACAAAGGACAAGGAAAGAAGCCTTCGTTGCTGCATGGGGAGACTCAGAACTAAGTGACAACAATCAAACCTCAGAAAGCGATCTCTTAGAAGATGAGAAGGCTCACCTATGCCTTGAGAAGTTTGCTTGATGGCTCAAGACAAGGATACATCAGAATGAGAGAAGAAGATCAAAACTAGGTAAACTACTCCAAACTCAAACAAAGAATTCTAAAAGCTGAACTTCTAGGACTTAGAAAGTTTTCCCTCATACTAGTTGATCAACTAGAGACTTTGGAAATGAAAATAAGGAACTCTTGGAGGAGAATGAAAATTGAAAGAAAGCTCGGACAAGAGTAAGGTAGATAATCTCATGAGGGCACTCATGAAATTGTAAATCGACTATAGTGAAATTGTTTTCGCTCATGAAAAGTTGAAGTTAGGAAAATAACCTGAAATCGATGACTGAATTGTTGCGCTTAACGCAAAAGAAAGGACACTGGCAATAGTCAAAGAAAAACATGCTAAGCTAGAAGCTATTCCTAGGACACCCATGTTAGAAGAACAAACAACAGGTCGGGTACCAGTCAAGGACCAGTCGTAGAGGTGTCTGCAATGTGTGTAGACAACCTGGCCATCATGAAGCCAAATGCTATAGAACCCGATTTATGGGGAATCAGTAGCTCAAGAGAATAGGGCTAAAATAAGTAGTAAAAAATGATCCTAGATCAAAAGTTGCTTGTGGAACTGGGTCCAACACCTCTGTGGACCCTAACCCCACACCACTAACTTGTTAAGTGCAGGATCGAGTGGGAATGGACCCCTGCTGGTACATCGACAACGGGTGCTCTAAACACATGACAGGAGACAAAATGAAGTTCTTCTCACTTGAATCAGGAAGCCAAACCGTTTCCTTTGGCGACAATAAGAAAGGAAAAATCATCGGTGTATGTAAGGTTGGTTTCACTTCAGATTATGTCATTGATAATGTAAATTTAGTTGATGGTTTAAAATTCAATTTGCTTAGTGTATCTCAAATTTGTGACAAAGGCAACTCAGTCATTTCTATTCTACACATTGTAGCATAATTAATCAGAAAAATGGTAAAGAGTTGTTAAAGGGAAAAAGATGGAAAAATGTGTATGTAACTAGTCTAGAGGATATTGACAGTCCAAATCTTCCATGTTTGACTGCATCAATAGATGAATCCACTCTATGGCACAAGAGACTTGGGCATGTTAGCATTTCCTTGTTAAGGAAACTTGTCAAGAAACAGTTGGCAAGAGGTCTCCCTGAGATTAAGAAATCTGAGACAAATCTTTGTGATGCATGTGTTAGAAGTAAGCAAACTAAGACTTCCTTCAATCAAAGAACATGGTTAGCACATCCAAACCACTTGAATTACTTCACATGGATTTATGTGGTCCTATGAGAATAAGAAGTTTTGGAGGAAATTGGTATGTATATGTAATTGTTGATGACTACTCACGATTTGTTTGGACAATATTCATTGCCTCCAAAGATGAAGTCTTTGAGAAATTTCAAGCATTTTCCAGGAAAAGTCCAAATACAACTCAACCACAAGATCAAGGCTATCCGGTCTGATCACGGGTCAGAGTTTGAAAATCAACAATTTATGGAGATGTGTGATCAACTTGGAATGAGTCACACAAACTCTGCACCAAGAACTCCTCAACAAAAAGGGTAGTTGAGCGTAAGAATAGAAACTCTACAAGAAGTAGCTAGAGCCATGATGTTGGGAAGTAATCTTTCTCAAGTTTTCTGGGCTGAACAGTGTCAACTGCATGCTACATTACGAATAGAACGCTCATACAACCAATTCTCAACAAAAGTCCCTATAATCTCATCAAAGGAAGGAAACCAAACATAAGTCACTTCAGAGTCTTTGGTTGTAAGTGTTATGTCCACAATAACGAAAAGAATTCCCTAGGAAAATTCGATGCCAGAAGTAATGTGGCCATTTTCCTTGGGTACTCAGAAAGAAGTAGGGCATACAAAGTTTACAACAAAAGGACAATGAAAGTAGAAGAAAGTATCCATGTGGTTTTTTGATGAGACAAAGACCATGAAATCAGGGAATCTGAAGAAGTGAAGGATTTGGGTTTGATGTAGCTGAACAAACCTCACTGAGAACACCAAGGATAACTCACCGACTGATGATAACTTGCCCGACAGGTCAGTGACAGGTCAACAACATGTCATCAGAGAAAGTAATGATGTCGAAAACCCCCTATCACCATCAACGATTCATCAATCACGAACTCTATACAAAGATCATCCATTGGAAAACATCTTATCAGATATCTTCAAAGGAATTCAAACCAGAGCACAATCTCGTGATCTCTTAGCCCTCTCAACGACAGTCTCATCCATCGAACCCAAGAACATAAAGGAAGCTCTTCAAGACCCAGACTGGATCAATGCAATGCAAGAAGAGTTAAATCAGTTTTAAAGATGCAACGTATGGCATCCTGTGCCTCGACCTACTCATCAAGGAGTACTTGGCACAAAATGGGTTTTTAGGAACAAATTGAATGATATGGGAGAAGTAGTCAAGAACAAAGCTCATTTGGTAGCTCAAGGATATCGTCAACAAGAAGGAATAGACTTCCAAGAAACCTTTGCTCCAGTAGCAAGGATGGAGTCCATTCGACTATTAATTACATTTGCTGCACATAAGGGAATCAAGCTATTTCAACTTTACATTAAGAGTGCTTTCTTAAATGGATATGTCAAGGAAGAAGTATATGTTGAACAACCTCCAGGTTTTGAAACACAAGAAGGAAAGTGTAGACCCAAAAATTCTCACCATTTTTCTATTAAAACGAAATACAAAAATAAGCAGTTTTTTAGAAATTAGAAGCTCGTCCCCGTTTTCAACCAAAGGAATCCATTTTCCCGATCTTTAAAATTTCACATCCCTTATGAAAAGGAGCACGAGCCTACTTTATGTAACCTTTTTTTATTTATTATTATTATTATTATTATTATTATTATTATTATTATTATTATTATATACTCTGTTTCATACACTTGATTCATTACTCTCGTTTTTTTAGCTGCCCCGGTTTTCGTTACCTCTCTCATTATTTTATGTATTCGATTTTGATTTTTCACCCCTATCTTACTACTTTTGTAAACTCGTACATTTTTGTTGTTATTCATTATTTCGCCATTTTAATTTCTATTAATTATTTCCATCATTTTTTTTTGTACATTTTACTACTATTTTTAGTATATTTTTTATCACTTATGTATATTCACCAACATTTTATCTCTGTTACATTAATGTTATTTTTGTTATTCATGTACATATTATTATACCATTCTTTTATTTCATGTACATTCGCCATAGAATTCAGTTCATGCATTTTATTTTATTTCCACAAAACATTCTTTATCTCTTCGTAAATTCCTATTCATATTGTCTTTGTTAGAGCACTAATCCAGTCTGAACTAAAGCTCTTTTATTATTTCTTCTTCCCTTGTATAACCGAATTCTCTCTAGCTCAACCGGTTAACAGGTTTGGTGGAGAACCCGCAAGTCCCGGGTTCGAATCCTGGTTACTGCATTTTATTTTTTCCTCTTAGCTCCGTTAGGAATTTAGCTAATAAATCCTTGCATGAGTATATGGAATGTTGTCTTGGTGTAGTTGGGCGATGTACATAGGCAGAACGGCAAGAACCCGAGTTCGATACTCGGGAGCAACATTAGCTCTGTTTTTTTTTCGATTGCCCCTTTTGTTTTCTCTCCTTGTTTGGCCCAGACATAGCCCATAGAAATCAAAGCCAAACTCAGCCCAAGTGAAACCCTAGTGTGACATCTGTCTCCATTATAAAACATAGAGAAACCCTACAGTAAAGAGCACGTTTTTTTCGACTGGTGAAAACGTTGTCTTCCTGTTTTTGAAATCCAAAGAACACGAGCTATTCTTTCTCCTCTGGCTTCGAAAACCATGGTGAAGCTCACCATTGCTGCCCACCCGCAGTTCGCCCCGTTCATCAGAAATTCGCATTGTCCTCTATGAATCTCGCGGTCTCGAATCTGACAGGAAGGGTAAGTGTTGGCATCAGTTTTTTTGACTAAGCCTCTCCCCGATTTCTTTCACTCATTCGCATTTCTTTTTCATTTTGGCCTTTCCCTCTTCTGGAGCGTTTTCAATCGATTATGCTTTCGTTCCCCGTTTCTTCTGTTCATCATCCTTATCTGTTTTATCTTCACAATCTTACCAAAAGGAACCATTAATGGTGATGGTAAGTGAAACTTACTCATCGGAAATTTCGTTTCTGAGATATGAGTCATTTCGTCTCATTTTTTTTTCTCTTTGTATCCCGAAATTTGTTGGCGCTCGTTGTGTATACAATCACACGAGAGTCGAGAGAATCACCCAAGTATCTTTTTATCATATTTCATTGCTCAACTTCGTTCTAGTTTTAACCTCCTTCACGTTCCAACGATTGTTTTTGAAAGAATGATATCTGTATAAGCTTTGGTTTTGCTGGATTCTGAGTATTAGGTTTCTTTGTATATTTGAGATGTACTAGCCTATGTGTTTACGGAGATAATCCTTTATAGGGGTTAGATTGAAAAACCCTGAAGATTATTAAATAATTAAGGCTTAATTACATCATTATTAAGCCAAATTGTATAATTTAATTAAGGCTAATGAGTCTTAATTTATTAAGGAATTTATGGAACATTATTATATTTACACGTAATTAATTATTAAGTTCAAAAAGGGTTTATTAAACCTTTCAATAATATAGAATTATATATATATATACATATATATACAATTCAAAAGGGAATTAATAATTAAGTAAGGTGCAACACGTAATATACAATCATTACATGAAATAACATAAATTAATATGTTAAGTGTGATAGATTAACGGACATGTTAACTCATTTAAAAGGTTCCTTATAACATATAAACCGAATAAATAAAAACTGGCTTGGTCTATGTTGAATTATTAGTTTACACTTCAGGAATTAAAGAGTCCAAAATAAGTCCACATTGGTGGCCCAAAGGAGACCCACTTCAGCCCCATAGGAGAGCCCACTCTCCTCAATTATTCCTTAATTTATTTGTAAACCCTAGTTGGCTGACTTGGACATACTACACGGCGCTTCTACTTCATTTTCTTCTATTTTAAAAACCTACCTGTCGATGAGAAACATACACTGTCGCTGCTTCCCTTCACTCTCCCCACTTTAGTCCTTCATTCTTCATCTGATTTCTCGTTCCTTCTTGTACGCCATTCCTATTTTCCTTCTGAGAAAACCAACAAATAACAAGGACATTTATGCGCTCTACTTCCCTCTGTTCTATCTACGACGCCCTTTTTTTTTGGGAAAATTCACGGATACCACTAAAAAGTTTTGTAAATTCCCAAAGACCACCGTTTTTTAAAAAAGTTTTTCAGATACCACAAAACTAATTTTAATTCACACAGATACCACAATTACGAATCAAAATTTTTAAGACCAAAATACCCCTGCCTTGTAATACTCTATAGTTGTCACGTATACCACATAACTATTATTAATGAAGATATCACAAACTTAAAAAAAATATATATTAAAAACATTAAAAAATAATAAAAGTTGAAGTTTATTGATTTTATTGCCTAAAATTTATAAACTAAAAACCACCTATATAATACAAAATTTTTCAAAAAATATAAAATACTAAGATAGCATTTAAAAGATAAAAATTAATTAAAATAAAAAACAGTTAGAGAAGTATAATCTCAATTTTTGTATATTTTTACTCAAAAGTATTTTAGTATTATAAAATGTATGTTAAAAAATAAAATTTATATAAAGTAAATTATAAAATTAAATTATCATATCTCTTTACTGCTTTTGTCTTTTTTTAATTAAATTTGTGGCTTCTATATAATATACTTTTAACAATTCTTACTTAGAGAGTAGGGACTTAAGTATCGATTAATTAAACTGCAAACTATTGGTTAGTAAACTCAAGAGTACCAAATTACCATGTGGGTGGTTCTGGTTGTGTTGTGCGTGCATATGGGAGTTGGAAAATTGACAGGTTGTGTTCATATTTGAGGGTAACTAAGTGGTTAAATGGGTGTATGTTACTGATTTTGGATGTATTCGGTGATTAAGGGACTTAAGTGTTAATAACTGGTTTAAGTGTATCCTAATTAGGAAGAAATAAAGATAAATGGAATTATATTGTTTTGGGTTAATTAAAATAGCGATTTTGAAACAAATGGTACTTATTAGGAGTTAGCGACTCTATTTATAAATCAATTACTTTAATAGAAGACTTAAACGATTAATTTAAATATTTTTTAGGGTTTTAATAATAATGGGGAAGTTGGGGTGGCTATGATCTATATTAACGATTGAGTAATAGTTTGGCATTAAATGATGGTAACCTCTTATTAGAGGTGGTATGTAAGGATAAATGGCTAAGTTAATAAGTTGTTAACTTGATAAGTTAGAAATAAATTGATGGAATATAGTTTGTGAATTTGGGTTAATATGAAGTTAGGATTAAAGTTACTTAATTTGAAAAACAAAAGAAATTAGGTTTTGATTTGTAAGTTTGTGTTGTATGAAATAAGATTCACATCGGAGGTTTAAATTTGAAAAAATAATTCTTAATGAGTTATTAAGTGTTAAATGGATTGTAAACCGAGGTTTAAAATAAGTATGTAGTTAGGATTGAAGAAATAAATTAAAGTATATTATGAATAGGAGAAAAAGGTTAATGTAATGCAAATAAATGACGAATAAATAAAATAATAAGTTGTTAAGTGGATAGATAAGCCCAATCTAGCATATAATTTAGGAAACGGTTAGTACAAAGATTACGGTTTGAGCAAAATGAGACTATTTTACTGTCATTAAGATAATTGAGGGGATTTGAGAGTATTAGATTTGTCGTCATGTTTTACATTTTGGAACATGAATTCTTATTGGATGATGAAAAGAATAAATTAGAAATAACATGAGCACACTTGATAACCTTAGATAAAAACATAAGAAATTGTAATATTAGTACTTTGGGGTCAAAACGAGTCATTATAAAACAATGTTGTAAAAAAAATTGATAAGTTTAAAAGGCATCAATGTATGCTTTACCATATCAAATAACATTATGTATTAAGGCTTGTTAAATGGTTAGTGGGTTCGGCAGATTGAACGCTTATTTAGGCTAGTCTATTGTAGCATTCAATACCTACGAGGTCTAGCCCAAATAGAATAATTATATTGGGTTTTCCTAAACTTGACTAAAAGGTTGTATTGACCAAAAAAACTTAAATCAAATAGGGAAGTACCTAATTGGGATCTAGTAAGAGAACCAACTTATATGGACACAAAATAAATAAGTTTTGAGTTCCAACAAGGACTACTGATCTTACATACAATACTAGGAGTTGCCGTTTGGATTAAACTTCCAAAGGGAACTAAAGTCATTTAGACGAGAACGACTTGAAGAGTCAAATTATATTACCCCATTGGGATGGATTTGTGATTTATAAAATGTAACACTAAGAGAGAATTACATTTACTACATTAAGTATAAAGATCTTAATGTCGATGTCTAAGGTTGGTAAGAATTGTAAGATAATTAATGGTGATTTATATTTAAAGGTGTTTGGATTTAAATTGTGGGGTGAGAACGATTAGGGAAGAAAACCTAAGTCATTAGTAGGTTATTTAAAGTTTTGTATAAATCATTAGATAATTGGTTAAGGATTTGTTTAAGTAAAGGTTTATAAGTCAAGGATATAATTAACATATAGTAACAAACTATATGGATATGTGTATTATATATATAAATAACAAACTGTGAATAAATGAGATAGGTTATTTGGATTAAATCCAAAGTAGTAAATAAATACTACATGTTAATTACAATATAGTTAGAGGAAGATTTAACTAGTCCTAAACTATTTAAAACCCGAATGGTAAACGTTGAACAATCATGGGGTAATTACTAAGGGAATTAGCAACTAGTCGGGATACCGAATTAGTCCGTATTATAGAGAGCTAATATGCAGTCTCGTATTCCAGAGATACGAGCTACGAGCTACAAGAGGGTATAGTGGACGAGCGTAATATTTCACGCTAGCATTGTTCATCGGTGTAAGGTACGTTATTGTGTGGTCTGAGTGTCCCTGAGGGTGTCCTCGGGCTCGGATATATGTGTGGATGCATGATAAGATTGATATGTGTGTTATATGATGTGGTTGTTAAATTAAATGCCTGTTATTTTGCGATTCTATTGCATGCGACGAATTATGACTTAAGCAATTATATACGTAAATCTCGGATCGAGTTATGAATGATGAGAATGGAAATGATATCTCTAAGTGGTTAGTGATACTAAGCACATTGTACATAACCAAGAATGGAAGTAGCCTAGGCGACGTCTAGGTGAAAGTTAACGACCTTAAAGGTCCTTACATGGAGGATATACTCCACATAACCTAAGCATAGATCTTAGGTAAAGGTCACAGACCGAATTATATGGTGGAATTAAATAAGTAATTAAGATGGAAAATCCAGGGTAGTCACGGACTACACGGTTGCGCATGGGTGATCACCGAAGAGAGGGAACGACCGGATAGGGTTCCCTCGATGTGGAAATTCCAACGAGCCGGATACGATCGTTGGTCAGAAGGCATTGCTGTTGGTGCAATGGCTCCGGCCGTCAGGCCTCTGCGGACTCCTGTCAACCGCACTATTATAGTGCACCAGAGCGACTGCTCCAGAAGAGGAAGCTTATATACGGGTTGTCCTAACATGACGCCCACCTTAATTGAACAAGTTAAAATAAAGTTAAGGAATGGTTAAGTAAGAGATACTCTTAGCCCTGTATAACGAAATATGAAGGCCTCAAGGCCGCAAAATGAAATCGTTCAAGAGAGCATAACTCTTGTATTGTTATTTCACGTTGTATATGTATATACTTGCTTATTACTTATTGTGTATTTGTATGATGCTTGAATGGACTTATGTTTGTGATGATTATTGTTTTACCGCTATTGTAAATGAAAACGGTATAGCATGAAATTGGTACATCATGTCAACAATTGGGCTAAATAACTCGAGTAGCTTTTAGGTCCATGAGGACTATACTTTAGCGTGCTCAGCGTTTTGCTGAGCCTATACGGCCACCAATTTCAGGTCTGCAGCAGTTGGAGACGGACGTGTGAGAGCGGGCTTCTGGGTATAACTAGCGGTTTATTTCCTGTCAATGAAAATGATTCTGTTGAACTGTATATAATTAATTAGGTAGTCAGCTCACTGTTCTTTTTGGGTTTAGTATCATAAAGTGTGTTGTAATTATGTCTCTGTCATCACGGCGGGTTTTTAGTTATGTTTTGGTAATCGCTTCATCACTCGCATGGGCAAGTGATGGCGGGTAACACCCAGGTTTAAGTTATGATGGTTTACCTTCCGCTACGACTCGACTAATTAATTCTGTTAGGCGCGTTAGATTATTTAGATTTTGAAGTAGGGGTGTTACAGGCGAGGGCACGGTATTCTGCTTCAGTGGAAGAGCGGGTAATAACGCGCTGTTTACGTGAACTACTAGGAGACAGGGGTGCGCCCGAGTAGAGGTGAGCATTCGGTTCCGGTTATTCGGTTATAACCGAGAACCAAAATTATTTCGGTTAAAATAACTGAAATTTTTAACCGTTTTTAAAAAAAATTGGTTATTCAGTTATTCGGGTAGAACCAAAATATTATTCGGTTTTCGGTTTCAGGGTTGGGTAATTCGGTTTACCCAGAATAACCGAATTACAGATAAGAAAAATATTGGCTAATTCGGTTTTTTTATAATTAGGTTCTTTTTTACAATTTGGTTCTTTTTTATAATTCGGTTCTTTTCGTAATTCGGTTCTAAATGAAAACCGAATTAAAAATTTCGGTTTTCGGTTCGGTTCGGTTCTCGGTTCCAGCCTTAAAAAATTCAGTTATTCGGTTTTCGGTTATTTTGGTTCTCAGACTGAAATTCGGTTATTCGGGTAGAACCGAAACAAAAAACTGAAAACCGAATTATTTTTCCTAATTCGGTTTTAGGGTAGAACCGAATAACAGATTGCTCACCCCTACTCCCAAGATAAATGATGTAGCCAGTGGTGGAAATGAGATCATCCCAATCATCTGCCCAATCGGTATCAGAAAAGGCACGAAGATTGTGGCTTGTGTGGGTGAAATACCTCGAATCTAATTAATACCTTAAAACTATTAAATAATGAGGAATCGATCTAAGAATAAATCATTTCACGTGCGCATGCTAATTCAAGCATGCAACCGTTTACGTAAATAATATTACACGTGCGCATGCAAACACATGCATGCAAACGTTATGTAAAAATAGTCGTTTTACCATAAACGCTAACGGGCGTAATTTCACTAACGTATTAACGTACTCGTACAAAACGCTTATGTACGATTATCAATGAGGATGAAACTCCTTACATAACGAGCTCGATAAAGAGAGCGTCAACAAGAAAAGATCAATACGAACGTTTATACAAACGAGCAACGTAAATATTTTACGAATGCCTAAGCATTTACAAATGCTAAAATAAATTGATATACACATTAAAACAATGTAACAACCTATGTTACACCTGATATATACATCATAAAAACATAAGAACTCATCAAAGGTCATAATTACGCAATAAACATCAGAACGACAAGAACGTTCTTAAAGCGCCTTAAAAACGTGCGTTAAGCGTGACCTTGTAATACACAAGTCCTATGACCTTTTAAACTCAAACCAAATGATCATACCCTCATTATATGGCTATACAAACATAATCCCCATACCATATTGAGTTAGAAGCGCAAAGTGCCCGGGAGTGCTCATGCATATCCCTTAAAGCACGAAAGTCTCAGAAACCCCCGGAAATGCGTACTAAGTTGGTATAACTTAGTTTTCTTCACTCCAAATGGTTATTTGACCATTATTCAATATTTATAAGAGTATCCCCACGCCACTTTTTCATTTAGACACAAAGTGCTCGGGGGAAATTCTTAACGCTCCTGTTTTGGTCCGGGAGTGTCCCGGAAGTCCCGGGAATTGTGTTATGAGTTGATATAACCCCATATAACTCAATGTAACACCTTAATATATCATCATTGACCATAAAAAATGTCAATAAACACTTGGAACTCGTTGGAACAATTTATTTCCCAAAATGTCCTTAGAACACAAAAACGAACTTTTCGGGTACCGAAAAAATGCGTTTTTTACACATTTAAATTGTAGAATTGATTAGCTACGAGTTTATAACATTAAAAGGACATAAGTTAAATATAATAATCAGGGAATAACAATGGTGACTCATCATCCCTATAGGTGCCGATTTTGTCTACAAAAAAACATGATTTTCATATCTTTAAATCACTTTCCCACTTAATATCTCCACATTGTCAAACTTGGTTGTCTCCATAAGTCATGGCCGGTTGTCAAGCATGCCTTGGCCTCCATTGTCAAGCAATCCCACCTCTGATTAAGGCTGCAGACTTTCCTTCCTTCTCTTTTGACTATAACACCTAATTCTCACCTAACTTTGAAAACTTCACAAGCTTATCTCTTCTTCCCCTTCTAAGCTGGCGATCTGGTCCATTTCTCTTTCCATTCTCACGCCACTCTCCCCTCCTTCCAGACCTGGTAAGTCTCCATTGGTAAGAACATAATTCCTAAGTATTTCTAGTTACACCTTAACACCATTTTCAAGCTAATTTTCAGTTTCTAGCACCAAGGAGGTTCTTCTAATTCATTCCATTGATCTAGATCAACATCAATCATCATCTAAGCTAGGAATTTCATGGATAAACAAAGGGAACACCTAAGAAAGGTTCTTGAAGGCTTAAGGTAAGAAAAATGCCTTAAAACTTCATTTTCTCCCAAGGCAAGTCCATGGCCGAGTTGTCTTGATTTCTTCTCTTCATTAACTTCAATTTCTCCATGGTTTGACAAGGTGTTCATCAAACTCCAATCTAGGCGTGAGCCTATACCATTTTTCCTAAGGCCGAAACTCTAAGCTTCTTGAACTCCATTTTGAGTCATCAAGGCATCTACAAGGGAGTGTAGATCAAGGTTGTGTGGCTAAAGATCCAAGGAGAAATCAAGGGAAAATCATTTACTAAGAGGGACTTTGCATAACCGGGACGTTGATCGAGAATTTATTCAAGTACCAACTACAGTGAACGGTATGGATTCTTGCAACCTGTTTGCTAACGGGTTACACCGGCTTGTGTGCTATTTTTTGTGTGAAACAAATGACCAAGATAATTGCATGTAAAATGTTGCACTTGCGTTTGTGTATCGTTGTGATTATTTTGTCACTGTTGTGCTATTTTATGTACGCGAACGATACTAACTATAGCATGTATGTGCCACGCATACAACTCTACATTACCAGTGGATTAAATACCTACGTGTTATTATACCAAGAACTTGTACTCAAGTTTCTCACTAACTTCCTTATAAACAACGTCGTTATCCTTAAACGTGATAACTGACAATACACATTAGTGTTCTTGTTTAACGTCCTTGTGTGACATCTAATATATTCTATGCTACGAGAAGCGAGAAGCCCAGATGTATCTGGCCATGCCATGCATGCACTACAGGAGCGGTACCTGTCACAGGTCGTCTCCTATTCAAATTCGCGACGATGGTTTTGGGTGCACTCTATGTCCACTCACGGGTTAGTACCGGAATATTTTTGAAGTTGGGAAGAAGGCTATATTTTTCCCGAGGGTACGATACCCACATCTTTTAAGTACAGGAGTTAACTACGTTATGTCCTGAGGGATTATTACCCACCTACTTATACGAGAGTCCCATCTCGTCTAAGGGTTTATTATACCCGACCAACTTACTCTATGAATATGGAGTTTAACGAGGTCACTATACCTCCTTTTTATTAACGTACTCTTGTACACTTGTTAGTCCCATTGTGTGGATCTGACTGTCCTCTATCAATTACAGAATAGCTAACTGACCTTCTGAAGTCTTGTTTCTGTTGTGACATTTTTGTCCTTCTATGACTGCTTGTCGTGAATATTGCATGTTGTGTGTTACAGTTATTAATAATGAACCGCATGTATTCAACAAAGTAGTTGTGCATGGCCCGTTATCTTATAGGCTGCACGCTTTCATACTAGCATTATTTGCTGAGCCATTTTGATGGCTATATTTTTCAGGTACCTGAAGAAAGAAGATATTACCCGACCGAGTGTAGGTGGGGTAGATGTTAAGATATGGGATTATTACTATCTGTATCATTTTACAGTATTGTACCTTTACTTTTAGATTTCGTTATTTAAGCGGTTTGTATTCAGTGCTCAGACCGTATCTTTTGTAAGTTGTATTGGAGTTAGCCTTGTTAGTCACATAGGTGACTAACGGCGTTGTAGCACCACCCGTTATTATGTATTTATTCCGCTGCATATCCAGTTATATTTGGGAGCTATCATCGTACGGGTTGTGGAGTTTCGGGTTGGGGTGTTACAGTGGGGTTAATTGGGAGACCGTGGTCGATGGCGCCGACAAGGTATCTTAATAGGCGTTTAAGGGCGGTCCAGTGGTGACTTGTGGGGGCGTTCATGAATTGGGAGAGCTTGTTGACAGTGAAGGCAATATCCGGACGGGTGAGGCTTAGGTAGTGAAGACGGACAACAAGACCGTGGTAGGTGTTCGGTGTCTCTAGGGGATGCCGTCGCATTTGAGAAAAGGTGTGGTAGCTGAGATGGGTGTTGGTGCGGATTTGCATCCATCCATGATGGCTTTGCGCAGCACATATGTACATATTTTTTATGGGACAAGAATAGACCACCAAGGCATGGAAAGACCTTAACACTGAGGAAATAAGACAGGGTGTTGATTTTTAAGGGAAAACCGAGTAGACGTGTGATTGAGGAAGGTGTTAACAGTGGTGGAACAACAATTGGTGACATTGATATTGTCAGCATAGACAAGAAGAAGGATCGATGATGGTGGGGCCGTGGTTGTAGATGAATAGGGAGGCATCAGGTGCAGAGTGAGTGAAGCCTTGTGTATGGAGGATCGTATCCAGTAAAGATGGCTTGGAGTTGGAGTTTTTTAGGTAATGTAGTTGGTTGCTGTTAGTCGGATGACATTGGCGAAATTGACATGATGAACGGCTTCGGAGTGTCGGATGGGTTGGCAAGAGTGGTTGAACACTTAGACATGGTGGAAGCGTGGAGGAAGACAACATTGGGAGCAAGGATCGTACAGTAGTGTTAGGTTGATACCATATAGAGAATATAATTATTATCATATTTAGAATTGTAATGAGAGGGTATTTATATAAGACGGTTAATGATAGAAAGCTGTTTTAATTACATAATTAAAATATCCTTAAGAAATCATCTTTCCAAAGCTATAATTTATAAATAAGATTATGGAATTCACAAGACCTAAATTATTCTATACTTAAACTATTTAATTCAAAAAGAATAAGTGTTGACTACACTCTCATTTGTTAAAAAAAAAAAAAAGACTACTCTCATCAACAGTAATAAAAAATGAACGTTTGGTGTTTATTAGAATGTTAGTTTCAGTTACAATTCACATGTAAAATACGATCATTCATATGGATGTAGAATGAGCAAATGCTAGTGAACTTTCTGTTCATTTTGAGCTCGCCTAAGCAAATTCATTTTGTCCAGGGGCGGACAAAAAGTTTATATGGGTCAGGAATTTTTTTTAAATATAATTATATAATTTTATAAAAATAAAAATTAATTAATACATTAAATTAAAAAAAAATATCAAAATTCTAAGAAAATAAAACGATATAAAATTGGAATTACAATATGTAGATTAAATATAAAAACTTATTTATTAGTAAAACTAAATTATAGTCTATATACTTTATCCAAAATTGCTGCACTTATGCCCAAACAGCCATGCCGAACAGAGCCTCACACCAAGAATAATTTAATCTAGTTGCTTGATAACTCCACCATGTTTCTTTCTTTGCCTTTTTCTCATCCCTCTTTCGTATTTCTTCAATTAAGAATTACCCGCCAACAGGACATTCAAAAAGGCTAGCTTCCACCAATCTCCATTCCAACTTTCCACCTCATCAGTTTAAACCTTCAATTCCCAAGCTCTTACCTCTTTTCCACCCCAAAACAAAAAGCCAAAGCACCATCGCAGAGCAAAAGCGAAAAGAAAGCTTAAAGATATCAAGATCACTCACACTCTTTTTAACACTTCCGTTTTTTATATTTCAATTTACCAATAAAGCAAGCTCAAATCATAGAAAGCCAAAGCCAAAGCGTCAAAGGCAACACCATTAAGAAAACAACATGTCTGCTTATCATCATCTACAAATAAATGCACTCTTTATTTGGTCTTTTTACCGATCTCGCTTCCCGGCTCATCTGGGATTCTCTCAAAATGTCGGAGATTGTTGTCTCGGAGCCTATACACGGCGATGATGACCGTGAAAATTCCACTCAGCAGTATGAATCTGAAACCGGAAATCAACATCAGAGACCGACTTTTACCAGGTCTATTACATACAGGGAGCGCCGTGTTCCCGAACCCTTTGACAGTGAGAAATTACCGGTGACTTGGGGTATGAGATACGAAAATTTCTTCGAGTAGCTAATCAACTGCAGCGTGAGGAGCCACGTGTTGCTTGTCTGTGTAAGTTCATGGACTTTTGCCTTGTTGGTTTTGTTTGAGCAGAGTACATAGCCAGTCTTTCTTTCGAGGATTTTGTTGCAATGTCACTTCCTAGGAGACAGTGCCAAGTATTTTGAAACTTTTTATGATTTAGACTTCTAAAAACTGTTGTCATCTACAGAAAAATTGTGATGTAGTTTAATTGACGTACACTTGATATTTTGCTGAGCAACGACTGTCTTATTTCTGAAAGTGCAGAGGAATTTAAATACAAAGATTAACAGATTCAACAGATTCCTACAAACTAGGCACGACTCTTTCAGCTCTAAAGATACTCCTAAAAAACTGTCAACCGATTAAACAAATAAGAGTTGTAAAACAGACTCCACAAAAGTAGCGACTAAACAAAAGACTGATAATAAAATAATGCTGACCCACTTAATAATAAACTAACAACCCTCCCCTAAACTCAACCTTTCCAGGTTCGAGTTTAGTGCATTTCATGCACAGCCAAGCTTTCAGCTTCCTCAATGACTTCTGACATTTTCTTCATCCCCAACTTAGCTCTTAGTTGCTCAAAAACATCCAGCTTTACTGCTTTTGTCAGAATATCCGCAACTTGATAAATAGTGCTACAATACTCAATTCGCACCACTCCATCATTGACAAGGTCGCGAAGAAAGTGGAATCTTACATCTATATGCTTGCTCCTCCCATGAACACCGGATTTCGGGACAATTTGATTGTGGAGCTATTGTCACAGAAAATTTTGGTACCACTGGCAACACTCTTGAACCATCTCATCTGCTCAAGAATCCTTCTCAACCATATGCATTGAGCAGCACATAAAGAGGCAGCCACAAATTCGGCTTCCGTCGTGGATAATGTGACAACAGGTTGTTTCTTGGATGCCCAAGAAACTGCTCCACCAGCCAAGAAGAACACATATCCACTAGTACTTCTCCTATCATCAACATCTCCTGCATAGTCACTGTCAGTATACCCGATGAGATCACTTGACGACTTCCTTTGATACCATATGCCGAAGTCTAGAGTCCCTCTGAGATACCTCATAACTCTCTTTGCAGCCGACATATGAAACTGAGTTGGACAAGCCATAAATCTACTGAGTAGGCACACTACGAACATAATATCTGGCCTTGTTGCCGTTAAATACAATAAACTCCCAATGAGTTGCTTGTATTGAGTTCCATCTGCTGGAACTCCATCTCCTTCTTTAGAAACCTTGGCACCTGGGACTATTGGATTCCTTACAGAGTTACTTTGTGAGAGACCAAATTTGTCCAGCAGCTCCCTGGTGTACTTCTTCTGACCAATAAATATGCCCGAGCCGTCTGAGATACTTCAACTCCTAGAAAGTATTTCATTTGTCCAAGATCTGTCATTTCGAACATATCCTTCATAGAGTGCTTGAACTTTTTCACCAATGCTTCACTGTTGCTAGTGTACATTAAATCATCAACATACAAACTAACTAGGAGCACGTTGGAGCCATCGTTTTTCACAAATAAGGTGTGTTCATGAGGACACCTCTCAAATCCTGCCTTCAAGAAATAGCTTTCAATCTTGCTGTACCATGCTCTAGGTGCCTGTTTTAGGCCATACAAGGCCTTTTTGAGCTTGTATACTTTGTCTTCCTCCCCTGCAACTACAAATCCTTGTGGTTGCGTTACAAATACATCTTCATTGAGCTCTCCATGTAGGAAGGCACTTTTAACATCAAGCTGGTATACTATCCATCCGTGGTGGGCTGCAAGTGCAAGTAGAACTCTGATTGTATCCCATCTGGCTACCGGTGCAAAGACTTCATTATAATCAATCCCATATTGTTGAGCATACCCCTTGGCCACGAGCCTTGCTTTGAACTTGTCTACTTCTCCACGTTCATTCAACTTGGTTTTATATATCCATTTTACTCCAATGGGAGATACTCCTTGAGGAAGACTAGTCAGCTGCCATGTATCATTTTTCTGAATGGACACCATCTCCATTTCCATTGCTTTTCGCCATTTTTCCTCTTTTACAGCATCATCAAAGAGGTAGGATCTTCACTTGAAGCAGAGAGTGCATACTGATCAAACTCCTTGGTTATCATTCCTACTTCATAGCTGTTGTGCCACGCAGGTCTGCTTCTGATTCTGCCTCTTGAGGAAGGCGCCAACCCCTCGGTAATTTCTTCCTCATTGCTTGCAAGCAGCCATTTCCTGATTTCCGGACTGCTCAGGACTGTTCTGCTCAGGACTGTTTTCAGGCTGTGGCAGTTCCTGACTTCTAATCTGCTCAGATGGCTCGGTCACTGCCTCCCCTTGATCAGAATCACTCTCAAAATCAGTCGCGTTCCCATCAAGTCCTTCCCACTGAAGTTGACCCTCAGAAACAGTGTCAATGCTGCTGTTTTGAGACTCCCAATCCCAAAATTCTGTCTCTTTGAACACAACATCTCGGCTTGTCAAAACTTTCCTAGTAGCAGGGCAGTATACTTTATATGCCTTTGATTCTTGTGAAATGCCCAAGAATATGCACTTACAACTTTTGGCATCAAGTTTCTTCCGCTGTTGATCATGAATATGCACAAAACATACACACCCGAACACCTTGAAGTGGCTTACACTTGGAGTTGCGCCACTCCACAACTCTTGAGGAGTCTTATCTCTATTGATAGAGGTAGGACTCCTATTAATTACATGAACAGACCAGGCCACTGCTTCTGGCCAAAAAGAGTTCGGAACCTTGGAGTCTTCCAACATACATCTTACCATATTCATAATGGTTCGATTCTTCCGCTCAGCCACTCCGTTCTGCTGAGGCGTAAGAGCTGCAGTGAGTTGACGTTTGATTCCAGATGCATCACAGAATGTTTTGAATTCAGCAGACATGAATTCCCCTCCTCTATCAGTACGCAAGCAGACAATTTCAACACCTGACTCTTTCTCAATAAGAGCTTTGAATTTCTTAAACACCCCAAAAGCCTCTGATTTTGCTTCAAGGAAAAATGCCCATAACTTTCTGCTATAATCATCTATCAGAGTAAAAATGTACCTTTTTCCACCGTTTGAAGCAGGTGTGATTGGCCCACATAGATCGGCATGAAGCAGCTGGAGTTTGTGAGTTGCTTGCCAAGAGCTTCTTTTGGGAAACGGCCTCCTGTGCTGTTTTCCTAATAAACAGGTGTCACATATTTCTTCTCTGTCATAGCCTTGCAACTTTGGCAGCCCCTTCACCATATTAGTTGTCTGTAGTTTCTTAATTCCATGAAAGTGAAGATGGCCGAATCTCTTGTGCCATATCTTCAATTCATCTTTGCTGGAGTTTGCAACTTGCAGACACTGTGAATTCGAGCCTTCGTCCCTGTCTTTATATACACATGGAAGCACGAACATTCTGTTTGTTCTCATGGTGGTTTGGAACAGAAGACCTTTCTCTTCATGAAAGATCTTACACATGCCTTGCTTAATTAAAATAACCAGACCCTTTTCCTGCATTTGCCCGATACTGAATAAATTGTTTTGAAGACTTGGGACATAGAAAACTTCCTGTATAGTCACGGCCATCTGATTAATCTTAACCCTGATGCTCCCTTTGCCATGGACTTGAAGCTTCATTCCATTTCCTAACTTGACATCACAGGTAAACGAGGTGTCAAGACTTGTAAACCATTCTTTGTCTCCACTCATGTGGTTACTACAACCCGAATCAAGATACCACCATGATGCTCCTTGATCTGCAGAACCTTGACTCTCCGGCTTGCTTTTCACATCCTCTGATCCTCGATCCTGACTATATGCCATTAAAAGCATTTCTTCATTGTCTGTAGACGGTCCTTCAGAATAGTGCGCCTGCTGTCCCCATTCAGGACACTCAGCCTTGAAGTGACCTAACTTGTGGCATTTGAAGCATTCCACAGATTCTCTGCTCCAAGTTCTCCCTCTGCCTCGGCCTCTATTGGGAGAACCTCTTCCTCTGCCTCTGCCTAGAGTGTAGCCAAGATTCAAGGCTTGCTCTTCATTTCCAATTCTACGGGTGAACTTCTGCTCATGGACTAACAACGAGCTCTGCAATATGTCTACTGTGAGAGTGTCCAGATCCTTGGATTCCTCAATTGAACAAACAATGTAATTGAATCGTTCAGTGAGAGTTCGAAGGATCTTCTCCACAATTTTGACATCGCTCATGTCTTCTCCACAATTCTTCATTGCATTGGACACCACCATGACTCTGCCGAAGTAATCATTGACACTCTCTCCTTCCTTCATCTCTAGAACTTCGAACTCTCGCCTGAGAGCTTGAAGTTGAGCCCGCTTCACACGTGCACTTCCTTGGAACTTCGTCTTCATAGAGTCCCATAATTCCTTGGCCG
The DNA here is from genome assembly GCA_023374045.1 of Limonium bicolor. NCBI lineage: Eukaryota > Viridiplantae > Streptophyta > Magnoliopsida > Caryophyllales > Plumbaginaceae > Limonium > Limonium bicolor. The sequence continues at coordinate 59,330,488 of CM041782.1, read as the reverse complement.
GCTTTCTTGGCAATAGTCTTCAGAATAGTTTTGTCAATACTGCTGAACAAATAGTTCTTTGCTTTGAAGTCCTTCAAACGCATTTCTTCCAACTTCTTTGTTTGTTCTGCTGACAAAACAGTGCCGGCCGTTGGTTCCTGGAAGCCATCATTGACAACGACCCAATACTTGGATCGCAACAGATTCTCCATTAGCATAGACCAATGGTCATAATCCCCATCATATTTCGGTATGCAAGCCTTTGCAAAGCTTTCCTCACTCATTGTGTTTCACTCACTGAGAAGATGCACTGTACCAAAAAAATCCCTTGTGTTTCCCAGACCCAGAGAAAAACAACCCCCTTGAACGATCGTAGTTGATGCAAGCTCTGATACCAAATGTAGTTTAATTGACGTACACTTGATATTTTGCTGAGCAACGACTGTCTTATTTCTGAAAGTGCAGAGGAATTTAAATACAAAGATTAACAGATTCAACAGATTCCTACAAACTAGGCACGACTCTTTCAGCTCTAAAGATACTCCTAAAAAACTGTCAACCGATTAAACAAATAAGAGTTGTAAAACAGACTCCACAAAAGTAGCGACTAAACAAAAGACTGATAATAAAATAATGCTGACCCACTTAATAATAAACTAACATGTGATGCATGATTTATGAACTACATCTGTCACTTTTTTCTTGAGAAATTGTGGTAGTGGAACTTCAATTCCCGTTAATTTGTTCAGATAGTTTGGTGGTTGCCGTCATTGGATAGGCATGACCTGCGATGCGATCAGCAATATGCATAATCTGATATTGGTCGTTCCTTAACTTCATCACAGGCCGGTTCCATGCATTCGAGAAAGCCCACATCATGGACAAAAACTCAACTGGACGTGGTGTTCGACAATTCAAAACCGCGCTTCTTCAGCGACTTCAACGGGTACTGAATACCCTACTCCGTAGCATCACGAAGGGTGCCAAACTCTTTCTGGGACTGGGACACTGACTTTCATTTTTGTGCTCTCTTTTTTTCGTTGATTATAGGATATGGCTATGGATATGGAAGATAACACTACGAAGCGGAGTTTTGTACGTGAGCTTCGGCGTGTTTACAATGGGTATTATAATTACATTATCAGGCACACCGGGGCTGATAATTTTGCAAATAGGTAAGTAACATACTCAGAACAAACAGGCCCTGATGCTTGCCTTTAAAAGCTTATCGGTTCTAATCTGACCTGGGTACGTTGGGTTCAACAATGATTCCTTTTGCAGAGAAAAGTTGATGAATGCACGTGGAATTGCATCAGTTTTGTTTGAAGTTTTGCTGGCGGTACAAGTGCGGCTGGCCACCAGGTGATAATCTTCCTCCTTTGCCAAGTCCTATTGAATTTCGCAGTGTATATGCAAGTTACATCTTCTTATGCTCTGTGATGATCGTATCAGGCCTTGCAGACAAGATGCTTTGACAGAGAATCTCAACTCTATGTGCCATAATATTCTGCACTTGATCGTGGAGCCCACCAAGCAATTATGCAACTTCAGAGGTGAGATCGTGTTGTTGCCATATTACAGATTTTATTTTGTAATCTGTATCTATTTATAGATGCGTAATGTTAACTATATGTGATATAATGATGAATGTATGATAAATATCATTATGTCAATATATTATGTGCAATTAATGAGTGTAATTAATATAGATATTAGTATTGGATGTATTTTTGCTATATATAATCTGAAAGCTAGCAACTAAAGCATATGCATACAGATTGTTTCTAGCTGAATAAAAGAGCTCTGTGCAGATCAAGCTGCAGTTGCTGCCGTGCGGCATATCCGTGGGTTACCTTTCATGGATGAGTTCAAGAGGAAAAGAGGCACTCTGGATATTTGATTGGCTTCAGTTTTGCTTTGGCTTTCAGGCATGGAATATCCTCAAATCCATTTTTAAAATTACTCATCCACCTCCTGCAAATTGTGCGAACCTTTTTCGGTACAGACACTTTTATTAAATCAGTCTTGGTTTCACCATCAGGATGGAAATGTGGCCAACCAACGAGAGCATCTGATCCTGCTCCTTGCTAACACCCACATTCGTGAATGCCACAACAAGGATTAGTGTTACAGGTACTCTCCCACATCCTTAGTCAGCTTTTGCCGTGGGGATTTCATTGGCTTCTGGATATAAGATGGTTATTATTTCTTTTTAACCAGTTGTCAGAGCGAGCTGTGGATGCATTAATGAAAAAGTTCTTCAAAAATTATACAAACTGGTGCAAGTTTCTAGACAGAAAGAGTAATATAAGGTGAGTCCGTTTTATTTTTCCCTGTCAAGCTGGTGCATGGCTTATAGGGAAGGAACTTTGTAACCAGGATTACTGCATGACAGGTGAAATTGTATACTCAAGTACAGTTTTTTCTATTGACAGGTTGCCATATGTAAAGCAGGAAGCGCGACAATACAAACTTTTGTACATAAGTCTTTATCTTCTCATTTGGGGAGAGGCCGCAAACTTGCGGTTTATGCCAGAGTGCCTCTGTTATATATATCACCATGTGCGTTGTTTATTTATCCCGAGGCATAGTCTGATCACTTTGAAGTTATATAGAAGCTCTGCATTTCCAATTCGTGTATCACTTTTCAAGCTGGCAGTGTAATCTAAGAGTGCACTGAATATTTGGCTGACGTTCATGTATGATATATCAGATGGCTTATGAATTACATAGCATGTTGACTGGTGCTGTTAGTGCGACCACATGGGAAAAGGTCTTGCCAGCTTATGGTGGAAGGCCCGAGGCTTTTCTTAGATATGTAGTGTCACCAATTTACAACGTGATAAAAGGGGTAAGTTGAGCTATATCATCTTCTCAAAATGTAAGGAAAGCATGTACCTGACATTGATCCTTGAATGCAGGAAGCTGAGAAGAGTAAGAATGGAACAGCTGACCATTCTACTTGGAGAAACTATGATGATCTAAATGAGTTCTTCTGGTGAGAGCAGAAGACATGTCTAGTTTAAACATAATTTTGGTAGTTAGTAGATGTATTTGATATGTTCATTAATGTGGACCAGGTCACCAGAATGTTTTACACTAGATTGGCCCATGAAGTCGGATCATGATTTCTTTTACGTAGATTCCAAAGATGATGAGAGTGATAAAAAAGACGAAAACCGTAAGAGGGGGAAACTGAAGAAAAGAGAACAGGAAGAAAACAAAGATGAAGAGTTTGGGGTAAGAATATGTGCCTAAGTTCATGAGTTTGGGTATGTCCATTGTGGGGTTAATATCATTGAAAATCCCCTATCCTCTCAAGATGCTTTGATTTTCAGGTTTGCTAAAAAATGCAAATGATTTCCTTCGGTCAAGATTTCCCATCTTACTTTTCTTTTTGAAATATCACCCACTAAAATGATCTCCTTATGTCATATCTATTTGCCAGTTGAGATATGTAGTCATTTTCTTATTAGGAGCACATATTAGCCAAGTATTAAAAAGTAATGCTCTTTCTATACTCTTTATTGATTACAAAAGGATTTGCTTCTCAACACTCACACTATATTGCCATTCCTCCAGCCATCTTTTCTTTACTGTTCTTTTGGGTGGCAGGAGGCAAGTGAAACTACGGATGAAAAGAATGAAAAGGTCGAGCGAGAATGGATTGGGAAGACAAATTTTGTGGAAATACGCTCCTTTTTGCAGATATTTAAGAGCTTTGACCGGTTATGGAGCTTCTTAATTCTCGCGTTCCAGGTTAGTAAGTGCTTGCAACTTTAGTCTGCTTTTTGTCAGTAGCTTTCCGGAGTCACTAAGTTGATCATTTTTTTCGTCAGGCACTTATCGTTATTGCTTATCACGATCTGGATTCCCCTTTCCAATTGTTGGAGACTGAAATACTTGAAGATGTTATGAGTGTTTTCATTACATCAGCCGCATTAAAATTTACACAAGGTATCTTTGCTGATCCTTTGTTTTTTTTTTTTTTGTTGCCTGATATTTTTGAATACTCTTGGAGGGCCCTTACTCATCTGAGATAGCCAACTCTTTAATTTCAGCTTCTCTTGAGATTTTATTCTTATGGAAGGCTAGAAGGACCATGGAGCCCTACCAATTCTTGAAATATACATTAAAGGTGATTGTTGCCATGGTTTGGACAATACTGCTACCTGTTCTTTACGCTCGCACAAGAAGGAACTACACTTGTCGTTCTACATATTCAAGGAGCTGGTTTGGGGAATGGTGTTATTCGTCGTATATGCTATCAGTTGTTATTTATCAGCTCTCAAACGCAGTGGAAATGGTTCTATTCTTCGTTCCAGCGGTTGGAAGATATATAGAAACCTCAAATTTCAAGCTTTTTTCTATATTATCATGGTGGAGTCAGGTAAAATTTGTTTAACATCTTGCTAAGATTTTTATCTGTGGTTTGTATACTTTTTGGCTGATTCTTTGTCTTATAGCCAAGGCTGTATGTTGGACGAGGAATGCAAGAGGACCAAGTTTCGATTTTCAAGTACTTCCTTTTTTGGCCTTAGTTACCCGGTCCATTTTCATTCTGTTCATTTCCACATTATGATTAATTCTCACAAAATTGTTATTTATCCAGGTATACACTCTTCTGGATACTTCTACTTCTTAGCAAACTTTCTTTCAGCTACTATTTTGAGGTAAGTACTGCCAACGTTCTACAATGTTACCTGCTCAAAGATGTACGCAGCACCTGCAGCTACATTTGGTTGTCTGAGGAAAAAAAACCCCGAAAGAATCAGTCTATGAACTTACTATTCTACGTCTCTGGAATATACAGATAAAGCCACTAATTGAACCGACAAAGCAAATCTTGAGACTTGGTGTTAAAAGGTATGAGTGGCATGAGCTTATCCCCGCAGGTAATTCCAATTATTTTAATGTTACTTTTATCAGGGTGGTGTTTTCTATCACATGCTGATAACTCTACTTTCTGGTGCAGTTGAGAGTAATGTTGGAGCTGTGATAGCTATCTGGACTCCGATCACACTGGTGTGTTTTCTGTAAATACAATGGTTTTCTTGTTTCCTTTTGATTGAAGAGCATTACGTGCCAATTGATCTTGCACAAGAATATACCTACTATAAGACTGAACTGACCAGTTGCTTTCTAGGTATACTTTATGGACACACAAATATGGTACTCAGTTTCATGCACAGTTTTTGGCGGGGTTTATGGAATTCTGCATCATCTGGGTGAAGTATGTCTTTTTTGCTTCTTGGAAACGTTATATCATATTTCAAAATGACATCAGACCACTGAGCCTCCCTTTTTTACGCAGATTAGGACATTGGCAATGCTGAGAAGTAAATTTCATTCCTTACCTACTGTGTTCAATGCTCACTTGATTCCTCCAGTTCAAAAGGATAAAGGAAAAGTAAACGACTCTTTCCCATGTAGATTTTTCAAGGTACTAGACTCACATTTCAACTTCTGAACTTGTAGCTAGAAATGATAGTCTAAGTTAATTAATGACAATTTTGCCTAATTACCTTCTATTAGGGTGCTGGAAGTGAGAAAAAATCTGCTGTCAAGTTCATCATTGTGTGGAACCAAATCATCAGCAGTTTCAGAGAAGAGGACTTGATAAGCAACAGGTCAAATTTTATGATATGAGAAATGCATATAATGCTACACTAGTTATTGGAACCCTTATGCTTTGTCTCGAACAGGGAGATCGGATCTGATGTTGATGCCTCTACCATCTGAGATCTTTTCTGGTCAAGTTCGTTGGCCTGTCTTTCTACTGGCGAATAAGGTCTCTACTCAGTTTTTTTAGTATTATTCAGCTATTCCTCATGAGTGAATTGTATGTATCACCTGCTTTCCAAATCTAAAACTATTTCTATGTCATACCAGCTTTCAACAGCAGTGAGCATTGCGAGAAAATTTGTTGGCAAGGATCGTGATCTTAGCAAAAAGATCAGAGGGACATCAACATGAACTTTGCTGTTAAGGAATGCTATGATTCTCTGAAATATATCCTTGATTTGTTGTAGTTGGGGAGCTAGAGAAAAGGTACACAAAAGCATAATTTAGTTCAATGTTCTACAATTGCATCAAGGGGATACTCTTAAGAAACTGATCTACATTCTAAGTTCAGTTTGATTGGGATTCTTTTTAGGAATTAACTGATGCAAATACCTCTTCTATTTTTCTCACCTCTGTTTTTTGGCAGGATTGTTTCCAGTCTAATAACTGAAATTGAGGAAAGCATTCAAGCATCAACCCTTCTCAAGGATATAAGAATGACTAAGCTACCGTGTCTGAAAGAAAAATGCATTGAATTATAGCTGAATTACTGGTAATTTCTTGTTATGCAAATTAGTCATTTCATTTGTCTTTACAATGCATCTATGCCTTCAGGCTAAAGTGATATGTAGATCAATTCTTTAGGTTGAGGGGAATGAGTATCACCATGCTAAAGTGGTTAAAGCACTCCAAGATATTTTTGAGCTCGTAACCAATGAGATGATAATAAAGGATTCCAGGTTCGTGGCTCTTGGTTCACCAGTCCGACGAAATTTTCAGAATTAGTTCCTGGAATTTCAGCCATGATGAGCTGTTCCTTCTTTGACAGGACAATGAATGCCCTTCACTCTTCCCTGCAAAGTGACGAAAACAGTGCATATTATTGTCGAAGAATATACCCAGAGTTGTTTGCATCCGAAAGTTCTATTCACTTTCCATTGGTTAATAGTGGACCTTATACAACCAGGTCATATTTTTGTCCTTCCACAGCTTCAATTATACTCTTGTGTAACATTAACATGTATTACTAGATTAGCTTTGGCACTAGTAAATCACCTTGGTCTGGTGCCCTATACTTGTCAAAAAACCCATAAACCATCTTGATTTAAGGTGCAATGATTTTCTTGTCAGAATGAATGCATGTGACATTAGCTGTTAGCATGATAGTTAACTTGCTATTACCATGTAAGTTGCACTGAATCCTTATAAGCAGGAAATATAAAGTAAGATGCGCTGTAGGTTTTTTGGAATTCATCATCTCAGCTTTTACAACTGAGTGAAAGATTCAAACGTTGATCTCATGATTGTCAAAGCTCAGTAGTGGAGTTTCAGGCCAAGAATCTATAACTTTACATCTCATGACAGGTCAAGCGTTTTCTTTTCTACTGACTGTAAAAGACACTGCTGTGGACATTCCTGTGAACCTAGATGCACAGAGGCGAATCTCTTTCCTTGCAACTTCCCTCTTTATGGATATGCCTGTTGCTCCAAAAGTACGCAACATGTTATCATTCAGGTATATTTTGTTACACTTCTTTGTGTTTTTAAGATGATCTCTCAATTTGGAATAATAATTCATGTCAATATGCCCCTTGGCCATCCCATAATTATTTGAAGAGAACACTAGTAGTCACTGATTGTATGAATTCATCATACTTGCACTTCTTTGTTACACTTCTTTGTGCTTTTAAGATGATCTCTCAATTTGGAATAATAATTCATGTCAATATGCCCCTTGGCCATCCCATAATTATTTGAAGAGAACACTAGAGTATCACTGATTGTATGAATTCATCATACTTGCACTTCACTATTCTAGTGAACTTTCCTGTCCTCTGTCTGCTGTAGTAAGATCCCATTTCATTTCTGGGTCTGTACCCAGGTGCATATTTTATAGATCATGCTAACTTCTATATCTGTAACAGTGTTTTGACACCACACTACATAGAAGAGTAAGTTTTCAAAGGAGGAGTTGCTTGAGTCAAGCAAAGATCGAGTTTCAATTGCTTTCTACATGCAAAAGATATTTCCAGGTTAGTGAAATAAAAAAAAAGCATAGCAAGATAACAGTAAATTATTTTCCTATATGTTAATATCGTTCAAGATGTCCGACAGGTCTAACACCATTCTTGCATATCTTGCACACATTCACACAATAGATGAGTGGAAAAACTTTTTAGAGCGCATGGGATGTGAGAATGTGGAAGCTTTAGAGTTTGCGGATAAGGTGGAAGAACTTAGAGACTGGACTTCATTCCGGGGGCAGACTCTAAGCAGACTGGTAAACAAATGGCATTTTTTGGTTCTATTTTCTGAAGCAGTATCTCTTTGGTAGTTTTTTTTTCTTCTATTCTTCCTCAGAATTTTGTTTGGTCTTGACCAGTAAGAGGAATGATGTACTACAGAAAAGCCTTGAAACTGCAAGCTTTTCTGGACATGGCAGAAAATGCAGGTTTGTCAGATCCCTATATCAATCCAAATTAAGATGCATTCTGCATAGTTGCTTGTTTGTAAATTGCTGTTTTCTGTTTTTCAATTCTGACATGGAGCTTCATGTGTCAGATATTCTTCAAGGATATGATGTTTTCCAAGAGAGAATGACGCGCTAGCTGCTCAACTAGATGCATTGGCTGACATGAAATTCACTCATGTTGTTTCTTGTCAAATGTATGGAGAGCAAAAGATCTGTGGTGATCGTAATGCACAGATATCCTTGTTGATTTGATGAACAGATTTGATTTTGATTCGTCAGTTTCAAGCTTTGAGATGTACAAATGTTGCTTCTTATTTTACATTCTTCTCTTTACCTTTGCTTGGTTTAAGGTATCCATGCCTGCGTTTGGCTTATGTTGAGGAATGGGAAGAGATGGTTGATAATAAGCCTGAAAAGTTCTATTCCTCAGTGTTGGTGAAAGCAGTCAACAAGTATGATCAGGTACCATTTTATCACCAATTTATTAGTATCTGTTATGTTATGATTCTATAACCACAATTATGCCTACTGATTTTATCCTGCAGGAAATATATCGCATAAAACTTCCCGGGCCACCGAATATTGGAGAAGGGAAGCCAGAGAACCAAAACCATGCTATAATTTTCACTCGTGGTGAAGCACTGCAAACCATTGATATGAATCAAGTAATGTTCTCTGGTCAGCGTCAAAGATTTGCTTGCTTTTTTCTACTCAATACTCCTCTCTCATTAATATGTTATGTACTGGTGCAGGACAATTACCTGGAAGAAGCTTTAAAGATGAGAATCTTCTTCAAGAGTTTGTACGACCTCGTGGACTCCGACCACCTACAATAGTTGGCTTAAGAGAGCACATATTCACTGGAAGGTCAGTTAGTTCACAACCCCTTTTCATGCTCACGTTCAGGAGGAACTGGTATGAATAAACAATGTTTTCTCATGGTCATATCTCTTTCACTATTGCAGTGTATCTTCTCTAGGGTGGTTCATGTCATATCAGGAAACCAGCTTTGTGACCATAGGTCAAAGACTTTTGGCTACTCCTCTCAGGTAGAGTACAACTACGATGACCTTTTACGATCGCAGATAATGAGGACAACTTTGTACTTGTGGTTCATTTTGTTTCTGTCTTCTGATACAGGGTGAGGTTTCACTACGGCCATCCAGATCTATTCGACAGGGTATTTCACATAACAAGAGGTGGTGTTAGCAAGGCATCAAGAACGATTAATCTCAGTGAAGACGTCTTCGCAGGTAAGAAGACAAACTTTGATGCAGTGATTTCCTTACATATTCCACGAGTAGTGGATGATTACTCTGAAGCTGATTGTTCTTGTTCTGCTCAAAGGTTACAATTCTGTTCTACGCCGTGGATATGTGACATACCACGAGTACATGCAAGTTGGTAAAGGGCGTGATTGGTCTGAACCAGATCTCCATCTTTGAAGCCAAGATTGCAAATGGTAACAGTGAACAAGCCCTGAGTCGTGATTTATACCGTCTTGGACGCCAATTCGATTTCTTTCGGATGCTATCCTGCTACTACACAACTATTGGGATTTACGTCAATAGCCTGGTATAATGCTGTCTCCACTCAAGTCCCTTGTTTTTCTTCTCCTGTTAAAATCCGTATGCCCTGGTTCTATCCTTTCTATTAAGGGAAATCTAAAATATCCCCACCAACTAACTAACATCTATGTACATACTGCTATAGATATCTGTAGTTGCAATATACATCTTCCTCTACGGCCAACTCTACCTAGTACTAAGTGGCCTTCAGAAAGCTCTCCTCATCGAAGCTCGGATCCACAACATAAAATCCCTGGAAACAGCTCTAGCATCGCAATCATTCATCCAGCTGGGTCTTCTCACAGCCTACCAATGGTAATGGAATTAGCGCTGGAGAGGGGTTCCTCAATGCCCTTAAAGACTTCCTCCTGATGCAACTGCAACTTGCCTCTGTCTTCTTCACCTTCTCCTTTGGGACCAAGTCCCACTACTTTGGCCGCACCATCCTTCACGGCGGGGCCAAATACCGTCCCACTGGCCGCAGAGTCGTCATATTCCATGCAACCTTCACGGAAAACTATCGTCTGTATTCTCGGAGTCATTTCATTAAAGGGTTCGAGCTGCTGTTGCTTCTAACAGTGTACGACATATTCAGACGTTCATACCAGAGCAGTGTAGCCTATGTGCTCATCACTTATGCTATATGGTTCCTGTCATTGTCATGGCTATTCACGCCGTTTCTGTTTAATCCTGCGGGTTTTGACTGGGAGAGGGTTGTGGATGACTGGACTGATTGGAATAAGTGGATGAGGCACCAAGGTGGGATTGGGGTTCAGCAAGATAAGAGTTGGGAGTCTTGGTGGTATGAGGAGCAAGCTCATCTTAAACGTGCTAACGTGAGTTCGAGGCTATTTGAGGTGATTCTGTCGGTGAGATTCTTCCTGTATCAGTATGGGCTGGTTTACCATCTTGATATATCAGCTCAGAGCAAGAACTTTGTTGTCTATGTGCTCTCTTGGTGGTCATAATTGTTGTGTTACTCCTGGCTAAGGTAAGTGCGGTTATTTTTAAATTCCTTGCAGATTTTATAATCTGATAGCCCTAAACAGACAAGCATAAGTGAGTGCATTTGATGTTGCAGTTGGTTAGTATGGGTCGTAAACGGTTGAGTCAACGTCATCAATTTGCTTATCGGATGTTCAAGGCGTTTCTCTTCTTAGCTGTGGTGTCAACCATAGTGACACTCTCCACAATTTGCCATCTTACTGTCACGGATTTGGTGGTTTGTTGCCTTGGTTTTATTCCCACTGGTTGGGGGTTGGTGTTGGTAAGAAGTTTCCAACTTACCTTTCCTTCTTATGCTCCTTTTCCTCACAAGATAGATCCTGTGATATGCTTTTTTCCCTGTTATAATACATTTCTTTGCCGGAACAGGTTGGGCAGGCAGTTAGGCCAATACTCGAGAAAACAGGGGTGTGGAAATTTATGCTGGTTCTTGCTCGAGCATATGATTATGGAATGGGAGTGGTTTCTCTTCTTCCCCATTGCTGTATTGGCATGGCTTCCAATCATACAAGCTTTCCAAACCAGATTCCTCTTCAATGAAGCTTTTAATAGGAGACTTCAAATCCACCAATCCTTGCTGCCAAAAAGAAGCGCTGATGTTGGCTTGGTCATAATTCTTAGAAGTTTTGTTCTATATGTACATATTGGTTGGTAGATGACAATAGTAATCAAATCTTTCGTGTATAAATTCTTTGGAAAGCTGTTACTAGATATCTGTACACTGTTCCCATTCTTTAGGACAGATGGAACAAATAATTCATGCTTATGTAATTAGATTGCTTTTGTTGCACATAGCAATGATTTCATATATAAGAAAGCAATTAACCCTGTCCCAAATTGAATATATATTACATATGTTACAAGGAGCTTGAAGGAGCTCCAACTCTAGCTTTGGCACCTCAAATCATATTTTACTGTTTCCAAAGTCAGATGGAAAACAATATAAGAGGTACCCATTCAATAACAGTTATATATAGCTATTCTCTTTGTATGAATTAGATTGCTTTGCTAATGTTGTCTCCAATTACTCCAAAATTAGTTGCACCAAGAGTTGTGATAACATCTTCATTCTTGATATAATCATCATTTGTATGAATTTCTTGTTCATTATCCTTCATAGGATCAAATGACATCTGAATGAAATTGTGTATTGAGCGAATACCATTGCACTATGAATTCTACTAGGATGTAAAGGACTTCTTAACCCATCTTATCTTTAATAAACCAAAGCTTCCCTCTATCACATTCATAGTTAATGAACTGAAATATTCATCCGTATTCCTAGGAAATGGACGATCACGCCATTCATTCATTGTTGCTTTGCTTGATTTTCCTTCCACATAAAAACCCAGTGAGCTAGCTAGTAGCCAATTATGGTTGAGAACTTTTGGTTTTGACTTAATTATTGAATTTTTTACATATCTATTTTCACCAGAGAATGATACTAGCTACTGATTTTTTCATTGCACTCAAATTTCTCATTTCGTCGGAGCCAACATAAAGGGCAAAACCTATCAAAGATCACCATACTGAATTACATTAGAAACAACCGTCACCATTACAAAAGTCACTAAAAAGGTATATTAAATTAGACGTCAAGGATTACCCACCCACTTCGAACATAGTAGTAGTAGCCCATTACGACATGAAAAAGTAGGTAGAGTAAACGCTAAGGAGAACCCAAAGTTAATAATTTACTTACGGTCAAGATATTAATTTTGTATACCTATCACATTAGTATGCATGGACAGCAGGGGATTTAGTAAACAATTATTGCTAGGATGTCGGTGCGTTTATTTGTTCTACATCTTTTCACCTTGTTCCGAGGTGCCTAAAATTGGTTTCGGTCCACTGAGAATCAGTTCTACAAAGCATGATGAATAACTGTCACTCAAGTTCAGTGAATTGAACATTGAGTTTAATAATCCGACAGTTGAACTTAAAACCACCTTTTATTACAACCAAAACGCCAATCTAAGCTGGTAAGGATTAAATTAAGTATAGTTAGAATTATACAAAGGTAAAATTGCAAACGCGTTTCGGGTGATAAACCAAAATTCTTAATGCTCTAGGAGACATCTGCATCAAAAGAATGGCTAATATACTCCTAACAAGCAGCCACAACTCGTAGACAAGACGATAACTAGACCTCCCACAAAAGAAAGATGAAAGCTTACTTGTAAAGTTGCTTGAATCTTCTGCACGCTTCTAAGATGTTATCCCTGTTGCCAAAGGCACTAACCCTGACAAACCCTTCACCACCAGGTCCAAACCCGCTCCCAGGGGTGATCACGACATGAGTCTTCTCTAGGATTTCAGCAAAAACATCCCACGAGCTTCGTCCAGGGAAGTGTACCCACACGTACGGGGCATTTGTCCCTCCATACACCTTGAACCCCAGGGACTTGAATGTGTCGACGATTATCTTAGTGTTCTCTTTGTAGAACCCAACTACACTCTTCATAGCCTGCAGAAGAAAGGGGTAATGATCTTCGAGGTCCTTCGAAGGTTCAGGATTTTCCGATTTCACAAACTATTGATTTGATGATTTAGTAGTACCTTAAGACCTTCCGGGGAGAGACAAGCTAGACCTCCGGCTTGGGATATGTTGGATGCACCATTGAAAGAAGTGCACACGATGCGATTGAAATCTTTTGCCACAGGGAAGCCGTCTGAGAATAATAGTCTCTTAGGTATCACTGTCCAGCCAAGACGGACACCGGTGAACCCAGCATACTTTGAGAAGGATGCAGTCTCAATAGCGACCTGCAACATAGTTCGTTACTTCAGTTCTCATCTACATATTCTTTCACCACATCAAACGAAAAAAGTTCACCAGTAAATGCAATCTCAAGGCTATATCTTTTCAACGGCTCAAGTCATCACCAGCTTAGACTGATACTAAATAGAAGTGGAGAATCAACTTTGCACACCTCTTCAGCCCCAGGTATTTCAAAGATGGTGCGTGGCCTATCATCTTCAATGTACTCTGCATAGGCTGAATCATAAACAATGATTGTCCCGTTCTTTTTGGCACTGGACCAGCTCCGTGAGCTGCTCCCTTGTGGCAGCCGCACCAGTAGGATTGTTCGCTCCATTATACTCTGTCATCCCTCTCAACATTTCTTTTCTCTTTCATCTTCTCCAACGGCTGACTCAGTCCGTTCTCAGAAAGCATCTCATTATTCGATCTTTCCATACTCTCAACATCGTCTGATGACCCAGTCTGATAACACTTGAATCCACATAAGCCTGTAAGCAAGCAATGCAAAAATCAATACACATTGACACGATTTTCTTTTAAGCACCGCCTTGTGAAAGAAGATATTGAATCGTCATATGGCAATGTATTTATTAATTCCTGTTTTTGCACCATCGTCATGTCCAAGCACAATAACAATACACCCGCTGCTTCTACTAAAAAATACACCTGTTGCTATGTGCCATATGAGGCAATTACAACCTACGGAAGTAGATAGTATATATAACGCCTTAATTGACAGTGGACAAGAGACCCTATGAAGATGATATCAAGTGCTGGACATAACGATCTTCTGCTGAAGCGATAAAATGCGAGAGGAAAATCACAAGGAAAAAACACAAGCAATTCAAAGAGAAAAAATAATACGCAAGATTAAGTTTAAGAATAGAATACCGGGTATGATGGATCTTGCACGGCGATTGTGACATTAGAACCAAACAGCGTCTGCAAAAGAAAAAAATTGCACAAGGTTAATCCAACTCATCACAGCATGAGAAAACAGCAACACAAATAAATGAAGGCCAAACAGACATTAGTGAATGCAAACTGTGCAATTTTTCCAGCCAGTAACAAACCTGAAGTCTGGATATGTCACATTTAGCCCCATCAGATACAAATATATCTTGTTCCTCAATGCCAGATTTTTGTAAAATGTTGAAGCAATTGCGGCCCTCAAAGGCTGCCCAAATAAGGAATGATGTTCAAGTGATTACACAAATAAATTATGTGTTTATATCATTTACCAAAATGATAAACAGTTTACATGTTCAAAGCCAATCGTTTCGCTTTTCTATCAGCTTGACTAGTTTAATTTGCAAATACATCAGAGTCCTCCAAAAGAATTCTTTGATAACTAAATGAACTGGAAAGCATTTTCCACCACTTATCTAAAGCTGTGCTACATTTGGCTCGTTAAACATATTGCGATTAGAACATTCCCATGAGCCTAGAAACTCATTTAGTTCTTTTTTATATAACATAGAAACTCAGTCATTTCAATAATTCCAGTAGCACCATAAGATTCAGGGTGTGCAATCACCCTGGATTATAAAACTTGAACAAGATCAGTGAAACAGTCAGCTCAGCTGAGAGGTCCATGACTGACTGAAAAGCATGAATTCTTAGAGTGAGCAGCAAAGCTAATCCACGAGTCCTCACATCTAAGGGAATCATTCATTATTTTAGATAAGCAACTAATGTATGAAAGTGCTTCCGTTTGTAGTTTCAAACTCAGATAACCATGTTGAAATTCCAATCACCATGCCCAAGGATTAATTGTTGTCTGATTCCAAAGTCTGGGACTGTTAAGACCAATTGAATGCAGAGATATGAATTCTAGAGATAAGATCGAAGACTCTACGATGTTAAAGCACTCAATATATTTACCAGATGGAAGGAATGAAGCAAAGCCACTCTCACATAGATCTTTATAAGCAAGCAATGCAGATACTCGAAACCAATTTCCAACTGTAATAGATAAAGTCAGATGTCAAAAATAATTTGACCCAACACATACCTTGGCACCTTGTTCAGCTCCATAGCCACTATAACCACCAACAGTGGATAAAGCCCGCGCCCTCTGTCAACAGTGGAAAGAAATCAAACAAAGGATAGATAATGAAGTAGGACATCAATCAAAGCCACATGCCATAGGTTCTACTCAACATGATAAAAGACCTGTAAAGTTATACAATCAAAGCCACATCCCAGTTCTTTTGCTCAAATAAAAATCTCAGATACAGTTGGATGCAGGACAGATTAAGCAAAAAAAAAAACACAATAGAAAACTGACAGTATGCATGTTAATAAGTTCCATAAAAAATGCTAAGTAAATTAAATATAAGGCCAGTTATACCTCAGCCATAGCAGATGTAATAACATCAGGGATGGGCTCAGTAGTATCTCCTATTCCAAGGCTTATGACCTTAGCATCTGGATATTTTTGCATGTGTGCATTTCTTCTTCGGGCAATCTTAGCATTCACCAAAGATATGATAGATTAACAGGTAGATGACAAAAAAAGACCACATGAGAAGAAACTATGCTGAAAAGGATCTAACACTTTCAAAGTAAGCTAAGAAGTTCCATGAAAAGAAAAAACATATGGAGAGGTGACGTTTGCAAAGCAATGCTAAAGTGTACTGATAGCAAAGGGATAAGCTTTCTTGCAAACACCAAAGAGATCACTGAAGACCACAAAATGCTGGGAACAAGAGATGTATGAGGCATGAAAGCGAACCTCATGCATTTGATTTAGAGTGCTACAGCTTATAGTACCATAAAAAAGGCTGAAAAGAGACTTGCACAGGCTAAGCTCCCTAAAGCATACGCCAAGCGAAAAATTAAGAGAAGGCATGGTCATAATAATTCCAATAGACTAGAGATGCAAAAGCAGGAGCCTTTACACATAATTAATGAAATCCAAAATATAATAATTACCTATAACAGATCAAAACGCCATGCACATATAAAACATCAAGTTTTATCATCCTAAATGGTAATATAATAAACTAGCTACATAGTACTAGCAGCTCTATCATGAGTTTACACTTTGTTCCACCGATACATGATTTTGTTTATTAGATGCACTTATGTAATACCTCATGTTAGACTACACTGTAAAATTCAGACAAGAATGGATTAATGTATCAAGATTGAAGCAACAAACCCCATGAGTCTCTATAGAAGAACCACTGAATATTCCATGTGGCACAGCCCTAACCTCAGGAAAGAGATAACCAGCTTGAAGTTTAGCCAGATTTTCATTGCGTGACACACTAGTCTTGTAACCTGCATAAAATGCAAAGGACATCCCTTTAGCACAAGTTTATCAGACAATGAGTTGGCCAGTGTGGTTAAGAAAGAATCAATTACATCAACAAAACTGATATGACGACGATTGCGACTTTACACAGTGACAAGTAATGCCTAATACTAGCTTAAATGTGAAGATATAACTCACACTTGAAGTTCCAAGTTTGAATCTCAGTAGAGATAAATCAATATTGTTCAATATATTCAGCCATACAACATTCATGTCGTAATTCTCACCACGACAACAATTAAAATTCTTTGACATCATGAAACTATTTTTAAAGCTTATCACTACCCGTTCAAGTTGTTGTCAAAACTACTCCATCAAAACTATACCAATTCTCATTATGTCCGATTCATTCAATTTCTGACAGTTGGGTCATATAATTACTTAGTTAATACAGAAGTGGCATATAGCCGTAGGAATAAACATAGGGCTAAGAGATTGAACCAGTCTGCTCAGATGGTGAGATAGCAACGCATTTGCATACAAGGCGCTCCACTTGAAAAGGAACATGCTGAATTCTGGAGACAGAGAACCTGCATTGAGATAGCCAATTCAATAACAAATATCTCCATATACAAACTAAATAACAGCAGCAAGAGCAAAGAAGAAGGAGAGCATCCAGATTAAGTCAAACCTTGTGGTGAAATCTGTTCGTGGAATGAAGCTAGAAGATGATGAAAGCGGAGCCGATAGACAATGGTTCATCGCAGACATTTTGTATTAAGCTGATAACAGGGAGACAAAAAACATCAAATCTTGCAGTCAATGAAGCTTAGCACTCGCAGAATGTAAAAGGCTTAGTAAAACCCCAATCAACACCACTAGGATAACAAGCGCGGACCATCAAGACAATAACTTAAACCCCACCTCCGCAGTGAAACCCTTGATGACACTCAAATTTAGAGCACACGCAGAACTAGCGTGGTCAACTGGCACCCATGGCGCCGCTAATGCACAGCCGAAAATACAGCAAACGCCATAAGTACCACTGGTACACCAACACAATAAAGTTCAACATCACTTGTTCGGTTTGTTCCACTACTTTGACTTCTTTTTTTTTTTTGAAAACGCACTCGTCAAGAGAAAGTTCGGTTTCCTCTTCGCTATAATTTTTAAATAAATTGATACACAAGAATCGCTATCACGACTATGGACGATTCACCATAATTTTGAATTAAGATTAAACGGTAAACAATTATAGCTGAGCTATTACCAGTACCCACCATTCGGCTGAGTGAAACAAAATACTGAGTATGACTTATAGAGCCAACTGAAGTAAGCAATTAAAAACCCAATTTTTGTAGCAAGTACATGAAAAGATGTCTCACCGAGTGCAGGCGTCGTGAAAGAATGAGATGGATATTTTAGGTCGCAGTAGTAAGCAGATTCACGGGAAATGCACTGCAGAGCGCAAGTTCTTTCGTTAGAGCAGCCAAAAATAGTAAGTTGGGGTGGGTGAGGGTGATGACATATATACAACCCGTCTTAGCTAAGAATGTAGTCATCGTACATAACTTGGGAAGTAAAAAATGGATTATTAAAAAATAAAATAAAATGACGTTGTTAAGGGTGCATGTGGTTCATACAAATCTGTACAAATGTTCATTAAAACATGTATATCCTCACATAAAATATGTACATCCTCGCATTAAAAACATACAGATAGTCACATAAACTTGTACGAATCATTAAATATGTACATCCTTATATTAAAACATGTACATATAAGGGAAAAACTTGTATAAATGGTCATACAAACATGTACAGATGTTCATCATATACATTCTGATTATTGAACATGTACATTCTCACATTAAAATATGTACATCATCACATTAAAGTATAAAAAGGCTTCCAAATAGATTACCCTAACCCCACAAACCCTAAAACCCCCTAGGAAAGCTAAAAAAACGTCAAAGACATTTTTAGGGTTTGTGGTAGCGGGTTTGTGGTCACCAGATTTTCTCGATGTGCCGCAATATGGTCACCAGATTCTGAGTGAAATGATCAATTGTAATAAAAAAGATTAACAAATAGATTAGGTGTTACATAGATAGTTGCTACAGATTAATTGTAACAAAGAAAAAGTTATTTGAACTGACCAATTGTAACAAATAGATTAACAAATAGATGACCAGCCTTTAGTTGGGATAACATATGTATCTTATACGTAGTTGGACTGCAAGATTCGTAAAATTTCTCTTGCACAAATAAGGTAGTTTTATACCCAGACTAATCTCCACGGTATTCACTGCAGAAGATTAATAGTTTTATACCCAGACTAGTCTCCACGGTAATCTCCCCTTTCTGAAATTCTATGAATATTATATAGCTCTAGAGGTGTGCAGTGTACTAGAATCCAAACTGACAAGAACTTAAGACTTTTAGATGACAAGTTGCAGTAGGCATGGTGGCTGCTTGTATACAGCAGCATATATATGATTCAGAAGAATGAACTGTGAAAAAAATGCAGGTTTCATTTCCTTTTAAAGAGCAGCCATGCACGCTAGAAAACTTATACAAAGATGTATCAGATATTCAGATCTGATGCTTACATGATTATAAGCCATTTAAGGAATTAGATATTCAGATCAGTTCAAAATCATACCAGTAAGGATGCTCCTGATATGTCAATGGCCTTCAACAACATTAGCTCCAAAAACCGCTCTGGTGTTGCCACAAGGAATTCAGGTTCCAACTTTTAAGCCTAAACAACCAACAAAAGCAGTAAAAACTGTTGAAGAAAGAAACTTAAAAAAATAAACATTTTCAAGGAGAGGTTAATACTTAATATTAGGTATATTAAATTTAACTAAAAACTGGTAGATTAGTTCGTATAGGTTCCTTGGATATATATATCCTCATTTCTCCTTAAACTCATGAAAGAGTTTGTTTTAAACATCAGATAGAAACTATTACTAAACAGATTGTAATCAATAGATGGATCAGATATATAAAAGGTCAATCACCATCTAGCATCTAATTGATGCATGTAAGACTGGGGCGACAACAATGTTTTCATCATTTCCAAATGGGTTTAATCATACTATAAAAATAAACTACAGAGACATGGACACAGTCAGAAAGGGATAACTAAGAGTAAGTGGTGATAGAAAAAATTATATCGACAATGTCTTGGGCATAAATGATGATGGATCAGTAGAACGCATAATTGTGATATTCACCATCTTACATGTAAACATGCTGATAAGACTGGGTGTCAATATATCTCATCATATCCATTGCAAGAACCGGCAGGTTGTAGTTTTCAAATGGTTCAATCTACATTAGGTGCTGTATTAATGACTAACGACACTAGAACTGGAGTGAAGAGTAGTATATACGCAAATCTAGTCCAGTACATACCGATATACTGATTCAAAGTAATTACTAATTAGTTGAAGTTATTAATTTGAAACACTTACCGTTTACGGGTGGAGAATGAGGAAGAATTTGAGTTGGAGAACTAGAGAAGGTGTGAGAAGAATTGACGATCTGGTCTGGAGATGAAAAACTGGAGTGGAGAGAACTGGAGAAGGCGATGAAGATTGAAGTGAATCGGAGTCGGGAGGAGGACTGGAGGCGACGCCGCGACGGGAATGAAGTGGAGTGGTGGCCGTCGTCGATAGTCGGGAGAGCTACTGGCTACTGCGGCAGCGGCTGGGGTCTGGGTGAGAGTGAGACGAAGTCACGCACGATACGAAGCTAACCCTAGTGTTTGTTGTTTTGGCCTACATTAGGATATTTTGTCATTTAGCCCGTTGGCCACGTTACTTCATTATTATTGATCTCTCCATTACACAATTATATAATTTATCCATTAGATAACTTCATTATTATTGGTCTCTCCCCATCACACAATCATAATCATTTATACATTAGATAACATTATGAATACTCTTTTTATTATTAAATTTCTGAAAAATATGATAGGGAAAGTTGATGAAATGTCATATTTTTTTGACTAATTTATAAAATGCCACTAAAAAAGAAAGTTACAGAATGTCACCATATTTTTATAAAAGTCCATGAAATGTCAATATGTCATTGACCAGAAAAAAAAGACAAAAATAGTCATACTAGCTAACAAAGTACTTTTAAAGTTCACAATATGCCCCTGAGTGTTAAAAAATTCACAAAATTCACAAAAAATACAAAATGTTTAAAATTATTGATAACTATTAAAAGTATTTAAAATTATAAAAAATTATAAAAATTGAAAATATATTAAAATATCATAAACATTTAAAAAAGTAAATATTTCTTATATTTTTTAAAAGTTATTTAGTACTATAAAAAGAATGAAGAGTTTTAAACACATAATTTATACTAATTATTCTACAAATTTGGACCAATATAGTAGCATAATTTATAACAATTAATTACCATAATTTTTACCATTCATTTTAATATTTTTTTTCTAGTAATTTTTATTTTTCAAAAAAATTATTTTTAGTTTTTAATTAATATTTAGAAACTTATTATTTTTAAATTTATATTCTATTTTTCAGATCACTTTATGACATAATATAATTAATTTTGAATAAATAATTTAAATTGATAGAAAAAATTTGAAATGTATGGTACAATTATGGTAATTACTTGGTACTAGTTATGGTGCTTATTTGTAGAAAAATTGGTATAAATTATGTTAAAAATTAAGACTAATCCCAATTTTCTATCAATTAATCACCATAACTTGTACCAATTACAAACCAGAAATTTGTACCATACATTTTTAAATTATCTTATTTTTTTATCAATTTAAATTATTTATTCGAAATAAATTATATTATGTCCTAAAGTCATCTACAAAATAGAATATAAATTTAAAAAATTTCCAAATATTAACTAAATAGATAAAATATTTATTTTGAATAAATAATTTTAATTTGTAGAAAAAATAATTTTAAAATGTATGATAAAAATTAGGGTAATTAATTGGTATAATTTATGGTACTATATTGTCTAAATTTGTAGAAATTAGTATAAATTATGTGTTTAAAACTCTATATTTTTTATGGTACTAAATAATTTTGAAAAAAAAAACTAAGAATATTTACTTTTTTCAATATTTTATGATATTTTAATATATTTTATTTAATTTTATACTTTTTTCAAATATTTTATAGTTATCTATATTTTATATTATTTTGATTTTTTTGTGAATTTTAATGAATTTTTTAACACTTAGTGGCATATTGTGAATTTTAAAAGTACTTTGTTAACTAATAGGGGTATTTTTGTCTTTTTGCTTCTAGTAAATGACATAGTGGCATTTCATGGACTTTTGTAAAAATATAGTGGCATTTCGTCTTTTTATTTTTTTAGTGACATTTCATGAATTAGCCAAAATATAGTAGCATTTCATGAAATGTCCTAATATAATAATATTTTTTAGAAAAGCATACAATTTCTTTAGTGAGAAACAAGCTACGTTACATAAGAAAAAGGTACATAGCTTATATAGCTTCGTGTTGACAGTTTTGTAGCATATTTGCTGACATTTACAATATATTTTGACTAATCATGAAGGTTTATGTTAGTGATTTAAACCCCATTATGTAATTTTAAAAGGAGTTTAAAAGTAGTTACTTCTCCTTCGAAACCAATACTTGCATTCCGGAGTGTCACACTGGATTGACGTCAAGCTGGACCGATAAGTCGGATTGGTGTCAAGCTGGAATGGTTCAGCAGGATTAGTGTTGAGCCAGACTGATAAAGAAAAATTGGTGTTAAACCGGACAGGTCAAGCCGGACTATAGTCAAACATCTGGAGTAATTTTGAGTGGTTTGAAATGCTTCAACCCTAAAGGATGATTTCTAACCACCAACTAGAGTCTTTTAAGCTACCTCCATGATCAAGAAAATATTTGAAAAGTAAAACAAGTTTTGGTTAAGTATTGAACTTTAAAGGCTTAAAACAGGCAAAAACCTGTCATGTCCATTTATAGCAAATTCTTGAATTCTCTAAATAAGGGTTTGAAATGCAATTTTAGGAGTTTGAGGGATCTTGGTTTAATTAGCCAAAAGAGCAAGTAAGAGACACTTGCCACATAAGCCATTTCCCTTACATTCATATTTGATTCCTCCCTCCCATGTCAAAAGTGTGGAGATAAACACCAACTTACGGAAACCCTTGTTCTTCCTCCCCTCACAAATCTTCACCTCAGATTGAGTATTAGTGATTGTTGGCAACTAAAGACAACTTCCTTGTTCTTCAAGCTTCAATTTGAGCTAAAGATCTCCACCTTCTCCCCACTGTTACTATTCATAGATGGTATGGGCTTTGTTAGTTTCACACTCCAAAAATCGTTTTTAGGCTTAAATCTTTCATAAAAGCTTAATGTTATGTTAAAAGACAAAGTTTGAACCACTTGTTGTTGGTTTTGGTGGAAGTTGAACTTTGAGTGCTTCCCATGGCCTTCTATGGCTGAAAATGGACTTGAATATTGGAGGGTTTTG
Organism: Limonium bicolor; assembly: GCA_023374045.1. Classification (NCBI taxonomy): domain Eukaryota; kingdom Viridiplantae; phylum Streptophyta; class Magnoliopsida; order Caryophyllales; family Plumbaginaceae; genus Limonium; species Limonium bicolor. The sequence goes on along the minus strand of CM041782.1, from coordinate 59,307,131 downwards.
TTCTTGAAGCTATTATGGTGGTTTAAAAGCTTGAATGTCGTTAAAGAAGTATAAGAGAGGTTTAGAACAAGTGAGTTGAAGACCTAATGTGGCTTAGTGTCGATTTTGGGATGAAAGAGGAGTATACATTCTTGTATTATCTTTGAGCAGTGTTGAATGGATATTGATTGTGTGTTGTTGTTCGAATGTTATGTGAATCCATAGAATCATTGTTGACACGGAGGGCTTGAGCTAAAGGACAAGAGCTTGGACCTAAGCTAGATCATCCAAAAAGGTAACCCAAGTCTATCTATGTGTATGTACCCTAAGGGGGTGCGTGAAGTGAACTGTCCATAATGTTAATTAATGATGCAAGCGACTGCCCCACCTTTTATGGTCAGAGGACGTGAAGATGTCCGTTGGATCCGTAAATGGTCAAGAAGAAAGGTAAGAGATGGTAAGATCCTTGTAATCAATGTGTGTGTGCTTGAAACATGGCCGAACTTGTTTATGACTTGCTAGTGGTCTTAAGGACCCTAATGTTGAATACTTGGAAGAGCCTCATACATTGATGTCTTTTGATGATGGATAACTTGAGACATAAATAATTCTTAATTTGTAATTGATGAATGATTATGGATGAGTAATCCTTGGTGAATGATTAAAATGAGTAACCCTTGAAGAATGATTATGGATGTTATCCTTTATGAATGCTAGTGGATGATTAATCATTTACGAATAATGGAAAAGGGAAAACAAATCCTAGATATCCAGTGATGACTTGAGGTTGTAACCTCTATATTGTTAAGTGGGAGACGGACCCTAGATATCAGTGATGAATTGAGGTTGCTAACCTCCATGGTGGCAAGCGGGAGAGAGATATCCGGTGATTAAGTGAGGTTGCTAACCTCTATGTTGTTAAGTGGGATCGAGTTAGATATCCGGTGATTAATTGAGGTTGTTAACCTGTATGCTGCTATAAGGGAGACGGGCTCTTAATATCCGATGTCTAAGTGTACTATTAACCTTGGAATGGAATATGAGCTGACATGAACTTTAATGTATGAAATGAAATATAATGGGATGTTGGAAGCAAATTGACATGTGAGTGTGTATTCCCTCTTGAAGGATTTCCATAATGTTATGAGTGTCGGTTGTGGCATCAAGGTGAATGAGATATGATATTCCTATAAAAAACCTTCTTGTATAATTGAGTAAAAGGGGAGTAAAGTAAGACATAGTTCTTCAATCTCAATATTAAAAGATTATTAGCTTACGTTAGGGTAGCTTAAATTTACTCAATTTTATACTAATGGTTTATCGTTGTGTGTGCTTGTATGTGTTTGACCTTGCTGCAGGTGCTAAGGGATGTGAGAGCGAGACCTGTGGGGAATTTTAGCTGCTTTTGATTTGAGAGCTTTTGTACGAACTTCTCTCTTAAGCTGTAATTCTTCCATTACTCTTAAAAACTTCTTTATGGTATGTATGACTTAGCCTGATTGTGAGAGTGAACTCTCATTCTCTTTTGTAAGCAGGTTAGGTGAGGCTGCCATGGTACCCCCCCCCCCCCCCCCCATTTCTTTATTATTAAAAGTTTAAAGTTGGTTTTAAGAAGTGGTTGAGCCTTAAAATTCCCTTGAGAGTAATGTGGCGGTAACACCTGAAAGATTTTGTTTTCCACTACAATTTTTGTTAGTTTAAAAGGTTAACTATATGTTTAGAAACTAGGATGTTACAAAGTGGTATCAGAGTCTCATCGGGTCTGAATTGAGTTCTCTTGAGTTGGTGGTTTCAAAAAGATTTGAAATGATTTTCTCGGATAAAAAGAGGACGTGCAGTGAGAAACAATAGTTCCTTCATGTTTATATGTCTCCTTGCACACAGGAGGTGTATTGATCTATTTGATGGTGAATATAATGTGACAAATTATGCTATCTTGGTGCTTTTGAGTAAGTGATGGGTCATGGCAGAGTGTTGTAGTTGATATCACTAAGCTGCTGAAAAGTTAAGACTTGTCTAATCCAATGAGATAATCCTTTTGGTGAATACGATTAGAGAAACACTTTACTCCCCAAATAATATGAATGAATTTTTTGTGTGGTGATGGTATCACCTATAAGCAAAGAGGGGAATAGGGTTTAACCTTGGATCATTGGTAATTAACCTGATCAACCTCATTATTATGAAGTCCATGAGTTAAACAAGATTTCACCTCTACAAGTAACACCTTGTAATGTGTGATTGTACTGGAGAAGAGGATAAAAAAAGATGAGAAACATATGCTTATTCATGTTTGTGTTGTGAACTTCGAGTGACCTATTTATGCCTTCATTGATTAGGGTGCGTTATGAGCTGATTGGGGATGAAGATCCCTACTATCATGAGATTAAGAATGACTAAGTCTTGGTTACGTGGCTGCGGCCTTATATGATGATTAATAGTGATCTTTCTTATGAGCCTAAGTGCATTTCCATGGAGGCAATGTGTGACACACCTGATGGTTGTATTGTGAAAAATCCTTTGAGAATGATGGTGTGGGAATGTTAGAGTGACCATTGGAAGATATAATATCACTACTAAAAAGTTGTTGTTTACCCACGGAAAATTACCCACGGGACAAAAAACCGTAGCTAATACCCACGGTTTACCTACGGGATAGTGAAGGAAGAGTTTTCCAACAGAATACCTACGGATTACCCACGGAAACATATACCCACCGGACTATTCCGTAGGTAAATACCGTAGGCAGTCACGCGGGGAGACAACGCCAAGTGGCGCGCAAAAATACCCACGGGCATTATCCTGATTACGAAGAACTGTTCTACTCTCAGCCATACTCCTCTCCAAATTTCGACTCCCCAAACTGAATTCCCTACTCCAAAACTGAATTCTTCTCTGGATTTTCTCTCGGCGCCGTTCAACTGCTTCGATCCTTGTGCTGTTCGGCTGCTCCCCAAATTGAAGAATCTGAAGAACTGCTCTATAGTTCGTCTCTGTAAAGCTATTGGTGTCTCCTGAAGAAGATGAAAGGTAAGCCATTCTTCCCTCTCTTGTCGTTTGAAAATTTTTTTCCTCTCTTGCGGTAGCTAGAATCCTAGAAATCGAGAGATAGGTTTTTGAGCAGGAATTGAATCCGTTGAGACAAGAACCCTAGAATTGGTGTTATTGACGAATTCTGTTCTCTGTATTTCAAAATAAAAAGCCAAAATCTGATGAATTGGCTTGTTTACGTAATTGTTCATTGCTTTCCATCTATTTTTTTAGGAACTATCGTTTCAAGTCTTTCGGGATCCATATTGGCTGAGTTTCTACTACCATCTGAGTTGTGAGACTGGATATCCCCTCCTGAGAGAGAACTGAAACATATGCCACGTTCAGGCGAGCCTTTGGAGAGCTAATACTGCTTGTCAGTTTGAGCATCTCTGGTAAATTCTGGATGCTTTCAAGATTAATTCACTGTTCTTTGCTCTGCCTTGGAAGATGCCAGTTTGTGCTACCATGGCATAGTTTATAGGTTACTGTTAGGAGAATGTAGGTTTTGTAGTATTTTCCAAGCATTCACAATTACACTTAGAGAAGATAAAGTTGTCAATGAACGTTGAACCTCACAAAACTGGAGTTTGTGCTTCTGTATTTTTGAGTAGATACAAATTTTCTGAATTCTAACAAAATGGATACGACGTGTATTAATATTACAGCTAATGACATTAAATACTGGAATAGAACATTACAATAAATACAGAGCTAAAGAAATACAATAAAAACATATGTAATATTAAAACTTCAAAACATTTATAGAAAAACAGGCTATAGAGTACATTAGAATAACTATTCCATTCCATTTTATGCTACTCAAGCAATGTAAGCGCGTTAGTGTTTTACACAATGAACTCAAGGAATATTTATCATTATTAACAATTACAACTAACCATGGTGTTACAATCTATAGAGTAGAGACAGTACGGGAAGATAAGAAATCCCTAGTTGTGGATCTTAGCTTCTTTTTTTTTCTTTTACTAAAAGCAGAAAAGGAAAGAAAGAAACACATATTCAGCATTTTTACAACTTTTATACGGCACACCCTATTACATATCCACACTGCATCAGTTGATGGGTATTCTCCACTCTTAAAACACCCCAACCTTTTTCATCATGTACTAACTAGTTACACTTTCTTTTCCTGTAAACAAAAACACCCCAAATTACCGTGTTTTGTGAAGTTAACAAATATAATTAAGAACCTAGCTAAATTAAATGTCAATTCTGTTTTTTCTGTTTATTTTTTTTAGTTCTTATATTAGCAGCCGCAGTATCTAAGCGATCTATACTAGTATTTTTTATCATGCTCTTTAGTAACCCTGAATATGTATTGACAAGAAAGATTTGATAACTTGGAATAAGTTAGCTATAATGAAATATTTCTAGCAATATATTTTGACAGAAAGATTTGATAACTTGAAATAAGTTGGCTATATATAATGAAACTTTCTAACAATGTCTAACTGAAACTGATTCACTAAGGTCAAGTATCTTTTGTATCTAATGTTTCAGATATATATTATAATATTTGTTTTTTGCACCAGAAGCTTGAATTTGCTCCAATACTCAGTTTCCAATTCAAACCATAATGAGCTATAACATAACCGCATGATGCCATTTTATTATTAAATACTAAGGCCAGCCAGCTACAAGCTCTAAATCAGTAACTGTTAAGCTGTAATGCTTATAGTTGTTGATGAAGCTGGCAGTTATAATAGAGCTGATCTCCAGCATCAACAGAAAAATTACCATGTTTTTGTGAAGTTAACAATTATAATTAAGAAACCTAGCTAAAATAATGAAAAGATACATTTTGTGTTTGTTGTCTCTTTGTTCTATGATATACTTGCTGGTACATGACTATTAATTTATCATGATGTTCATAATTATTAATTTGCTTCTGCATTGGTCTAGCTAGTAGTATTTATTTAGAAGACAAGGTTATTACTTTATCATGTGTTTCATCCAACTTTACTTGATTTGTAGGATACTCCGACTGAAGCAGCACCTTCACTTTTGATTGAGAAATCCTTAATCTTCTTACCAATTTGACATACAAAGCCCAAGCGAACCAAGAATCCTTAGCGGTTATATCATGAGCCAGTAAGAGCAGGTAAAATGTTCTATTTTCTTTCACTCTATCTGTTTGCTCATTACACTTTCTATTTTTCTGATTTCTTGTTCTTCAAACTGTATGCTGCTTGCCTTTTTCTTCTTGTCTGCTTTTGAGGACTTAACATTTTTTATTGGCAAATTTGTACTTCTAAACCAACTAATACAACTTTATAACTTCCCCTGCATTTGTGTGAGTATACGAAAGAACATCTTTTGCGTATTGAATCAACAACTTCTGATTTTTTTTTTGTTTTAGAATTTTAAGGTCCAATGCAGTATGCCCTTAGTTCAATCATTAGCTCCATTTATTTGTGTCCTGCCCGCGCTTTACCATCCCAGTCTAGTCTTACTTTAGAGATGTCTTATAGTAGCTAAAACACAACATGGTTAAGAACTCCTTGTAACTTGATTCATCAGCTAAAAATAACACAAACACAATCAGCAAACCATCAGTTATGTTTTAATAAGCATAATATGTGTAATTTATATAAAACTCATCATTATGTTCTGTGCCTTTTCATTCTTTCTTATTTTTCTTTCAATCCCTCGGCCATTTGACAAAGGTAAAGTAGTTGTTCAGGCAGATAGTGGCCGGGGGCAAAAATCAAGCGCAAATCTTCTTCTTCTGCTGCTACTGATTCCAGTGGTCCTTCCAAAAATCTCTTTTTTTTGACACAAAAACAAGAAAGCAGAATGATTGGATTAGTTCTTTGAGGTTTGGTGACTGGTCCTAGAGTGTGGAGCATGTTCATCTGAAAATATGTTATTTGTACAATTGTTTATGGTTAGATTTGTATACATCTGTTTGCATCTTTATGCAATGTTTAAATGGTCAGATGTTGAGCATTATTGGAGTGCTCCTTATGCTAAGTTTTCTATTGTTTTTGCAATTTATATAAGCGCTTTTTTGCTCTGAACTTGCCATGTTCACTAGTTGATTCCGGTTCTGGTAATTTACTCAAATTTATCTTCATGTCTTTGGTGAACTAGGAACATACATGCATCGAGTCTCTGTTCATTCACTTCTGGTGTCCGTGCCTCTGCAGAGAAATCACTCGTACAATCTGTTCATAAAGTAAGTGCTGCATTTTCAGCAATGTACATTTAAACGACCATAATTGCTTTATGTGTATAAATATGTCTGTTTTCCATTGTTTGTCTATTCTAGTACTGCTTACATTTTATTTACCTCATCAGTCTAAGCCTATATACATAATAAATATTTGATTAAATAGACATGAACATTGAAAGTTAAAAATTTAGGGATTCATATATGTACGTTGATGCAGGGAAGAGATTCAACGATTAAGACTAATAATCCTGATATCAGCCATAGAGAGGCATTCAGCACTGCTGCCAAAAATGTTAGTTCACTACTAATTGTTTATGATTCAACATAACTAGCTAGCTATAAGGAACACAATTCTGATATATTTATGTTTTCTATATACTGTAGTATACTAAGCTATTGTCTTTTTTTATTCTAAGTCCCTAGTGCAGTTTCTATACTGTTTTGAGTCTTACAATGAACCAGATTTATAATTTTGCTTGGTAACTGATATTCCATAGTATTCAGAGGGTGCAATAGCTAACAAGTGCTCTGTAGTAGATGAGGACGAGGAAGACTGTTTATAGCTATTAATGATGTACATCGGCTGGTAATTCTGAGTTACTCTATTGCTTTCTGTCTTTTGTAATTTCATATGTCATTATTGTATTGGTTACTGAATTTTCATTTGTATTTTTGGATTCAGGCCACTTTTGTCGGGTCCACTCTTGAGGCTGCTTGGATCTGGTCGTTTAGAGGGTCTGGATTCACTAGTGTTATTGCCAAGATGAATGGAGTAGTTAACATCTGCAAGGTAGTATAAACTGAGACCAAAATAATGGACACTATCCAAGTTGATTGAATTTTTACTCACTGAGACATAATGCTTGATGAGAATGAATTCAAGGCAATTTCTAATATTCATATCCTTTATTTACCTCATATCTCTATTTGTGTCTGTATATGTACTTTACTTGTGCTCTGCTTTATACCCTCTTGTGTCGTCTGGTTGAGGACATTAAGGATCTACCCGAGGACAACAATCACTGTTTATAGATGTGGTCCTTTGGTTGACCTTTGTTGTGGGCTTCATATCCTGAATACTGCCTGCATTATATATGCCGTTTAAAGATATTGCTCTTGATATGAATAGTTCCATGCAATACTACATTGCAAGATGCTTGGACCTTAGAGACGTGCAAATTGATTTTAGGCTTCTTCTGCATACTGGAGAGGTGATAAGAACCGTGAAAGCTTGCAAAGAGTGTGGGATATCATACCCAGACTCAAAAAGGTTGAAGGTAACTTGTTTAATCAGCTTCCTTTTCTGCTAGTTACTGTCGTTTTGTCCTTTCCAATTTGCTGGATGTCTTTACTTTCTTTTCTTGGGTGATCGTCAGTGACACAATTATTTTGAGTTTTATTCATATGCGGTCAATAGGAAACATAGATAATGTTGGCTCTGAATGGATATTGATAGGTAGTGGTTATCCTTTGCAATAACCCAAATTTACTTCTCTCCCTGTAATGTCATATGCTGAGATATTGAGAGATGACTTAACTACTTCTGACAAATGCTTCATGATGAGAGATCGTGTTTTATAATTTTCAAATTTTCAACTGAACGTTGTAACTCAAGTCCACCTTTGCCTGCGGGAATATAGAAGAAGCCAAGAAATATGGCCATAGATTGTTAGGATCAAAACAAGAGCTCTTTTTCTGTCATCCACTGAGGTATGTGTGCTCTAGAAGTGTTATGGTTGTCTTTTTTCTGTAAAATACCTTATCGTTTTCTTTATTTTTTTTGTAAATTCAGCCGTGGACAGTACAAGCACGAGGGTACCAAGAAGTTAGTAACTCTTCATACCTGTGAACTGTATATTAATATGTAGAATGTTCAGATATTAATGCTAGTTTATTTTCATATATAAGTTATTAGCAAAAATATCTACAATATGAATTTTTGGGAAACATTAGGGCATGCAGCCAACTACAAGGAGAACATGTTTTTATTTGAGGTTGGTTTTCTCCAGCTCTTCACAGTCAAAGGCTACACAATATTGGTTGTCCTTTTAATTGGTTGAGTAAGAGTAATGCTCTTCTTTTCTTTGATCTGCTGAACGCTGGTTATGTTTGGCGTACTTATATTTTCTGTTGCCTGTGCAAGTTTGAACTTGTCTAATTGAGCAACTACTCTTCGTATGCAGATTGAAAAGCAAGAGTTTGGAGTTAAACCCTTGAACTGCCCTGTGCATTGCTTGATGTTTGAGCATAGAGTGCGGTGCTACAGAGGTATCATGCTGTTCATTATCTTTTTTTCCGGGGTTTAATTTAAACATTGAAGATCGGAAGGTTATTGTTTGATCACCTACATCATAGTTAAACAATATAATTTTTTATGTAGAGCTGTCTCTTAGGATGGCTGACTTTGGGATGTTGCACCGGAATGAAGCCTACTGTGCACTTACTGGATTGACTCGTGTGAGGACACTGCTTTGTGATTTTGATATTTGAAAATATCAATCAAACAGGATTATTTGGTGATGTTGCTCTGTGGGAGCATGAAGAAACTGATGTATCTAATCTTGTTTGGAAGTTTATCCCTATGATACAAATAGGTTGAGTTCTAGAAGTAAATAAAATTGTTACTTTTCCATCTCCTTTTCAACTGAATGATTATGTTATGAATCATACATTCCGAGCATGAAGAAACTGATGTATATTTGTTATCAACGATTGGTGATGCTGCTCTGTGGCTAGCTTCTGGGTGAATCTGATTGTATGTGAAATATATTCTGCAGCTAGCAGAATTGTAATTTTTTTAAAGAAAATGCAAGATTTACCCACGGAATACCTACTGTACTTTCCGTAGGTAAAGTGGTTTGTGGGTATTCCGTGGGCAAATTGCATAGCAAACCGAAGCTTAAGCTGTGGGTAATTCATAGGAAATACCTACGGAATTATTCCGTGGGTAATCTGACCCGTGGGTATTCCGTGGGTATCCACGTGGCAACATAACATGAGTTCCGTCGGTATTCCGTAGGTGTTTACCCACGGACCTCTCCGTAGGTAATTACCCACAGAAATTTCCGTAGGCATTTAGTAGGCAATTACCTACGGGAATTTTTTTGGTAGGTAATTATCTTACCCACGAGGTATTTACCTACGGAACGATTCCGTAGGAATTCTGTAGGTAATTGAATACCTACCACTTACCCACGGAAATGTCCGTAGGTAAATCCTTTTCTAGTAGTGATGTGAATTACTTGAGGTAAAGTGTAAGTGTCGAATGATTTTATGGATAAAGTGTGTTGTCTAATGACTGTCTTGATGATGAGACTTGTAAATACCCTTAAATAGGCATTTTGCCTACATGAGTAACTTTGCAACTTATAATTCCATGAGAACCCTTTTTATTGTTTAAGGAAAATACATGTATGAATTCGGGAAGAGAAAGTATTTAGGCACTTGTTCAAGGAATCAGTGGTGAAGTTGTGAAATCTGAAGTTATTAATCCTTTGAGTGTGTTTGTTTTGGAGTTTCAGCTAGTTCCTAAGAAGCTCAAGAAGAAAAATAAGCTATGGAAGCCATGAATAATCAATGGCCCAATTTGCTCAAGCTCAGATAACCTTACATAATGAAAAAGATCAAAAAGCTTAGGAGGAGAGAGAGGCTAGACAAGGGAAAGATGTCTTCAAGAAGATAGCTAACCTCCGACCTGTTGTGTATGTGGGAGTTGAAGATCCAATGAAGCTGAAAGGTTGATAAGAAAGGTGGAAAAGGTCTTGGAAACTATCTAATGCCTTGCTAACATAATGGTATTCGGGGTTGCCTTCTGCCTAGAAGGTGAGGCTGATTTTTGGTGAAGAGCTTGTTGTGCTCAGTTGCTACTTGGTCCTAATTTTGGATGGGAGGTAAAGGTGGCCAAAGTGACCGAATAGAACCGGAACCGGTAGGACCGAACTGGAACCGGTTGGACTCGGAATCGGTCGGAATCGGTACGGAACCGGAACCGTATGCAAGAGAAGTGAATCCAAATATACCTTTGGGGATTCGGGACCAAACTGGACCAGGAACCGGAACCGCCTTGGAACCGGTTGGAACCGGAATTGGAACCAGAACCGGTACATTTGGTGTAAGGATGAATACGAAGAACCGGAATCGGAACCAATGGAGCCGCCCTAGAATCGGTCAAAACAATTGTTAATTTCCGCCCCTCCCCCCCCCCCTTATGAAAATTAAAAAAAAATCAAAAAGTTTTGAAAAAATCAAAAAAAAAAAATCAAACTTGGAACCGAATTTGGAACCGGAACCGGTAAAGAACCGGCCGGAACCAATTTTTGAGCGAATCCGAAGCCAGTACAGCCTTCAGAACCGGATCTAGAACCACCCGGAACAGCCACTGGCCGTTTCTGAATCCGAATATACATGTTCCGGAACCGGAGGAACCGGAACCGTGGCCAGCTTTAGTGGGAGGCTTTTACTAATGCTTTGCGAGGAAGGTTATACCCCGACCATGTGAGGGTGAGAATGCAGGATGAGTTCATGGAAATCAAGCAAAGAACCATAAGTGTCCAGGAATATCATTGTAGATTTCTAGAGATGTCTAGATTTGCGAGAGACTTAGCCCCAAGTGAAGAAACCTTGATAAGAACGTTTATCAAGGATCTCAACCTAGGACTTTGAGAGAACCAACATCCTAGATTTGTAGTCCAATACATTTCCATTATGTTACCTAGCCAAACTAGCCACCTCATGCACCAAAGTAAAAGGGTTGTTCTTTCTCCCCTGCTCCCTCTTTTTCTACATATGCGGTGGAAGGCGGAGCGCTCTATATGACCGGCGGCGGGTTATTCGAAAAGGGGACAACTTCGCTACGAACCCAAATAGAAGTGTGCAAGAGGCCTATGAGAAGGATTATAGTTTAGATGATATCTAGACATTAAGAAGGAATCAAGATGATATGAAGAGGAAACCATAAATAAAAGCCTATTCCGGGTCAAGAAAGAAAGCCCGCTCCAAATATGAAGGGAGTTCTAAAATAAGTGACAATATAAACCATTCTCAAAGTAGGAAGGGTAAGTTTGGTGGGTTAAAGAAGAGAATTAGATGTAAGAAGTATGGCAAGGACCTCTCAAGGGAAAACTTCCAAGGTAAATTGTTTGATTTCTACTTTTGTGGAAAGTTGGGACATAGATCCTTTTGAATGTTTTCAAAACCCGGAATCATCTTCCTACCATGGTGAGAGGAAGAGTGAAGGGATTGAAATGAGGCTAGAGGTGAGGTATGAAGGAAATGCTAGTCGGGCTGCCTTGATGACTATGAACCAAGGAAATTAGAATACACCTTTTTTGGCTATTCAAGACATACCCAAGACTAATTCCAATGTGGGTGGTAGTACAAATAAGTTCAAATCATCCAAAAGATTAATGTTATGAGCCAAGTTAAGGCTAAGGCCAAGGGTGAAGTGATCTCAGGTACTTTCTCAATTAATGGAAATCCTGCTTGTGTCTTTTAATTTTGGTGCATCATTATCAATTGTTGCATCATCCTTTCTTGAAAAGAACTCGTTAGTGACGAGTGAAGACCTAGAAGTGGCTATTTCTATTCCTTGGGGAAGGTGGTTAAATGTGGTGAGATGCTCAAAGGAGCATGTGAGGAGATTAAAAGGAGTTGAGTTCCCTGCTGATTTGATCAAGTTTGATTTAAGGGACATTGATGTTATTCTTGGAATGGATTGGTTACATAAGCATAAGGGAAACATCTTGTGTGGTGAGCAAAAATGAAAGGGCCAAAGAAATGAGAAGGGGATACCCTGCTTATTTACGTATGTGGAGGATCCAAGAAAGGAATTGATAGACCTTTGTGAGATTCCTGAGGTGAATGAGTACTCAGGTGTGTTTCCAAGTGAGATCTCGGGAATGCCGCCACATAGAGAGATTGAATTTAGCATTTCCATAACCTAAAACGGCCTCGATTTCCAAAGCACCATATAGAGTGGCACCTGCTGAAATGGAAAATTGAAAAGTAAGTTGGATGAAAAAAGTAAGGTACATCCGCCGAAGTTTATCTCCTTTGGGAGCACCGGTATTGTTTGCATGGAAGAAAGATGACGGTTCAAGATTGTAAATTGACTATAGAGATCTTAACCATGTGATAGTAAAGAACAAGTACCCACTACCCGAGATTGATGACATGTTTGAATTGTTAAGAGGGGCTGGAGTTTACTCAAAGATTGATTTGAGATATGTTTATCATCAACTAAGAATTGCAGAGAAAGACATACCAAAAACAACTTTCAGGACAAGATATGGGCATTATGAGTTTACTATCATGCCTTTCGGTTTGACTAATGCTCCAACAATGGTTATGGACTCGATGAACAAATTCTTCAGTGGATGTGCATACAAGTTTGTGGTTGTCTTCATTGATGATATTCTAATGTATTCGAAATATGAGAAAGAACATGAAGAGCATCTAAGACTTGTATTGTAGACACTAAGGAACAACCAGCTTTACGCTAAATTGAACAAGTGTGAATTATAGTTAAGAAAATTTTCTTTGTTAGGTCACATTAAAGGATAGCTGGGATCCTTCTATGATAAGAGCGGTGAAAGATTGGCCAAGGTCAACTAATGTGACATAAGTGGGAAGTTTCTTGGGGTTGACAGGTTATTATAGGAGATTTGTCCAGAATTTTTCTAAGGTTGCGAGACCAATGACCAACTTGATGAAGAAAACTGCGACGTTCCAGTGGGATAAAGATTATGAGAAGTCTTTCTAGGAGTTGAAAGAGAGGTTGACATCAACATCAGTGCTGACTTTGTCATCCGGGCTAGAGAGCATTGAGATTTGTAGCAATGCTTCTATGTATGGGTTAGGTTGTGTTCTAATGCAAAATGGAAAGGTGATTACTTATGCTTCAAGCAAGTTGAAGAAGTATGATTCAAGATATCCCAACCACGATTCAGAGTTAGCTGCTATCCTTTTGCCTTGAAAATTTGGAGACACTACCTATATGGTGTAACTTGAAAGATCTTTATCGATCATAAGAGTTTGAAATATATATTCACTCAGAAGGAGTTTAGGCATAAAAGGTGGGTGGAACTGATTAAAGACAGAATAGCTACGACTAGACATTTATTAAACTACCCTTAGCCACTAAGACCTAACAGTGTTCATGTTCATCATACAAAACAAAGTTTCTATATGTCACAACATAAGTATATATATTGATGAATGGTGTTCGATGCCAAAATGAAAGCTGTAAACCCGTTTTCACACACATTGCTACTAGTACCCCTCTTCATTCCAAGGGTAGCCCCTCTTTCTTTGACACTACATTGTTTCACAGTTACTAAGTGTATTACAATACCTTTGTTTAAAGTCGTTTTGATGTTACATATGTTATAAATAAGCTATGTCAATTTATGCATCAAGCAACACAACATTATTGATCAGCTCTTAAATGTATTATCCAGTACCTATATGGTTCAAAATAGCTCTATCTATTTTTTTTTTGCTTTCGCCGCCACTCTCACTACATTCACGGCAGATTGAGCTACAACCTTGATGATTGCCAGTCTAGCTCTGCCTATGCAATATATCTTGTGTCCTCCCTCATTTTTTGCTTATCCAAGAAACAAGATACAATAGATCATATAGGGTTGTTGTTTCAGGTGTTGTTGAATTGATTTTGATTTAGAATATCATTGTTGACCTTGGTGTATTTCTCTTCTCTGGGTCAAACTACTTGGTATGCAATCTAGGTGCAACCTACTTGACAACAAACCATGTCTTACGTTACAAAACCAAACATGTTGGGTCGGATGTACATTTTGTTCGAAAGAGAGTGGTTGCCCATAGTCTCTCCTTCTCTTTTATGAGTGGAACCGACCAACTCGCTGATCTTCTCACTAAACTACTCCCAACACACCGTTTTACTGCTTTAAGGTCCTCATTTCAACATGTTGATGCCCTAAAGGATAGGGATACCAAGTCAGTAATACACCCATACCCCGACAACTGTACTAGGCCCATAACGCAAATATTATACATAGTCCTTTAATAAGAATTTATATATATACTCATGACACTAGAACACAAGACATGACAGCAGTACACTACTTTTGACCCAATCCGAAGACCTGACCAAAATACTCCATTAAATTACGGGTTAGGTTAAGAGTTTTGACCCGTTTAATTTTAGGACGAGTTTAGGTGACCCATTATTTTTTGGGTTATGTATGAGTTTCAAGTTGTAACCTGCACTCAACCCGGCCCATTATCAATATTTTATTAAAGAAAATACAATGAATAGAACATATATACTAGCTTGTTACTCTGGCTCTTTTATAACTTTATAACTATTAGTTAATAAATATGAAAAAACACTATCAAACACTTTTTATGTCGACACAACTTGATAAACACATTTCAATACCATCAACATTTTTTTTCTTATATGGATCGGTTAGGTGAAAGAAGATCATGCAATCACATGTAGCTCTCGAGGGAGCTAGTAGAATAAAATTGATAATTTATTTGGATTGAAAATGATAAAGTGTAAAAATAGATGTATTTAAAAAAAAATTAGGTTAACAATTGGGTTTGGATTAAATGATTTTATTTGGGTTGGGTTGAGTTGAAATTTTGTAACCAAATTATTTATGGTTTGAGTTTTGGTCAATAGATTCTTAAACGAGTTGAGTATGGTTGACCTCAACATGGCTCATTAACCCGAATTGTCACCCTAACTGGACGCACTCCTTTCCTTTTCAGAATTCTCTTTGTTCCCCATATATTCTCTTATCTTTGAAGACAGTAAGTATTGCCGCCCAACATCCCCGAATACTTACACCTTCAACCAGCCTACACCTTACAACAATAAAGCCCCGAAGGAGACTCTAATCGCACTACTACCAACTAACACAATCTAGCCATAGATTAAAACAATGAGATCACAGTGAATGAAACCACTCATATTGAGAGCCGATCTCACTAGAGATGTATCAGTGATCCTTCGGACAATCATTAACAAGATCCTCCTGTACCCGTCAATTCCTTAGATAAAATCATTTGTAGGAGAATCCAATAAGGACCTAATATTAGATTGAGGACCGAATCAGATTGCAGAATTGCTACTGTACGTATTCTTACCATGCACAGAATGCGGAAGTGGACAAGAATTAGTCATAGCCCTTGAGACTTTTAATGATGTCTCCGCCCATTTCAACCGAAGTGCATACGCTCTTGCAGATCAACATTTCCCACTTAGCAGGACAAAACCAATGCTCTGTCTGGTGGGATGAATTTCCCGATAAAATCTCTAGATTATGTGCACTAAATGTGTCCAATTCTCTGAAATCTGTGTTAGGCTCTAGCGTTTCTACAAAGGAAAAAAAGAAAGGCGTATATATATGTACACTCACCATGGCTAAATCTGCTAACAAGGTAACATAAAAGAAAGGGATATGACACCCCCATTCGACAAGAAAAATTAAGGAAACCAGTAACTAGGGTGGCCAAGAACAGATCTTCTAATTCTCTAATACTAAAATTGATTGATCTAGTAATAAACATCTGAAATGTAGCACCGGCATGACAACTTGGATTTTGACTAACATTCCAGAGATTATGATTTCATTTCCCGATAAATTCATGTTGATCATTTGAATACATCGACAAGAGAATCATTTTAGGTGTCTTTTGCACTCGAAACAGTATTATACAGGTGTTATTCACATATATTTTACAATTTAGCAAGCTTCTTTAGGCCATCGCCGGCATCCTTTGCGTTTTCAGGGACAGGCATGTTGCAGAGTAGTGTCACTCTCGACGAAGAAATCAATATCTTCTCGTCCATGTTTTCGCTGTTAGCGCTAGAGCCCGACTTCCAGAGCTTGACATCCCATACCTGTGTGTCATAGCATCAAGAGTTAGTCCCGACCTTTTCTCTAGGCAAATTTCCTTCGCTTTTAGTAACAAACTGGATATGTACAGACGGAAAGAGATTAGGTAGGGGAACAGGGGTGTTCAGGGTTTAGTTCAGTTTACTTGAATGGTACGGCCAACACTGACGGGTGTCGCCTGAGCAAAGACGAGATCGCCGAGCTTGGCGCTGCGAACGTGGTTGATACTGAGATTCACACCAGCGACTCTCTTTAACCCCTGACTAAATGCGCTCCCATGCTCGCCAGTCCCTCCGCCACAAGCGCCGATACAACCGCCGTGCAACACTTTAAATGGCTATTCAAAAGAAATTTTTTCATCCGATCACTTACTAATTCAGCAAAATCAATTCATTCAGTAAACCCCAAATCAATTGATTAGTAAAGCAAACATCAGTGGTAAAATCAGCCTACCTGGCATATTTTGGCGGTGACAGGGAGACGGCCGCTGATCATCTCAGGCGAGACCTCCACGATCTCGAAACCGATTAAGTTGAGTGGCGGGTCCGGTGCCTCTGATGCTGCTCCTGATGGTTGACTACTTAAAGAGACGGACCTATGATCCTCCATTCGCATCTCGCGGCCTTCACTCTCTGTACTTGGATGAACAGGGATTCAGATCTGAAATCTCCTCTCTTGTAGTATTTCTTTCGTTTTGCTTTCTCATGTATTCACTGAACTCGATCCTTGCATCGGTCAGTCGTGCGGATAAGAGTAGGTATGTTTGTAGAGAGATGACAAAACACAGAGGGAGAGATGTCAAGGCATTATTAGTTATCCCGGATTAGAAACCAATTTTAAAGGTTATCAAAGAATTAAGAAAGATAAAGAAGACGTCTTTCCAAAAATAATTTATATGAATTCAATGAGGTTTATATACTATCACCCCTATCCATTTGATCTTTTTGTTTGTTTTTTAAGATGTTTTTCCACTTTAATATTAAACATGGAAGATAAAATAATTTTATAAAACAAAGTTCTATGGCATATAGTTTTACATATAAGGATTTTATTACAAAATTAGATTTGTAAAATTATGTTATCTTACATGTTAAATATTAAAATCAAACGACATGATGAAAGTCAATTAAGGACCGATGGAGTAATAAAATAATTTAATATTTTCAAATATTCAACTCTAAAAAATCAAATAAATTAAAGAAAATATATACTATAGATTTAAGATGGAGGTGGTTGGTGAAGTTGAGAGCGGGGGCAGAGGCGAGAGGAGTTAGCTGTTAGGATTCACATGGGTGTCACTCCTCCCTCCTACCTACTACTGCACCCAATTTTTTTTTTGTTCGAACAAGTCGTACTGTCCTAATAAGATATGATCGCATGGGAGAATTGGTAGATGAGCATGATTTACCTTTGACTAGAGGTTTGGGATTAAAACATTCAAGCTTTGACCCAAAGTACATTGAGGACTTCTCTAAGAAAATTTAACATAATTTTGTTTGGTATGTTTTTTTTTCAGTTGTTTTGGTCTGATTTTTTTATACTCCCTCTATTCTGAATTGAACATCTTGTTTATTATTTGAACATATTGTTTGATTTCAATATTTAAAATATAAGATAAAATAATTTTAAGTTTTAAGTTTTTCATATGATTACTTACATGATACAATATATTACAAATTTAGTTTTATGAAATTATTTTATCTTATATGTTTAATATTGAAATGAAAAACATGTTATAAAATAAACAAGACGGTCAATTCACGACAGGGGAGCACGGCTCACACGGGACCACCCCTTTTATACTACATTTATGTCATCAAATATATCACATTTATGCAAAAACGAACAGAACCTATACATGCTTAAGCATTTGAAATTGTAGAAGATATTTATCATTGGCCATAAGAACACTTAGCCTATCCTATTCCTCGTTCCAATAATGTACTTCAAATATTCGAAAGATAATTTTCTTAAAATTCCGAGGAGATGAGAAAAGTATACATCATTTACCTAAAAGTTTCTATGATTTGAGTATTTTATTCACACCACTTGAAAAGTGACATAATCCTCGATCTCGAAGTCATATGGAAGTCTACTACTCAAGAGAATTATTATTGACTATTTAGTCATGCTCAGTTTTGTAAGGTAAAATATTAAGCATGAGAGCAATTCAATTTTATATTTGAAGCATCAATAAAGATCTTCCTACCCCACAATGTGCAAATTTTCCTCATCATTCTAATCAAGGGGTAAAAAATAATTTTGACTTTTCAAAGAAAAGTTGTAAAAAATAGAGTAAATTACTCGGAACCCCATGAGGTTTTGGGATAATACAGTTTACCCCCTTGTGTTTATCATAATTATTGGTAACCATCTTGAAGTTAAGGTATCTTTGACTATGAGCCCCCGAACTATAACTTTGTTATCAGAAGTTAACTACGTGTTGACCTGCCAGCTTAATCACATTAATAATGTCAAGCTGGACACTAAAACTACTTATTCATCATCGTCTAACTCTCCCTCATCCCACTTCAGATGCATTTTTGACGTAGGGTTGATGTTTTTAGGAAAATAACAATGTTGATTAAGCAGTGGTCTGTGATGTAGCTTGTCATTATGTAACACCCCTGAATAAACATCCAGCAATACTAACGTCGCGCCTAAATAAAATCACGGTTAACTACGCAGCAGTTCAAATCTCCATCCGGGTGCCACAGATGCCAACCACCCACGTGGTTGACAGATCACATTACTAACACCACGTTACGGTCTGAATGACTGGAAACAGCCCTTTATCAAAACTCATATACAATTTAGGTTACAACTCCCAAATGCCGAGTGTCTACAAAATTAGCATATCATAAACTGAAAATTACATCTCGGTTTTAGCAACGACCCTTACTTTGAACATACTACTACAACTCAAAAGTAATGCCCTCATGGACTACCCCCACGGTAGCCATCCCGCCTACGCTCCGTTATCGTCCGGCACAAAACCTGTAAAAATTGGGTTGTAAAGGACTCAGCAAACTACGCTGAGTATGAACGTGTGTAGCCCGTATGTTGCCGGCTACACGACTACTGTCGATATTATTGTATTTACTCACATATATACTATGTAAATAACCATACAACACATACATATATATCATATATTGCATAATAGCAATGCAATAAGCATAACACACCACGACACATCAAGATTCGCACTCATCGGTAGCATAGCAAATCAATAAGCACCAAGCACAACTTGCGTAGCATAGCAATACCAAACACCAACTCAGCACAATAAGCTGCAAATGTAGCAACAACAACCAAGTAATTTATAGGACGTGTGCGTAGGTATATCATACCGTCGATCCTCACCATGGGATCATTCAAGCGATTGCGTATTGTTTTCTTGTTCTTATTACACAAGTTCACCTTCCTTCTCTTGCACCGAGTCAGGGGATATAGGTTAGATCCCAAGACTTTATTATGTAGATGATATTCATTCCTTGTTTCTCAAGGGATCACATTTGTGAACGTTTCTTATCTGTTTGGTCTCATTACACAAGTTGTCGTTTATTCTCTGGCACCGAGTCAGGGGATATAGATTAGATCCCGAGACTCTATTATGTGGGTGCTAATCATTCCTTGTTTCTTTAAGAAGATTATTTGTGATTCTCTTATCACCACAATTTGGAGAACGTCTTCTCCATAGCCAATCCTCCATTTCCGGCGTCATATGTCGAGAAAGAGGGGTCATCTCTAGACCCCAGGATGTGCTCGCTACTCCTCCAGTCCCGGCGTCATGCGTCGAGAAAGAGGGGTCATCTCTAGACCCCAGGATAGCTCTCCCCCTATTTATCTTTTAATTTATGGGCCTCTGCCCCCGGATACAAAGGGTCCGTATCCCTATTTATATTTTTTTTCATGGGCCTCTGCCCCCGGATACAAAGGGTCCGTCTCCCTATTTATTTTTAACTGGTATTGGCTTATCATTATCGTTGATAGCTCGACACCATAGTGGGTGTCATTAGTATCCCTCTATAGTTAAGAGGAGTTTCCTTGACTTATGTAATTCCTTTGGTTATTGTGACATTCAATGAGTTTCGTTACGTAGTCTTTCGTAACCAAGAAGTGATTAAGTTACTGTGTGCGCGCGAGCAAAGTATAACAAGAATATAGCACGCGAATAAGCAAGGTAAATAAGCAATCAATTCACATGCTTTACACAAGCTCACAGCAGACAAGTAAGCACGGTAAACACACATCCATTTTCATGCATTAGTCTTATGGTCATTGTCAAACAAGGCACACAGCAAACAAGTCGTGTAACACGGCAACATACGAACCACACATGTCCATACCTTACAGTATTTGTCATAGATACTTGCACAAGGGTTCCCCGCTGCTCGTGGGACTCACTCCTGTAATAATTGTTCGAACGGGTTAGATTGTTCGATCATGCGTCATTGTTCTTAGCACTACCTATAACGATTAACTTGGGCCTAGACATTATAACTTGCATCGTTAGCCCTACTTCATTTGTTTGATTTGGACTCACCGCTTTAGGCCAAGCGGTATCGTGTTGATTTTATTCCTGTTTGTTTGTTCACCTACCTTGAATCATCGGACTATACTTTCCTTGTTATAATTTTAGACTCCCACTTTCTTTACCTTACCTCCCATAATACCCAGGCTTAGCCAATACCACTTATCGCCCCGAATACCAAGTAGTAACCTAGGTTGTTTTGGTTTACCCCCTGATTCTATATATGACCGTGTAGATAATAGGCTTCCAAGAGGTTACTAGTTAACCACTTAGTTCATTTTAAGTGTTGTATACTTATACCATTCTCTCGTTATTCCTCCACGCTTCCTTCCTAGGCCTTACTAACAGTTCTAAGCTCATCCGCCTACAAGGTCAGCCCCCTGATCTACGTCATTTTTTTCTGACTAATCCTAACACATAATCTAGACACACTTGTAAGTCATTGCCTACAACTCCACCTGCCTCACTTCACTACTAGGTTCGTATACGTTTTCGGTTCTTTTTCTTTGAGTACTCTAGGACTCTTTTCTAAGTCATCCCCATAAGTCACCAACTAGACCATTGTTATCCAGATTCTTATGTCTTAAATCTTATATGTTACAGCTTTATCCCCTAAAACCTTAACATACATTTGACTAGTTAATAGTCTTACTTTGGCTGATGGCTAGCGCAGCTTTCAGCCTTAACATGTGACAGATCTAACCTGATCAAGTTTTAAATCCTGTCAAGGTTTCCAGGCTACTATACCAGATTCTCGGCACTCATGTGGTAAGGTTTTCTAACACCCAAACTCAATTATCAATCTGGTTTTACTTACTTGCTTTGTTTAACAAGCTTATGACATTATTCCTCCTAGTCCAATAAATTTATCCTAGGTTAATGGTCATACTACTACAGCTCTCCTACTACTCTGCAACTGACTATACCGAGATGACATGTTACAGATTTTTATGAAAACACTCGGTGTGCACTTCCCATCTACTCCCTCCTTTAATACACCAAACAGTGTTGTAAGTTCCCTTAACAAGTGCACAGACTCAGTTAAGTGCTTAGGCAATGTTGTAGACTCACCATCGAATTATTACTACCCCTATACACCTTCTGTCACGCAGCTATACTGAAACAACAAGTTGTAGGAATTGAAAACACCAAGTCGGTAGGTCTCCTCTACAGTCTGTCATTTTAGTTCATTAAACTGACTTCTATTTCTTTCTCCACATGTTTAACCATTTAGTCGCATGTTTAAGCAAGGTTTTAAGCTTACGATCATTCTAAAACCTCACTGATAACTCCCTTAAACTCTCCTATGCTGAAACCGAAAAACTATAGAAGACTGCAGCACTAATCGGTGTATTCACTCTTTTAGTCTCCCTCTCTGTTCATTAATCTGTATGCTAATTCTGCCCAAAGCTTTTACCCATGTAGCTAACTGTATCTGGACAGTCTTGAACCCAGACAACTCAATGCAACATTGATAACACCCCTGAAACGTTTTTATACTGAACCAACAAACTGCAGAACTGCAATCACCCAAACTCAGGTATCTTCTTCTCTATCTGCCCTTTTTTATTCATTAACATGACTACTAGTTTCCTATTAGACAAGACAGGGTTATGTAATGTAATCTTCCTTCTGTCTGTTATGCTATATTACATAGTGTGTAGTTAGTATAGCTTAGTCTAGTAAATGTTTGCGCATGTACACGCACACCACCCTCTCCCAATATGTATAATTCAGCCGTTAGTTTAGTTTCTGATTGCGTCTACTCACACATTGTAATAAGGCAGAGGTCTAGTCCTCTCGTTTAATAAATGATGAAATTCGTTCCTTCTTCTTTCTCTGGGTGAGTTGAGCTCGCATTCTTCAAAGCTCGACATTTCCCCCTCATTGTTTACACACGGAGTTAAGTGTTTTATCAAGAATTTTCGACCCCCAAACAACCCAAACAATATTGTTAACGTTACTGAATTCTCATTATCCTGAACTGAAAACTGCAACAACTGAGGTTAGATTAAGTTTTCTGCATTTAGTTCTTTTATTCCTCTCCCTGATATGTTAACTCGTTCCCTAGCAGCCCCATCTTATTTCCCTTAGTCTAACGAGTTAGCTAGTTTCTAAACTTATTAACTTGCCAGTGTAACCTTTAATATGTTCCTGAATTCCATTTACAGAGAAGAAAAGTTGCAGGTTTTAGACTAACTTCTGCACTAGTTTTCGTTAGCTGTTTGCCCCAAATTCTCTAGACCCATTTAACTTGTTGTTCAACCCCAAAGTAGCTGGCACTTAGTCATTTAATGCAGTAGTATTTACCCAGAGTAAATCCATCCCTAATAGACACTAGGAAGCAACAAGGTTTTAACCCAGAGACGTTTAAATTACCTGCTGCTATTTAAGCAGTTCTCAACCAGATTCGACACAAGGAACACCATATTTCAATCCAGATGAATTCCATGTTCTGCTGTTACTAAAAAAAAGTTCACAACCAGTTTTTTTTCTCAGTCGACACTAGTTCATTACTCTAGGAATATGTCTGCATATTTTCGGCATTCCCCTTTCAGAACTCAGGCATTGAAACCCATGCTTAATTACCAGACCACCAACATGGTATTACTCTACCACGTCTAGTAAATTTCCCAACTCGTTGTTATCAGACTATCAGGCATTTCAAACTGATGCGTAAACAAGATTAAGTATGTTGGAGGGGTTTGAGTTTGATTACAACCTTAGGGACTTTGGGGCTGTTTTCCTTGGGAAGCTCTTGGGATTACTCGGTATATTTTGCACCTCGGTAGATTTTCAAATGTAATCTGTGTAACACCCCATATGGGCAACTGTCCAACAACCTAGCTCCAAGCCATTGCGGCTTGAAAACTAGCCACTTTAAGCCTTTGTCCTCTATTGGTCTTAAAAGTGGAAGGCCTTGTTGTTGTAGTCAACCCATATGTATCCTTTAAACCATTCACATTACTACTCATATCCCGATGTGGGATGTGGGTATTACATACTCCCCCACTCAAAGAACGCGACGTCCTCGTCGCAAGCCTAACATCCAAGTCCCATGGATCTCCTCGGTAGGTGTCGGGTAGCCCATCCCGACACGGTCCCGAGTCCGCTCTGATACCATTTGTAACACCCTATATGGGTAACTGTCCAACAACCTAGCTCAAACCATTCAGGCTTGAAAACTAGCCACTTTGTAAACACCCTGGATTTGCCTTAAAACATAGATAATTAAATACAAAACCACGGTGAAAACGGCTTCGAAAACAGACTCCAAACGAGCCCCAAATGAGCAAAACAAGATTATTCCGAGCTTGTGTCCGGACATGGGAAGTTCGGACACAAGTCGAGGAAATTAAACTGCGGAAAACCCCTTGTCCGAGCTTGTGTCCGGACATTGATGTTCGGACACAAGTCGAGAGTTGAAAAGCTGGAAAACCAAAGGCGTCCGAACTTGTGTCCGGACTTCAAAGTTCGGACACAAGTCGAGTTTCAAAGTTCGGAAATTCTTACGCGGTGTGTCCGAACATTGGTCCGAGCTTACAAGTTCGGACATAGGTCGAGACTTGTAAGTCGTCCACGTCCTCGCATGCTGTCCGAACATCGATGTTCGGACAGAAGTTCGGACACAGCAAAACAGAGGAAACTCAATAAACTCTCGGGGCTGTCCGAACATGGATGTCCGGACGGACGTTCGGACAGGTCCTGACATACACTTAAAAACTTTAAAACAGAACCAAATCAACACTGAATTAATCATAATAACTTAACAACAAAAGAAAGGCCATTGCAGCAACATTAGTACCTCAAATGATAACATAAACACATATGAAAAGATCTCTTAAATGGCAACAATTCTTCCAACCAAATTCCTCAATTAAATAGCAGCGGAACAGCAAAATCCAAAAGGCGTTACCGCCACACTCTAACAAAGAGTGCTCAGGCTTTAAACCACTAACAAAATACCAAAACGTTTCCAAAACCAGTAGAACATAACAATTCCAAAACATAACTCAACTTGTTTCAAACGTAGCTATTATTCAGTCATCCTAAGCTATGTGGCAGCGTGTCCCAATCCCCAATTCAGCCATGAGTACCTGCGATCATAAAACAACAATGGAAAACGCGAAGGGATCGCGCAAATCAGCGAAACTGAGTAAACATTGCCTCAACCTGTAAAATACATTTTGAAACCCAATTATATTTGCAAAACATCAACTCACGCCATAACATCAACCAGTTTCACCAACACTAAACCACCATTAGAAAAGGTTTCGGGGGAGAACTTTCCAAGAATCAAATCAATGGTTTACACGGACGACCCCAATCCGGGTCGCAATAATTAGAATCCCACCTCACTCTACGTCCTTAAGTGTGCACACCCCCCAGAAGGTAACTTACGACCCAAAGGAGTAGATCATTAGAGCTTAACTGCAAGTTGTGTCTGCAGGCAAAATATTAAGTATATCCACGGGGTACATAGTACCAACATTTACACGGAGCGCCATAAGGCACCAATAATTTACACGGAGCACACCCGAAGGTACCAATCAATCCAATAACCAATTCAAAGAAAGTCTCCCAAAACGTTTAATCAATCCTTTCGCAAAACATCGCACCAGAATATACACGGGGGATAAATCCCAAACTTCCACAATCTCAAAACCACAGTAAAACCAAATCATCGATAATCACAAAACACAGAGGTAAGAATGTTGAGCACAACATTTACCTGGATACGCTCACCGCCACAGAATTACTCAGCAGGATCAGCAGTAGCGTTCGTCAGGGAATTCGGTGTCTAGAATCGCAAGCAGAAATACAATCAGGATCTACTCAACCAAAATTAATAATAACCTAACCTTACCAATGGATTCCCCTTACCCTTCTATAAGAACCGGCATCCAGAGAAGCGGCCTAACGACGATGGAGAATAAGAGCGTTAATTCAAGAGGGGTGGGGAGCTTGAAGAAAGAGGGGGCGTTGTGACGGCGTGTTGAAGATGAAGAAGATCGTGGGGTTAAATAGAAAATAATTAACATAATAAGGTAGAAATAATTTAATAAATACATTTGATTTAAAAGGAGAGAGAACTGAGAAGTAGTTTGTAAAATAATAATTACCATAATATTAATCTGAAAACCAAGTATCCAAATAACTTAAAAAAAACATGGAAGGATCTAGATTCAAGATTAAAGAGATAATTAAATATTATCGGATTAAAATAAAATGGAAGAAGGCTGATTTATCGCTGGGGAAGGATGAGAAGAATTATCTCGACAATCAGATAAAAGAATAAATACATAGTAGCTAATTAGGAAGAGGAAATTATCTTAGGAAGAAGTAAAATCAATTTGTATCCTTGGATATAATAAAATTGATTGAAGCGAACGTAATAAATAATCTATATATATATTGCTTCTCTGGGCCTTTATTAATCTTACCAATAACATTCTCGACTATATACTAATTTAATCCTAAGCCAGAATTCACGGGTATTTCATCTCATCCCCCTTAAAAGAAAGCTTCGCCCTCGAAGCTAACTGAACTTGACATAAGTCTTAAGCGGTTACCTGCTCGAAAAGCTGAGGGTATTTCTTCTTCATTTCTTCTTCGACCTCCCACGTCGCCTCCTCAGTCCCATGATTCGACCACAACACCTTGACCATTCGGGTGGACTTCGATCGGGTCTCTCTGGTCTTGGTGTCCAATACCTTAATGGGGTATTCCTCGTATGATAGGTTCTGCTCCAACTCCAGCACCTCAGGCTGTAGAATGTGGGATGGGTCGGGAACGTAACGCTTCAGCTGAGAGACATGAAAAACATTATGGACTCTCTCCAGCTCACCAGGTAGTGCCAATCTGTAGGCCACTCTCCAATTCTCTCCAGGACCTCGTAAGGACCCACGAATTTGGGGCTTAATTTCCCCTTCTTCCCAAATCTGGTTACCCCTCTCACAGGAGACACCTTCAGGAAGACTCTATCACCAACTTCGAATTCAACCGGTCTCCTCTTTAAGTCGGCATAGGACTTCTGCCTGTCCTGGGCTGCTTTCATTCGGCTCTGGATGATTCGAACCTGCTCCATCGTCTCCTCTATCAGCTGGGGTCCCAATATCACTGTCTCACTGATGTCGCTCCAGCATAAAGGGGTTCGGCATTTCCTCCCATACAAGGCTTCATAGGGAGCCATCTTAATACTAGAGTGGTAACTGTTATTGTATGAGAACTCCACCAGGTGAAGTCTATCTGCCCAAGTCCCCTGAAAGTCCATGACACATACCCGAAGCATGTCCTCCAAGGTCTGGATAGTCCTCTCCGTCTGACCATCTGTCGCTGGTGTGGTGAAAAATAGTACTCAACTTCAATTTAGTACCCATAGCTTTCTGAAACTGCTGCCAGAAGTGTGCTAATAATCTCGAGTCCCGATCAGATACTATCGTCTGAGGCACGCCATGATACCTGACCACATTCTTAATGTAGGCGTCCACTAACTGGCTCATAGACCAAGTGCTCTTCATAGGTATGAATCGAGCGGACTTGGTGAGTCGATCCACGATCACCCATATCTGGTTGACTCCACCCTTCGCCGGCGGTAACCCGACTACAAAATCCATAGAAATAGAGTCCCACTTCCATTTGGGAACCTCCAAGGGCTGCAACAATCCTCCCATCCTCTTATGCTCGAACTTCACCTTCTGACAGGTGAGGCATTTAGACACAAATTCTGCTACCTCCCGCTTCATCTTCGGCCACCAGAACAGCTTCTTCAGATCCTTGTACAATTTATCCCCGCCTGGGTGGACTGAATAGGGAGTATTATTATGAGCCTCCTTCATCAGTCTCTCTTTCACATCCACACTACTCTGAGGGACGCACCAACGGCCTCTGAATCTAAGACTACCATCCTCGTGGATTTCGAATCCTTCTGCCTTCCCTTCCTTTAACTTCTCCCTGATTCGATCCAATTTAACATCGCCAGGCTGCCCTTTGAGTATCTCCTCATAAATGTCGGAAGAGACACTCATGTGGTACAGCTTCACCTCGTGCTCTACTCCTCCAGACTCCATCACCTCCAAATTCAACTTCTGGAACTCCCGAGCTAGCTCATCAGGAAGGACCCACATGGAATTCACGGAATGACTCCTCTTCCTGCTTAACGCATCTGCTACTAAGTTGGACTTCCCTTCATGATATAGAATCTCCAAATCATAGTCCTTAATCAGCTCTAGCCATCGTCTCTGCCTCATATTCGAATCTTTGGGTGAAGATATACTTGAGGCTTTTGTGGTCGGTGAAGATCTTGCATGAGACACCATAGAGGTAGTGTCTCCAGATCTTGAGTGCGAAAACCACGGCTGCTAACTCCAAGTCATGCGTCGGATATCTGGTCTCATATTCCTTCAACTGCCTCGACGCGTAGGCTATGACCTTCCCATGCTGCATCAGAACGCATCCTAAGCCATATTTGGAAGCGTCGCTGAAGACTTCAAATCCATCCGTCCCTGAAGGCAAGGTCAGAACTGGAGCTGTGGTCAACCTCTCCTTCAATGTATGGAACGCCTTCTCACAGTCGCCGTCCCACTGGAATTTGATCACCTTCTTCATAAGGTTGGTGAGAGGTCTCGCTATCTTCGAAAAGTCCTTCACGAAACGTCTGTAATACCCTGCCAAGCCCAGAAAGCTTCGCACTTCAGTCAGGTTACTGGGCCTTGGCCATTCTTTTACGGCCTGAATTTTCGACGGGTCCACTGAGATGCCCTCTCTGGTGATGACGTGGCCCAGGAATGCCACTCGGTCCAACCAGAAGTCACACTTGGACAACTTCGCGTACAGCTGCTGCTCTCTCAGTGTCTGTAATACTAGCCTCAAATGCTCCTCATGCTCCCGTTCGTCCTTGGAATATATAAGGATGTCATCTATGAAAACCACCACGAACCGATCCAAATATGGGTGGAAGATACGGTTCATGAGGTCCATAAAGACAGCTGGGGCGTTGGTAAGTCCAAAGGGCATTACCAAAAATTCAAAGTGCCCATACCTAGTCCGGAAGGCTGTCTTCGGGATGTCTCTCTCTGCCACTCTGAGCTGATGGTACCCTGACCTCAAATCGATCTTTGAGAAGGTCCCTGCCCCTTGCAGCTGGTAAAAAAGATCTTCTATTCTCGGCAAGGGATATCTGTTCTTTACTGTGATCTGGTTCAGCTCCCTGTAGTCGATGCACAACCTCATACTCCCGTCTTTCTTCTTCACGAACAAGACCGGGGCTCCCCAAGGCGATACACTAGGGCGTATGTATCCCTTATCCAACAGATCTTCCAACTGGGTCTTCAATTCTTTCAACTCTGAGGGTGCCATCGGTAAGGAGCCTTCAAAATCGGTGCTGAGCCTGGCACAAGATCGATGCTGAATTCTACTTCTCGGTCTGGCGGCATACCCGGAATCTCGTCTGGGAACACGTCTGGAAATTCGCTTACTACTCGGATCTCCTTCTCCTCGACTGGCTCTGGCTCAGATCGTGGACATAGCAAAGGTATGCTTGCTGTCCTTTCTTTACTTTGGAGAGAATGGTCATTGCTGACACGAGCTTCACTCCGGGCTTCTCCTCCACATTTCTGTACGAGACCCTCCGTCCCGACGGTCCTCTGAGGATGATCTCTGCTGCTCGCTGCAGTCTATCCTTCCCTTGTATTTGCTCAGCCAATCCATCCCCAGGATTACATCAAAGTCGGTCAAGGCAAACTGGATCAAATCTATTACAAATTTCTCCCCTTGATATCTATGCCTACGTTTTTCATTACGTTCTTAAAGTGATCACCCGTCCCGATGGTATGGATACAGCT
Organism: Limonium bicolor; assembly: GCA_023374045.1. Classification (NCBI taxonomy): domain Eukaryota; kingdom Viridiplantae; phylum Streptophyta; class Magnoliopsida; order Caryophyllales; family Plumbaginaceae; genus Limonium; species Limonium bicolor. The sequence continues at coordinate 59,277,659 of CM041782.1, read as the reverse complement.
ATAGGGGAAGTCTCACAAATCTCTATTCCCAATTTCCCCACTAGGCTATCAGATATAAAGGAATAAGTAGCTCCCGTATCGAAAAGGATGCGAGCTGGAGTACCAAGAACAGTAAAGGTACCTGCTAACACATCTGCTTCGGCCTCGGCTTCGGCCCGACTCATCACATTGATCTTCCCTGGAGCCCGCTGCTGGTTGCTTCGGTACTCCCCTTGGCCTCTATTGCCACCATTGTCGCCCTCTCCATTACTACGCTGAGGAGCATCCCGCGCTGATTCTGATTCGGGCCTCTGCCCTGCTGGTCGGACTGCCTGAATGAGCGATCGCCACTGTAACTTCCCTGCTGACTGCCTCCCTGGGGACTCTGAAGATACTCGAACAATCGGTGTCCCCGCCTTCCGCAACGAAAGCAGGTGACCAAGTTCCCCTCAGAATCCTTCCCTGGGTGGTCCTTGTTGCACCTCTTGCAGTAGAAGTGCCTATCCGGTCTGGTCCCTCCTCTCTGAGACTGGTGCTGGGGCTGGTCACCTCGTCTCTGGTCACCCCTGTGATCTCCCCCATGTCTCGGCCTCCCGTCTCTGCGGTCCGAGTAAGGCTTCCACCTCTTCTCCTGCTGATGAGGTCTGTGGGACTGATCTTCTCGTCCTCGGGGCTCATCCCTCCCTCCATCTTCCTCTTATTACCAGCCAGGACCTCCTTCCTCTTCTGCTGCACCCTATACAGGTTAGCAGCTTTCCCGTACGCATCTTGGAGCGTCGGGATTGTCAGCACGCTGAGGGCCTCCTGCAGACTCCAGTTTAGCCCACCACAAACCTCTGCACCTTCGACGCCTCGTCGGGAACCTGATAAGTGTCCAAATGAGCATGTTTTATAGGTGTATTTCATATAATATTAGCACTTTTCTTACTCATTTCTCCACTTCGGTTAGTTTTCCTCGAGTTTATGTTTTATTGTTTATCTCACAAATTTATTGGTTTAACATGAGGAAAACCAGCTGGAAGTAAAGTAGACGAAGAGACGAACGCATAGACGCAAACGGCTCGGAAAACGGAGTCCAACGAAGAAGTAGAGCCAGAACAGAAGAAATAGAGCCTTAGAGTATAGAAGAGAATAAGTAAGCATGTCCTCCTGTCTTATTAGGCGGACAAAGACACAAGGTGTCCTCATGATAAGAGGCGGACAAGACAAACGTGTCCTCCTGATAAGAGGCGGACAAGACACAAGTGTCCTCCTGATAAGAGGCGGACAAGACAAAAAGTGTGTCCTCTTGTTTTCAGGCGGACACACACAAATGCTACCTCCTGTTTTCAGGCGGACAACACAGAGAGGAGACCGCCCGATACCAAGCGGACAAAGACCATGGGCAACGCCCAATATCAAGCGGACTCCACACACAGAACCGCCTGTGTTGGGGCGGACTACACAGACAGAACCGCCTATATCGGGGGCGGTTCCTCAGGCGGTCAAAACTAATATCAGTCGCGCACAGTTTTCTTCTTCGCGCGCCGTCTGCAACTTGCCTTCGCCGACTTCTGCAACTCGTCCACTGTCTGCATTAATGAGCAATCAATGCTCTTCTTATCCATCTACTGCGTTTGCTCTGTCCCCTGCAATCAGAGAAGCAATCAACCGGCAATCAAATTCGTACGGATCTTCTTCTCCTCTGCCTCTATATAAACTCACCCCTACTGCACCATAAAATGGATATCCATCACCCACGAATCATCCACGACCCAACACCGAAAACCTCACGCCATCTCATTTCTCTTCTTCCGCCTTCTCCATTTTATTTATTTTACAGTCCACCAAATTCACCTCTAGCCCTACGTACACAAAATAGCAGAGTGAGACGGAGTGATTACGGATGATTTCTATTACTCTCGTCTCTATCTATCTATTTAATATGTTAGGCTAGTTTACGTTTACTCTGGGAATAGTTATTATGTATCTGTATTAATTTTGCAATATATTTGCTGGTTTTATTTATATGCAGTTTGTTACGCTTAAAGTTTATCTCTCGCCTTTCTAATAAATCTCGCGAATTTATTAAATTGCTTGCTAAGTCTATTTTGATCAGACCAGGTGATAAATAGATAGGTTGATTAAGCCGTAAATCTGGAGAAAGCTTTATTATGATTTAATGAGTTAGTATTTTCAGATGCATATATAATTCCTGATAACTAAACCGTCCGTTACATGTGAGGTGCTTGAACCTTGATTAGACCAAGCATTTTCTGGTAACGAGTTCTTATGAGTCTATGATTTAGTCCTTAAGATAATAAGAGGAATTTTGCCAAAACAATTATAATTAAACCAGTAGAGATAGCATAATTAATCAGATCATATTAACCTGACCCAGAGTTCCATTTTATTTATCTGTTAACTTAGTTTATTTATCTTTTTTTTTATTTATTTTACAAGTCAATTAATCCCCCTCTTGTGACACGCTTAGGTACTATTATATGTATATTAGTCCCACGGTTCGACATCCGGTTGCTTACATTTTCACTATACTACTGCGACCGGGATTTATTTGCAGCCCGACGTTTATTTTTGGGTTTTAATTTCTTTCTTTTATGTTAATTATACCTGTTCTAACCACTCAAATATAACGTCTGCAAAATGGCGCCGTTGCCGGGGACTAGTTTATTCTAGTCCCTAAGCCCCGGATTATTCACTTGTTATATTAGAATATTTTGTTTATATTTTTTTGTTTGTTGTTTATATTAATAATCTTTTATATTTTTGTCTATTTTATTTTGTTGTTGTTTATATTAATTATCTTTTATATTTTGTTAATATATATTTTGTTTATATTATTAGTATGTGTGTTTTCTAACTTGTTATTGTTTCAGTAAGTAGCGTATCTGAAAAAAAAAAAAACGAACAGAGGTCCGTTCCGCCTGCCAGTCCGCACCCCTGACCTCCTAGTCTCGCGCGGACGTCCCGCTCTTCAAAAAAAAAAAAAAAAAAGAAGACGCGTTCCGAAAAAAAAAAAAAAATTTTGTTTTCTCCAATCTGCTCGTAATTCCGAAAAAAAAAAAAAATTAATTAATTCTGTTCTTCTCCAATCTGCTCCAACTTCTTAAATTGTTTCTACTTCATTTTAATATTTTGTTTATATTATTATTATGTTGTTTCTAATCATTTTATTTTCCTATCTGTTTCAGTAGTTTCGTTTTATATACAAAAACACAAAAAAAAAAATGGGAATGGAACAGGTGTTCGAGCAAGAGTTTTGCCATTCATACTGCTCCGTATGTGGGGGAACTCATGATTATGAGGATTGTCTCATATTCCAAGAACAACTCTGGTTAGAAGATCAACCAGATTACCTGGAGAGACTCGCTCAACCAGAACAGCAACCGAAGGGCGAAATAATTCATGAGGTACAACACCCCACTACGGATGTAAGTTATTCTCTTCCCTCTACAATCGCCTACCGCCAGTTTCCATCCTTCTATGTGCTCTATCCAGAAGATGAGGATACTTTAATCCTCGAAAAAGAAGAGAAGAAATTGCCATCACCTCCCACCAAAATATCCAAACAAAACGCCACTATCACCTTTAAAGAATTAACTTTCTCTGAAGATGATTTTAATCAGCGTTCTTTCTATGAACCTCACCTACAAGAGGAGGATATTTACATCCTCCAATTTGAGGAAGAAAAATCACCAACACCGGGTCTTCTGTTAGAACTATGTTCCCGGCATTACCTCCTCAAAAACCAGATTTTGTGGAGTATTAATTTTCTTATTTTATATGCCGAGGTAACGTTTTGTTTTGATCCAGGATAACGAAGCAGGCGTCTAGCCAAAGACGTTAAAGAAGGGCAGCTTCCCGGGAGGCAACCCGGATGAATTTTATTTGCTTTTATGCTGTTTTAATTTTCAGGTTCTCTTTACATTTTATTTTTGCTAACTTTTAACCCCGTTTGTAGAATGGTTGCTTCTAGTGTCTTATGCAGGTGCACCTCCATGTGGACACCGCAACCAAGCTACGCTACTTGAGGCTGAAGCTCAAGTGTGGGGGAACTCCTTTAACAAATAGCAAAAATAATATCAGGGGAGTACCAGTTCTTTAATTTATGCTTTTTATTTAAATAAAAACTGCAGAGGAGCGTTTATGTGCGTAAATGAATATTTGTGGTCTTTGTGTTATCTCTATTTATCTACTTACCGAAAAAGTCTTCTGAAACCTTCCCTTGTTTTTCTGGTGAACAATGAGGACATTGTTCAATTAAGTGTGGGGGAGTGTGCCCTTTTCGGTGACATGTTGTGCTTAAATGTTTAAATCTCTCTCCTTATCATGCGTTTGTCCAATTCAAATATTATGGACCCTGTATATGTGGGTTGTTCTCTTTAAGAATAAATACTATTATGAATTGTAGGATAAATGGTACAAAATTTTAAAAATTTTGATTACTTTTGAGGAGCATTTTTATATGCGGTGTGACCAAATAATCTGCAAATGGTTGGATTTTATTGCTCAGGGTTTCTTTCTGTCTTCTCTCTTAGGGATTGCTAAGGGGTACTTCTCTGTTATAAAAAAAAAAAGAAGAATACAAAAAAAAAATAAGGGACTTTCGAGACACCATAGGTAACCAACAAAAGAGAGTTGAGTGTTCTTAAATACAAAAGCTTGATGCTTATCTATTATCTTCTCATCCCTTATGCAAAAGTGAAACAAATGCATGAATCTATTTTTCCTTTTGTTTTCTCCTCAAAAGCCCGTTCTTGAGAGAAGTTGGCCATGGTAAAAGTTCTCAGAGTCACCTAAAAAGAAACATTGAAGTACCTTGGATCATACCCCGAAACTCTATATTTTATTTTTACCCTGAGCACACCTATGCCACCAGCAGTTAATTTTCACACTCCTCAATAAGTTAAAAAGATCATGTTTATCCTACCCTTCATAATAATATTTGTTAGTATTGAGCATTCCTTACTACTTGGGTACGTGATTTTGCTTGAGGACAAGCAAAAAGATAAGTGTGGGGGTGTGATAAGTGTCCAAATGAGCATGTTTTATAGGTGTATTTCATATATAATATTAGCACTTTTCTTACTCATTTCTCCACTTCGGTTAGTTTTCCTCGAGTTTATGTTTTATTGTTTATCTCACAAATTTATTGGTTTAACATGAGGAAAACCAAGCTGGAAGTAAAGTAGACGAGAGACGAACGCATAGACGCAAACGGCTCGGAAAACGGAGTCCAAACGAAGAATCTAGAGCCGGTAGAAGAGAATAAGCCATGTCCTCCTGTTATTAGGCGGACAAGACACAAGTGTGTCCTCCTGATAAGAGGCGGACAAGACACAAGTGTCCTCCTGATAAGAGGCGGACAAGACACAAGTGTCCTCCTGATAAGAGGCGGACAAGACACAAAGTGTGTCCTCTTGTTTTCAGGCGGACACACACAAATGCTACCTCCTGTTTTCAGGCGGACAACACAGAGAGGAGACCGCCCGATACCAAGCGGACAAGACCATGGGCAACCGCCCAATATCAAGCGGACTCCACACACAGAACCGCCTGTGTTGGGGCGGACTACACAGACAGAACCGCCTATATCGGGGCGGTTCCTCAGGCGGTCAAAACTAATATCAGTCGCGCACAGTTTTCTTCTTCGCGCGCCGTCTGCAACTTGCCTTCGCCGACTTCTGCAACTCGTCCACTGTCTGCATTAATGAGCAATCAATGCTCTTCTTATCCATCTACTGCGTTTGTCTCTGTCCCCTGCAATCAGAGAAGCAATCAACCGGCAATCAAATTCGTACGGATCTTCTTCTCCTCTGCCTCTATATAAACTCACCCCTACTGCACCATAAAATGGATATCCATCACCCACGAATCATCCACGACCCAACACCGAAAACCTCACGCCATCTCATTTCTCTTCTTCCGCCTTCTTCATTTTATTTATTTTACAGTCCACCAAATTCACCTCTAGCCCTACGTACACAAAATAGCAGAGTGAGACGGAGTGATTACGGATGATTTCTATTACTCTCGTCTCTATCTATCTATTTAATATGTTAGGCTAGTTTACGTTTACTCTGGGAATAGTTATTATGTATCTGTATTAATTTTGCAATATATTTGCTGGTTTTATTTATATGCAGTTTGTTACGCTTAAAGTTTATCTCTCGCCTTTCTAATAAATCTCGCGAATTTATTAAATTGCTTGCTAAGTCTATTTTGATCAGACCAGGTGATAAATAGATAGGTTGATTAAGCCGTAAATCTGGAGAAAGCTTTATTATGATTTAATGAGTTAGTATTTTCAGATGCATATATAATTCCTGATAACTAAACCGTCCGTTACATGTGAGGTGCTTGAACCTTGATTAGACCAAGCATTTTCTGGTAACGAGTTCTTATGAGTCTATGATTTAGTCCTTAAGATAATAAGAGGAATTTTGCCAAAACAATTATAATTAAACCAGTAGAGATAGCATAATTAATCAGATCATATTAACCTGACCCAGAGTTCCATTTTATTTATCTGTTAACTTAGTTTATTTTATCTTTTCTTTTTATTTATTTTACAAGTCAATTAATCCCCCCTCTTGTGACACGCTTAGGTACTATTATATGTATATTAGTCCCACGGTTCGACATCCGGTTGCTTACATTTTCACTATACTACTGCGACCGGGATTTATTTGCAGCCCGACGTTTATTTTTGGGTTTTAATTTCTTTCTTTTATGTTAATTATACCTGTTCTAACCACTCACAAATATAACGTCTGCAGAACCATCGTAGGAGCGAACCTGGCCAGCTCCAGGAACTTCGAATGGTACTCCTTGACACTCAGAGATAACTGCTTGAGCTCTGAGAACTCCAAATACTTCTGCATTCTGACGTGTTCGGGGTAGAAGCGCCTCCTCATGGCCTCCTTCAGGCCATCCCAACCAAAATCAGGTCCCGCTAGCAGCACATCTCTGTTGGCGGACCACCAGATGTCTGCCTCACTCTTGAAGTAGTAAACTGCTGCGTTTACCCTTCGGTCAGCTGGACAATTGACTGCCTCAAAAATCTTGTCAAATTCTCTTATCCAGTCCTCAAGTAGCACCGGGTCCTCCTCTCCTTTGAAGGATGTGGGCTTCAGATGGGCAATTCTCTTGGTGTAGTCCTCCGGCACATTATCCCTCTGCGCCTGCCTTTGGACTATTTGTCCCAGGTTGAGAGCCAACTCCTGCAACTGCCTCATGGGGTCGTTAGCGGCCATCTGAGTTCGGCGACTCCTACTCCTGGTGTGGTATGGAAAACTCGGTCTGTCAGCCAGTCCTGCACTCCCTAGAGCTCTATACGAACTCCTGATTACATATACTAAGCAAGGTAAGCAACATCCACCCATATCCCCATATATTAAGTCTCTACCCCATATTAGGAGCTAGCACATCTAATAGCCCCAATCATCAATACATAATACCCATTCAGTTATGCTGATGTCATCATAATCCTTGCAATACACAAACGGAGAATAAACTCCAATATCCATTCAGTATAACATCACACACACAGCATCGCAGGCACTGTAACTCCCCAAACGGCTTACCCCACATTTTAATTCCTTTTAATCCAAATTTTATCTTATTTACCAAACACGGCTCTGATACCACCTTGTAACACCCTGTATTTTGTCTTAAAACATAGATAATTAAATTACAAAACCACCGGTGAAAACGGCTTCGAAAACGGACTCCAAACGAGCCCCAAATGAGCAAAACAAGATTATTCCGAGCTTGTGTCCGGACATGGGAAGTTCGGACACAAGTCGAGGAAATTAAACTGCGGAAAACCCTTGTCCGAGCTTGTGTCCGGACATTGATGTTCGGACACAAGTCGAGAGTTAAAACGCTGGAAAACCAAAGGCGTCCGAACTTGTGTCCGGACTTCAAAGTTCGGACACAAGTCGAGTTTCAAAGTTCGGAAATTCTTACGCGGTGTCCGAACATTGGTCCGAGCTTACAAGTTCGGACATAGGTCGAGACTTGTAAGTCGTCCACGTCCTCGCATGCTGTCCGAACATCGATGTTCGGACAGAAGTTCGGACACAGTAAAACAGAGGAAACTCAATAAACTCTCGGGGCCTGTCCGAACATGGATGTCCGGACGGACGTTCAGACAGGTCCTGACATACACTTAAAAACTTTAAAACAGAACCAAATCAACACTGAAGTAATCATAATAACTTAACAACAAAGAAAGGCCATTGCAGCAACATTAGTACCTCAAATGATAACATAAACACATCTGAAAAGATCTCTTAAATGGCAACAATTCTTCCAACCAAATTCCTCAATTAAATAGCAGTGGAACAGCGAAATCCAAAAGGCGTTACCGCCACACTCTAACAAAGTGTGCTCAGGCTTTAAACCACTAACAAAATACCAAAACGTTTCCAAAACCAGTAGAACATAACAATTCCAAAACATAACTCAACTTGTTTCAAACGTAGCTATTATTCAGTCATCCTAAGCTATGTGGCAGCGTGTCCCAATCCCCAATTCAGCCATGAGTACCTGCGATCATAAAACAACAATGGAAAACGTGGAGGGATCGCGCAAATCAGCGAAACTGAGTAAACATTGCCTCAACCTGTAAAATACATTTTGAAACCCAATTTATATTTGCAAAACATCAACTCACGCCATAACATCAACCAGTTTCACCAACACTAAACCACCATTAGAAAAAGGTTTCGGGGGAGAACTTTCCAAGAATCAAATCAATGGTTTACACGGACGACCCCAATCCGGGTCGCAATAATTAGAATCCCACCTCACTCTACGTCCTTAAGTGTGCACACCCCCCAGAAGGTAACTTACCACCCAAAGGAGTAGATCATTAGAGCTTAACTGGAAGTTGTGTCTGCAGGCAAAATATTAAGTATATCCACGGGGTACATAGTACCAACATTTACACGGAGCGCCATAAGGCACCAATAATTTACACGGAGCACCCGAAGGTACCAATCAATCCAATAACCAATTCAAAGAAAGTCTCCCAAAACGTTTAATCAATCCTTTCGCAAACATCGCACCAGAATATACACGGGGGATAAATCCCAAACTTCCACAATCTCAAAACCACAGTAAAACCAAATCATCGATAATCACAAAACACAGAGGTAAGAATGTTGAGCACAACATTTACCTGGATACGCTCACCGCCACAGAATTACTCAGCAGGATCAGCAGTAGCGTTCGTCAGGGAATTCGGTGTCTAGAATCGCAAGCAGAAATACCATCAGGATCTACTCAACCCAAATAATTAATAACCTAACCTTACCAATGGATTCCCCTTACCCTTCTATAAGAACCGGCACCAGAGAAGCGGCCTAACGACGATGGAGAATAAGAGCGTTAATTCAAGAGGGGTGTGGAGCTTGAAGAAAGAGGGGGCGTTGTGACGGCGTGTTGAAGATGAAGAAGATCGTGGGGTTAAATAGAAAATAATTAACATAATAAGGTAGAAATAATTTAATAAATACATTTGATTTAAAAGGAGAGAGAACTGAGAAGTAGTTTGTAATATAATAATTACCATAATATTAATCTGAAAACCAAGTATCCAAATAACTTAAAAAAACATGGAAGGATCTAGATTCAAGATTAAAGAGATAATTAAATATTATCTGATTAAAATAAAATGGAAGAAGGCTGATTTATCGCTGGGGAAGGATGAGAAGAATTATCTCGACAATCAGATAAAAGAATAAATACATAGTAGCTGAATAAATTAGGAAGAGGAAATTATCTTAGGAAGAAGTAAAATCAATTTTTGTATCCTTGGATATAATAAAATTGATTGAAGCAAACGTAAATATATCTATATTTATATTGCTTCTCTGGGCCTTTATTAATCTTACCAATAACATTCTCGACTATATACTAATTTAATCCTAAGCCAGAATTCACGGGTATTTCAATCTGAGCTGGTTGTTGCTCTGGGACTGGCAGAGCACATCCAGTTGCTGGAAAGCTAAGTAGATAGGGAAAAGGAATAAGTAGTCCATTCTCGGACAAGGTAGAGCAAAGAGAGCATCGGGAGTAAAACACAACCAGGAGCACTTTACCTTGCGCTAGAAATACAAGCAGGAATTAGGATAGATCCTCTTGTTCCAGAACTTCCCGAGATCTCACCAGAGGAGTTGCATGCAAAATGCTTGTGCGGGACATGCAAGAGATTAGGGGGGTTAAGTAAAACTCTCGGCCATTAAACAAGAACAAGACGGGAAGGTGTTAAGCAGGTAGTTTTGAAACTTTACCTTGTCTGATTTTTTTTAAAGAGAGTCCAGCAATTCCCAGGGGCTTTTGGCACGTTTAATGAGTGGAGCTTGTTGTGTTGTGTCGACTCGCTCCAGATTTTTCAGAAGTTGGACACCCACTTCCAGACATGCACGAGCAGAAATGGGAAGGGCTCGAGTCTCTGATGGAAAGCGTGAGCGAATCAATGGACAATGTGGGTGATCTTTAACCAAGAAACCGAAGAGAAAACGAAGAGCAACGTTAGTACAACAGGGAGTTACCTTGCGCAACTGGGCAGAAGGAATTGGAGAGTTTCCGGACATTGCATGGTGGTTTGCAAAAGACATTCCTACTCGAGGGAAACTGCAAGACCGGGACACAATACTTAGTTTTCGGACATTCAAAGAAGAAGAAGGATGAGTAGCTAAACAGCCGAAGTTTCGACTAGCTGTCCTTGCCTTTAGAGGATTTATGGAGCCGATCCTTGTTCGAGGACTCTTTGAAGATTCGTACAGACAACTACATGCAACCTTCCTCGCGAGAAAGTGCAGGGGATTTGAGGAGTTGAGCAAGAATTTTCAGGCAAAACACGAGGAAGTGGGGAATAATTTCTTGAAAATCAGTAAAGGTCACATGCCTAGGGGAGATGGAAGAAATTGAATGGTCTGTTGAGTGGAGCTGCAGACACACGCGAGGAGAAAACAGGGGCAACCGTTAGAACAGGGAAGTAATCAGCATGTAAAGAGTTAGAGGGATTAACGGGTGTTTTAGTATGTCAAAGTAATACATGGGCTGATCGGTAGGAGTTTCGGACACTTCCAGAGTGAGGCTGATCAATTATTAATCCATTTATATTCTACATATAAGTATTGTAGTGAGGCAATAGAGTTAAGTAGTACATAGGTAGCTAGTTTAACATTTAAGTCCAGGAATATAAAACCGTGAGCACAAATACTTTATGTTATAATGTTACTAGTACATGTTTGTATCCGGTAACGTAGTTCGTATATTATACCCCTGTAACATATGTTATTTAGTGCAATCGTTATGTGTCAACGATTACCGATTTATTTTAGTTTACAAAACGCCCTACACTTGTGTCGCGTACCCAACATCCCCATCCTAGTGTAATTTACTTTCGCTCGGTTGTATTACTCAATGTCAAACCGACGAGCGCCCAAGTTTATGTTTAAATGTAACCTACTATTACATTCCCGGACAGGTGTAAACCCCTTAGTAACCTAGATTCTGGGTTACAGCGCAATTGCACTAACGTGACCGGTTTACTAACATATTACACATATTCATGATTTAATGCGTTGTAATTATTAGGGGTGTTTCACATTATTAATATAATTAAGTTGACGGGTCAGCACGTAGTTAACGTCTTGATAACAGAGTTAAACTTCGGGGGCTCATGGTCAGAGATACCTTAACCTCAAGGTGGTTACCAAGAATTATGATAAACACAAGAGGGTTAACTGTATTATCCCAAATCCTCAGGGGGTTCTGAGTAATTTACTCTAAAAAATAAAAGAATGACAAAATATTGTAAGGTGCCACGCAAAACATAGTTGAGAGTTTTAGAGAATCACTCACCTTGCTTGTCATGGTTTCATCAGAAGAGCGCCCGACAGTTGAAGAGTTGCACCATGTGGATAATGAACTTTGTCTGTGGTACTCTAGAACATCTTAGAGTGACTCCTATAAGGTTAAAGAAGCACTTGAGGCAAACTCGTTTGAAAAGGGTTAAGGATTAGTTATTCAAAACATTGACAAATGAAATGGAGCTAAAGGAGACAGAGACTCTTTCATCTCGTAGGTCTTCCAAGGAAAGCAAGTGATTAAGAAAGCAAATCAAAGCTAGTTATATTTGGCTGTACCAAGCTCAAACCGAGACTCCATACTTGGTTGGTTGGGAGAGGAAAATTGGCTTAGGTTCTGTAATTGATGTGTTCTTCAACCGAGTTACTCCTGATCAAGTGATCGTTTTTGAGAACCGATTTGGCGTTGAGGATCTTTTTAAAGTCAGTTGATCATGTCATTAATGATCTCTTTCTGTAATTGTGTGCTTCTCATATTAGTAGTAGAATCAAATCCTAATATGGAGCATTACCGTCACACTTGCAATTAAACGAGCGCTAAGGCCAAGTCAATCGACTAAATTAATAACCAAATAGTTATTATTGATAGGGAAATTGAATGTCCATAAAAAAATCCCATAAAATTGTTGATGACTCAAACCCTATATTAAATTCGATTAAAAATAACCAGCCTATGTGGAGTCGTCTTCCCAATCCCATAGACTTCATGAGTAACTGTGGATAAAATCCAAACAAACACACAAAGAGTCACCATAAAGTTAGAGAAAATGAGTAAGTCGTCATTTCACATTGTAAAAATATTTTCTCTTTGGAAACCATTATAACAATATTAACACACAACAAGTAAATAATCATTTCAAAGTACTTATGAATATTCCGTGTTTGGTTCTCCAACGCGCAGTTGGGAATCCAACCACGCCACTAAATCCTTAAGTGTGACACCACCCCCAGTAGTTCAATAGACTATAAGGAGTAGAAATAGGGTTAATTGTATTCTAATACGGTCCACAATATCTCAAAGTAATGTGCCTCAATATGGCTCGCGTTTATCATATTAATAACATGCCCTAAAACGGCCCACATGCACCATGGTTATCTCCTCTTTAATTTTTTTAAACATTATTATTCACCATTTAATCTGTTCAAAATCACACATTGAAGCATAAATAAAATGTGTAATAAATTTTCATGATTAAATAATTCAATTTCCATGTAATCATCTTGTAAAACAATTCCACAATAATTTCCCGTTCATCACTTCTTGAAGAACGATCCGGCAATCACACAACCAGTTGTACGAATTTATGCATAAGGGTGAGCATTTGGATAATCGGTTAACCGAAATTCAAATTGTAAAATATAAATTAGATTTTGGTTATTTCAGTTTAAAACCGAATTATCCAAATTAAGACCAAAATCGAATTGACCGTTATCCAAATTATCCAAAATCCAAAAAAAATTTGAGTGAAAAACTTAAATCCAAATTTTAGCTAGTTTGGATTTCAACTACCCAAAATTTAAGGTTTGTGTTTGATTATTTGTCACTAAAGACTAGAATTAGAAAATAGAATACTCTTTTTTTTAAAATAAATTTGGATTTTGGTTAACCGAATTAGAAGTCAAAACCAAAATCCAAACCAAATTATAATTTGGATAATTCGGTTAACCAAAATTTTAAAATTGGTTAGAAAATTCGGTTAAAAATTAAAAAAAAAAACAAAATCAGTTAATTTGGTTTTTGGATAAATCCAAAATATCCAAACTGAATGCTCATCCCTATCCCTATTATGTACATCCTCGAACAATCTTCAGAATTAGATTGAAAGTTGAACATCTTTCATAATAATATATGTAACTTTTGCATCAATATGAACAATGAATACCAAAACTTGAACAACTTTTTAACTTAAAATGAACGGTTGTACGATGCTAACCATACAACCGGTTGTATAATAGTATTTGCCCTTAAAGGAATAACCATGTAACCTCCATTGTCCATTATAAAATAATCAACTCAATAAATAAATTCAATAGATATTTAATCTCAAACAACTCTCACACACACATAATTCAGCTCACTAAATAAATTCAATAGTAATTTAATCTCAAACAACTGTCATTCACACACAAAATTCGCATCCACTATAAAAGTGTATTTTTATAGAGTTAAGAAAATTTAGTGAATGCATTAGATTACCTGGTATTCGAGTGACAACTTGCACAACAATCAACCGCTCAATCAACTACGACTCATTGTCCACAAAATTTGAGCTTAAATATAATAAAGGGTATCTTTTCGCTTTATGTATGTTTTGGCATCAAAGAATGAAGGATAGAGAGGGTGAGAGATGACAGACATACAAATGGAACCACCGGACAACGTGAATAAATAGAAAGACAGTGAAGGAATACGAACCAGTTAGGTTTAAGAAGGAAAGTTAAGTTGTTTAAATAAATTCTAGAAAATAGAAAGTCAAGAAATATAAATAGACAAAACCAACATAATAATTAGAGTTAGAAAATATGAAAAAACAAAATGACTTATTATGAAACACCTCTAATAGCTGACTATGAAACACTTAATAGCGGGCTGCCCTGAACACCTAAAATCATGAATACATATGAGGAGTGTTTAAATGAACTCGACACATTAATATATTCTTGCTATAAATTATAAACTATGTTACTATGGGACACATATGTCCGTGGAAGTGATACCAAGTCACCTTGATAATACAAGCATTCGTACTCATCGGTTTGACGCTAATCAATGCAATGAGCGAAATAAATTATTCTGGTAGAACACTTGTACACGACACAAGTGTAACGCACTATGCAAACTAAAATAAAGCGGGTACTCGTAGACATATACTGCAAACGTTATATCGTGAGCGGTTATATTGGTGGAATTAACATAAAATAAAAGGAAAGAAATTAAAACTCAAAATAAACGTCGGGCTGCAAACAAAATCCCGGTGGTGGTAGTATAGTAAAAATGTAAGCGACCGGATATCGAACCGTGGGACTAATGTACATATTATAGTACCTAAGCGTGTCACAAAAGGGGGGATTAATTGACTTGTTTTATATAAATAAAACAGTAGATAAAATTAACTAAGTAAGCAAATAAACTAAACAGGACTCTGGTTCACGTTAATATAATAACTGCTCTTTCATGCTAGGTCTGGTGGTAATTATAATTATTTGGCAAAATCCTCTTATTATCTAAGGTTTTTAAATCATAAACTCAAAAAGAACCGTTTACCAGAAAATGCAAGGTCTAATCAAGGTTCAAGCATATCATATGTAAACGGACGGTTTAGATATGAGATTATTTTTTGCAACTGAAAATATTAACTTATTAAATCATAATAAGTTCTCTCCAGTTTTACGGCTTAATTAACTGTGCTATTTATCACCGGTCTGATCAAAATGGACTGGTAAAGCATTTTAATAAATTCATGAGGTTTATTAAAAGATACGTGAAACCATAAGCGCAACAAACTTTATTAAAATTAAAACCAGTAAAACATATTGCATAATTAATACAGAAACATAATAATATTCCCAGAGTATACGTAAACTAGCCTAACATATTTAATAGTGATCTGCTAATTAATACGTGAGACTAGAGGGAGGACTAATGAGATGAAAAGAAAACAAATGAAGAAGCGGAGATTAGGAATGAAATGAACGAGTGAGTGAAAGTGAAGTGGTACGAAGATGGATTGAAGGTGTGAATTGGAACTCCAGGAGGAACACGGAAGGAACCTCCGAAGGACCCTCGAAGGTAAATGGAGCGTGGTATTTATAGAGGAAGGAGAAGAGGCAGAGTTGCAGCTCACTGATTGAGCTCATTGATTGCAGGGGACAGGAACAAACGCGTGTGATTTCAGGTAGGCGCCGTCTGCTAATGGATATGGCGGAGGCAACTGCAGAGAGTCGGCGAAGATTATAACCGTTGCGTTAATTTCCAGATCTGTAATTTACAATGTGTCCGCATGGTGTCCGCTTTATTGTCCGCACATATGTACGCGGTTGCATGAATGGATAGGAGTCACGTCCGCATGTCCATGGGCGGTTGCATGGGCGGTAGAAGAGGCGGACACAGCAATCTCACGTACTCACGTCCGCATGCAAACCGCAGTTATGAGGCGGTTGCCCCTTGGTGTTGTCCGCTAACCTTAGCGGTGTTCGAGGGGCGGACACACCTCTGTTGTGTGCTCATGACCTTGTTTAATCCCTATAAATATATGTGTGTATTTGGTATTTTTCCTACATTTTAACTATATTCATCAGTTAATAAACACATAATTATAGGAAAAACCCTAATAAGTGAGAAATTACTAAAATGCTACAAATTCTAAGGTGCTACCCTCAAGCTATAAGTTTTGATATCAAACTTCCTCACATTGAGTGCTTGTCCTCAAGCAAATAAGAAATAATATCATAATACTCACACCGATTCTAGTGTCCCAAGAAATTAGAAAGTGTTATCTCAAGCCAGAATAATTAAGCTTTAGAAGTAGGTAGAAGGAAGAATAGAAAGATGTTGAAAGAATAGTTACTCTGTGAAAATTTAAGTTAGATGAAAGGGACTCAAACCAATTTTAATTCCTAATGAGGGGATCAATGGAATTCAATGGTTTTCGACGTTATGTTTGAACTTATCCTTCCGCCACAAGAATAATGCCACCTCCGCAATACCTTTCAACACCACATACTCATGTTTATAAATATAAATTGCAATTTATTATTTACCTTTTTTTAATGTGCAAATGTATACAAAGCACAAATATTTTTATATTTTTTTGAATTGCATTATTTTTCTGTACCCCAACTTTTCTCTCTATACTGTAGCGGTGTTGGGTCTTCTATCCCAGGTCACGAGACCTTAGGTAGATAGGTGTTAAAGCACCCCAAAGAACTTAATAACCGGATAGACGAGGCCTGTTTTGGTTAGAAAAATTCATAAACAGTGGAGTACCTTGTCTTTATCCTTTTCTTTCCTTGACTTCCCACATATTTCATAATCCCAAGCTAAACTAAATTGGTTTTTACAATTAGCAGATCTATCATATTTTAAGTGAAAATAGAGTATTTTGATGGAAAATAATTTTATACAAACTTCTTAAAATAAAACTATCTTTCAGTTGTCACTTGACATAATTTCAGACACTTCTACAATTATTTTATCTCATTTTTATCAATTTTTTTAAATTTAGGCAGTTTAGAGCAGCAATAAGTGAGTGTGACATTATCGAACAGCTGTCATATTTTCAGGGAAAGGTCTCTCCTTCCTCACACTTAAGAGGAGCAATGTCCTCATTGTTCAGAATTAAAATCAAGAAAATGACCTTTCAAATTATGACAGACTAATAAAGGATTAAACTCATATAGGTTGAACAGCAATATAATAAAGGAAGAATTGAAACTCCCCTTGTATCGTAGATTGAGGAAGGTATCCTTCCTCACACTTAAAGCTTTGGTAGGGGTGAGACGTTCCTCACACTTAAGTTCGCGCAAGTGTTCAACCGAAGATATCGAAATTCCTAGAGCAACTGAGGTTGCTTCCATAGGCGAGTTCAGCTATATGTTCGAATATAGAATTTATTCTGAAAAGAAAATCATATATAGCCAGCAGAACTCAAATGGCACCAAAAGAAAATAAAAGGCAAACCATAAATATTAACGCATAAAACAAAAACATAAAGTAAACCAAACTGTTACCTTCCTGTATGTAACAAAAGTTTGACGAGGTTAAAACAGTATTAGTCTACAAAATGTTAGGAAACAACAGTAAAATATAAAATAAAAAACAAATAAAAAATACAAATCACTGCGGGGGTGGTGGAGGCTGTGCTGGTCCTGGCCTGTCTGAGCGAGGAGACGCTGTAGGAGCTGAGCGGTCTGTGAATGCAACTCGTCACTCCGGTCTAAACGCTGTGTCACCGTGACTGCTCAGCCAGCATCCTCTGCTGGGTCTGCTCAAAGCTCTCAAAGCGCTGATGCATCTGCTGCTGTATCTGATGGAAGGCCTGAGCTGAGCTGAGTGAGATCTGTCGAGAAGGGTGCAGGAGCTGGAGTCTGCATCACGTCAGTAGTCGGCACGTAGGCTCCTCTCCCTGTACAGTGTCAGCGGACGGGTGGTCGGGATCAGCTGAAGGTGTAGCTCCCGTAGAGGGCCCTGGCGGTGGAAGATGCAGTGGAAGACCGGGCAGCGGTACCCCTGACCCAGGTACCGTCATCTAAACGCATAAAACCCCAGCGCCGCACAGTCTGCAGTGTGACTGGGCGCTCTCCTGTCCGGAGCTCTACACCATGTATGGCCTCTGCTGGGAGGTGAGTGATAAGGTAGTACCAGATGAGGAAGGGAAAAATAGGGGTGATCTTTTTCTTCTCGTCCTCAGATAGGAAACCACCTTATGGAGCTGGTCGAACATGATGTGGCTGAAGGAGAGGCGCTGAGGGTGGAGATGGAGAGAGGAGGTAGTCTAATAAAGCACAATCCTCATCAGAAGCATCGTGCGCCGCAGATGGGCGAATCTGATGACTGAGGATCTCCAAGAGAAGCCTCTGCTGCAGTGTGGGGAAACTCGCGAAAGGGAGGACATCCTTGTCCTCCTCCCCTCTATGTCGGGTCCTCCGACCTACATCTTGAAGCCATCTCGATTTTGACCTATCCATGTGATCCTCTGTGAATCCTCGGTGGTCGTCAGGACCAATCTGGATCTGTAAGATACGTGAGAATGTCGAGGGTGTGATCTCCACAGGGTGATGGCGTACGAAAGAGGTAATGCTCAGATTGCCCGCCTGGGCATTCGCATAAAACTCTCTAGCTACCTCTGCACAAAAGACTCCCGCGCCTATCTTTAGGACTGACGAAAGTCCAAATCTGGCAAGCAGGGTGTCCACCCCTGTAGCCTCTAGCACCTCTGGTGCAAATCTCCTTTCCATAACAAAATTTTACCTAGATCGAACCATGCACGAGCCTCTGCTGAGATAAAGCCGTCATCCCGAAGATCCGGATGACGAGGCGGTGTAGAAGAAGATGATGCTCCAGGGCAGTCGCCCCTAGCAGGTCCAGAACCAGAAAGACCACCACGTATACGAGGAGGCATACTAATAATTTGGAATTTTTGAAAGTGAACAAATATTAACAGCATAACAATTAATATTTAATATTAACAGAGTAATAATAACATGAAAATAAATAAAACAAAACAACATAAAAATTAATAAACAAAACAACATAGAAATTAACAATTATAAAAAAAATATAAACAGAGCATTAATATTTGACATAAACATTTTAGCAAATTAGCAAAAAACAGAAAACATGTAGAACAAATAATATGAAATATAAACAAAAATAAAAATAATATAAACAAAAATTCTGTCGAAAATTCGACAGAACCTCCCCTAAAATTCTTCGTTTCTCACAATTAAATCAGTCAGATTCAAGGTATTTTAATACCGTCATCAAGCAAATCCATAAATACAACATAATCATAAATCTATTCTTTTATTAACAACAAGGAAAAAAAAAAAAGAATTGAAAAATTCTATTTTTTAACAAGCAATTCGAAATGCTCTTCTACCAAAATTGGAATTCATCAAAAACACCAAATCTAAGTGTAAATAGTGTAGATTTAACCTTGTATATGTATATTATGATTAATAGAGGACAAATTCGAGGAAAATTTAGCGATTTAAGTTCGAAATTTCGAATTAATGGAACTAGGGATTCGAAACTTCAGTTCCTAATTTCTCCTAATGTAGATCATCATTTACAGATTTGAAGCTATAGAAACGTAGAGAATTGAAAAACGAAGATTTCGGTACTAACCTGCGTGATTCGGTGGAGAATTGAGGAAGAAATGGCAATCTGAAGGATGGGGAGCTCGCGCGCCTTTGTTTGTTCTCTTTGGTATCGGGCTGGAGCAGATGAAGATTGGGGAAGAACAGAAATGAAGAAAACGCAGCGTTTTTTTTTAAGTTTAGGGACGTCCGCTTGGACGTCCGCTTGGGGAGAGGCGGACACGGGGGCGGTTGGCGAGGCGGACTGGCGGGGGGTTGGCGTCCGCATGGCTTCCTCACGGGCGTCCGCCTAGGATGAGGCGGTTGGCCAGGCGGTCAGCCAGGCGGACGGCTGCTGTTTCGTATTTTTTTTTTGATTTTTTAACCTTATTAAAACAACAAAGAATAATATTGTCATAAAATTATATGTTAGAAATAAAAATGACATATAATTATAAGTTAGTAATTAGATAACATAAATTATAAGTTAATAGTTAATTTACATAAAATTAAATGTTAGAAGTTAGAAGACAGAATATTAAACGTTAGGAATTAGTATACACAAAATTAAAATGTTAGAAGTTAGAATTAAATGTTAGGAGTTAGATTAAACAAAAATAATAATATAAACAAAATATAGTAGATAATTAATATAAACAATAAACAAACATATTATGGACATAATATTAACATGAATAAAGAGAACAGAATATTTATAATTAAACAGCGCTGAATATCCCGGGGCTTAGGAACTAGAATAAATCTAGTCCCGGCAACGGCGCCATTTTGCAGACTAATTAATCGTGGAGCGGTTATATTGGTGTAATTAACATAAAAAAAAGGAAAGAAATTAAACTCAAAATAAACGTCTGGCTGCAAACAAAATCCCGGTCGTGGTAGTATAGTAAAAATGTAAGCGACCGGATATCGAACCGTGGGACTAATGTACATATTATAGTACCTAAGCGTGTCACAAAAAGGGGGATTAATTGACTTGTTTTATAATAAATAAAAACACTAGATAAATTAACTAAGTAAGCAATAAACTAAACGGGACTCTGGTTCACGTTAATATAATAACTGCTCTTTCATGCTAGGTCTTCTGGTTTAATTATATTATTTGGCAAAATTCCTCTTATTATCTTAAGGTTTAAATCATAAACTCAAAAGAACTCGTTTACCAGAAAATGCAAGGTTCTAATCAAGGTCAAGCATATCATATGTAAACGGACGGTTTAGATATGAGGAATTATTTTTGCAAACTGAAAATATAACTTATTAAATCATAATAAGTTCTCTCCAGTTTTACGGCTTATTAACCTGTCTATTTATCACCGGTCTGATCAAAATGGACTGGTAAGCATTTTAAATATTCATGAGGTTTATTAAAAGATACGTGAAACCATAAGCGCAACAAACTTTATTAAAATTAAAACCAGTAAAACATATTGCATAATTATACAGAACATAATAATTATCCCAGAGTATACGTACTAGCCTAACATATTTAATAGTGATCTGCTAATTAAAACGTGAGACTAGAGGTGAGACTATTGAGATGAAAAGAAAACAAATGAAGAAGCGGAAGATTAGGAATGAAATGAACGAGTGAGTGAAAGTGAAGTGTACGAAGATGGATTGAAGGTGTGAATTGGAACTCCAGGAGGAACCACGGAAGGAACCTCCCGAAGGACCCTCGAGAAGGTAAATGGAGCGTGGTATTTATAGAGGGAAGGAGAGAGGCAGAGTTGCAGCTCACTGATTGAGCTCATTGATTGGCAGGGACAGGAACAAACGCGTGAGTGATTTCAGGTAGGCGCCGTCTGCTAATGGATATGGCGGAGGCAACTTGCAGAGAGTCGGCGAAGAAGATAACCCGTTGCGTTAATTTCCAGATCTGTAATTTACACATGTCCGCATGGTGTCCGCTTTATTGTCCACACATATGTACGCGGTTGCATGAATTGGATAGAGTCACGTCCGCATGTCCATGGGCGGTTGCATGGGCGGTAGAAGAGGCGGACACATGCAATCTCACGTACTCTCACGTCCGCATATAACCGCATGTTATGAGGCGGTTGCCCCTTGGTGTTGTCCGCCTACCTTAGGCGGTTGCAGGGGGACACACCTCTGTTGTGTGCTCCATGCGTGACCTTGTTTAATCCCTATAAATATATGTGTGTATTTGGTATTTTTCCTACATTTTAACACATATAATTCATCAGTTAATATAACAACATAATTATAGGAAAACCCTAGATAAGTGAGAAACATTACTAAAATGCTACAAATTATAAGGTGATTAAACCCTAATAAGTCTATATGTTTTGCACTTATCATATACGATTGTACAAAATAACATATGCTATGAGAGTAAT
This sequence comes from Limonium bicolor, assembly GCA_023374045.1. Lineage (NCBI taxonomy): Eukaryota > Viridiplantae > Streptophyta > Magnoliopsida > Caryophyllales > Plumbaginaceae > Limonium > Limonium bicolor. The sequence goes on along the minus strand of CM041782.1, from coordinate 59,255,617 downwards.
ATATACGAACTACATTATTGGATCCAAACATGTACAAGTAACACTATAACACAAAGACTTGTACTCACCGATTTATACCCCCTTGACTTAAATGTTAAATTTATTATCTGTGTACTACTAAATCCTATTATAAGACTACAATGAAATCAGCACCTTTTTTTGTGGTATTCGGGAACCTTGCCTTTTCACTACAACAATTTAATTACCCAAGAATTTTGCAAGTTCCACTAATTTAAGACACAATAAAATTAAAACCCACTCGTGTCTACTATGCCGATAATGTTCTAGTTTCACTAATTCCCATTCAATTAACTACTGACCCCATACACTACAGTCGATTGAAATTACCAAATACGCTCTGTAGCCTTCCATCTCCCCCACACGCGAATGGTTTCTCTGTTTTCCAAACGGTATTCTTGCTCTCTCGCAAGTGGTGTCCTCGATTAACAAAACCACTGAACTCTCCACATACTGCACGCTTTGTGCAAGTTCAGAGGAAGAGAAACAGTCAGCTCATTTAATTCTTACGCATGGTAAGACTTCTCCTTCTTCCAATATGCTCTCCGAATTCCCATGTTGTTCCCCGGTTGAAGCTGCTCATTTAATTCTCCCATTGCTTCACGGTTACGCAAGTCCAGAGGGAACTGCTAATGTCTCGAAACTGTTGGAGCATGGTACGCCACTCTTCATCTTCTTACTATTCCCCGAGTCATTGCTTGGAAGTTCCTAATCTCCCTTGGCGATTTATTTTCTCTTCTCTTACTTTCCCACATAACTCAACTCCTTAATCCTTCCCTTGCATGTCCGAGTCTTGGAAGTTCTTCGGCCCTGAGAATCTGGAACAACATAACCCAACAGCAAGTTACGGACATTACCGGTTGAGGCACGGGAACCACACAAGACCATCCCCAAGGGTAATCGACAGTAACCTTCCTCCTCCATGTCCTCGATGCCTGTCCGAAAACTTTCACATTTTGACTTCCTTTCTTCTTCAACTTCTTGCGCAACATCCTCTGGAAATGTCTCTACGAGGTGTGCAGAGAATCCCCAAGAAAGAAAAACCCCACGCCAATCTTCGCAAACGCTAGCGCAAGGTAAATGCTACCGTGTCGCCCCTTTACTTCTTTTTCTTTCCTTGTTTCATTCCCGTCTAAAAGACTTTGCTCTACCCCTCTAATCTTCTTCGTATCTCACGCGAGAGAACCTTGCATGCAACGTCCTGGAAGTGTCCCTGTGAAGTGGGTGAAGATCTGCAAGGAACCGCTCCATTCCAGTTTGATCTTGGCGCAAGGTAAGGCCACTAGCCAACTTGTCCATTCCTGTTCTTCGCTGTTTTTGATTTGGTCCGATAACACCCCCAACTGACCCAGCCTTCTCCTTCTTTCATGCCTGATGTTTGCATGCAACTGTCTTGTTCGAATCTCCAAAAGGGCCCTTGAGCAAGAATCGGCTCCATGAATTTTCGAAAGGTAATAACCAAAGTTCCCATTCTTGTTCCTCTGTTTTGCATGCCGGAAGGTTTATTACTGAATCCCTTTCTCTCATTCCCTCCCGTGCGTGAATGTTCCTTGCAAACCACCCATGAACCTCCAGACAAACCCTGGGGGAACCTGCTCAAATCGTCCTTCAACATCTTCGAAGGTAAAACCTTTCTAACCCTTGCTTTTGTCCAGAAGGTTGCAATTGCCCTTCCGGTATTAATGTAACCAGTAAACTCACAACTGTCTTTGTGCATGGCCGGTTACAAAACCAACGGTCTGAGTCAAAATCGCCAACCAAAACCTGAAAGGAAACACAAAGAGGAGCTGGTTCCTAATCAAGGTAAAAAAAAAAAACTGCCGTGAACCTTGGCATTTTAACTCCTATATCTGATCTGAAATGAACAACCACTTATCTTGACATTTGGGTCTGTCTAGGTGAAAGAAAAAAACTACTGAACGGGGTACCCAGAAACAACCCAGGAAAAACAACACCGGAAATCCCTAGGTTGTGACCTCTAATCCATGGTTGCTTGTTATTGTTTTGTCAAGGGTGCTGTCTGAAAGGAACTGGAACAAAAGCTTGCAATAATGTGTTAATAATCTAGTTGGTTGTCAAGCTGATATGCTAGCTGTTAGTAGGCTGAACAGCAAGTTAAAAAGTTAAAACCTTGCATAAAATCTGCCGAAAACTTGTGAGCGTAACCCTTGGGTAATGAACTAAATAAACTACTTAGGAAAAATCTGATTATGAATTGCCTTAACAAGACAGCAATAAGGCTGATGCGTGGGAGATAGAATTTTATGTTTCTGGCTGCCGAAAAATGTATGTGGTTGTGCTGGAGAGTTTGGATGATATGTTAGTTAGACTCTCGCTAAGGAACTTAGGAAGGCATGTCACAAAAGGCTAGGGAAAACCGGCTAAACAAAGAAAAGAATTGGTTAACCCGGTGTAGGATTCTTAACAAATCGAGCTAAGAGGTAGATGTTCTGTTCCTAAGAAATATGAGTGCTTATGTCCTGTAACTGAGGCTAAGGGAATGGTGGACTGATGTCACAGAATAACCAAGATAAACTGTCAGTCAAAACTGAAGAAGTGACTAAGCGTTATGTGCTGAAAACTGGGCCAAATTAATGCTGGGAATACGTTGGTTTAAGCCTAGGGAAGTTAACAAGTTGGGACCAAGGGAAAACCTGGTTATAAATTGCTTTAGTAAGACAGTAGAAAAACTAACGTGCTCGGTTGAAACATTGTGCATCCTACTGTCGAATGGGTATGGAATTGTCTAGGTTAATATATAGCTAGTAAAACGCTGCTACATTAGGTAACTAATGTGACAGTTGCCTTAGATCTAAACAGAAAGCTAACGAGGTCGAAAATAAACAATCCTGTATGAACCAACTAATGGACTGGTGCAGAAGCTCAGCTGCGGTTTTCTGCAATTTGCATTTTTCAGTATAGGAGAGCTTAAGGGGTTATCCGTGAGGTTTTGGATAAGCTTAAGAACCTTACTTAAACACCTGACTAAATGGGTAACACTTTTGGGGGAAAACTAGAAATGAGGTTAATAAGCAGCATCAAGGACAAAAGAAAAGACACTCAAACCGTGTTTCTGTTTTTTTTTAGTTGCATCCAGTTTTAGTATGATGAAGTTTCAGTGGCTTAAACCATGTTGTTTGTGTATCTGTTGTGAATTTAAAACCTCGTTAACACACTTAGCTAGATGGGTAAACAACCTGGGAGAAGTTAGAAGTCAACTTAGCTAGCTGAAATCAAGAATAAAGAAGAAATGCACTGATTCGGTTTTCCTATTCCTTTGCGGTAACCGGTAGCTTCTGTATAGCTGGATTTTAAAGATGCTAAGAGTGGTGTGTTGGCCTGTTAATAAACTTAAAACCTTGCTAATACACTTAATTAGGTCTATAAGCACTTGGGAAAGATAGGACATCAACTTAATGCATTACAGGAAAACAGAATGGAAGATACGCATGGAGTTGTGTTTCAGATTCTGAAACTGGTGTCTCAGTTTAATCGATTTGTAGGGGGTTAAAAGTGAGGCCTTGATTTAATGGAGAACCCAAGTCATAGCTAACGCGTCTAAGCACATTGGTAAAAAAAACCTTTAGGGGAGTTAGACTTCAGTTGATGGCGTAAACATAGAGGTATAGCTAAATATGGTGTAAGTCAAAACACATAAAAAGGATCTTGGAGGTTGACTAGTAAGTCCTAGGAATCTAGTGTCAATTCGGTAGTAGACGGTGACAAGAGTATAGTAAGTTAAATTAACAACCGAGATGGTGAAGGTGACCAACAACTAGTGAAGGCTAGGATGTGTTAGAGCAAAACGATGGTCTAAGGGCTAACTAGGAAATTGAGAGTCAATTCGGATAGGGTTAGGTGTTAAGTGCCAAACCGTAAACATTAGTGTTGGTATGTGAAGAATTAATAACGTAAGGTCTAGAAGTATAACCTGAGTTAGTAGGTTTACTAATATGGAAGCCTAGGAGTAGAATATGGTAAGTTTTGTTCTAGGATTCAGAATTAGGATAGCAACAAAATGGGAACAAGATCAATATGTACTTAAAAGGAGTCTAGGGTGAGATGGAAGGGGTAGAAAATCCTTGGGGTGAATGCTAAGCAAATGAGAAATGGGATCGAAAGCTAAGATAGCTAGGGGAATGAACCTTCACGTGTACACTTGTGAAAGTTCAAGGGGTTCGTAAGTTAAACGAGAAAGGTAACGAGTGGCTGTATAACATAGAGGTTAACTAGAAACAATCTAGCAAACACCGGAAGGAACTGGCTAGGACAGAGCTCGGAACCTCTTAACAAGGAACTACTTAAACAAGAGCCCGAGTCCAACTACAGATGTAGGGCCAATAAGGATAACTACAACGTACTGGATTAAGTAAGGTGTTACAAATACTCGCACGAACAATAACGAATGATTGAACGAACTAACCCGCTGTTAACAATTATAGGAGTGTGTCTCGCGGCCGACGGGAAACCTTAGTACGAGTACATATGCATCGGCTATTATAAGGTATGGACATGTGTGGTTCGTATGTTGCCGTGTTACACGGCCTGTGTGCTGTGTGCTTGTTTGATGATGACCATAAGACTAAAGCATGATAATTGAATTGCTTGTTGTGACTTGCTTGAATGCTTGTTATATATCATTGTTGCATATTACTTGCGATGAGTGGATCGGCATGAGACCGATGTGTAACCTAGTGGAAGAAAATACTCTAGGAGTTGTATGAATAATAATAAGTCAAGAGAATGGTACATGGTTAGGATACATGATCCTACATGCCAATGACTAGATTAATTACACAAGTTGACTTGTGTATCTATAGAACACAAGGTGGTAAATAACAAGAGGAAACAAGATTAGAAATGAATAAACAATTAATTGACTGAAATTGACGTGGGAAGTTGAACTTGATCCTGGTCCGATCAAGGAAACCAAACACAAATTGAGGTGAGGGATAGTTCGACACTGACGCTGACCACGTCGGGGTTGAATGACTCTCGAAACTTTGTACAAGTGGACACAGATATGAATAGAAATTGGAATTTAGGGCGTCACTCGAAGAGCCGTGGACCGTGGAGTCCTTTGTCATTAGACCGTGTGTCTGCGAGTGGCATCACCCAAAGAGCCGTGGACCGCAGAGCCCTTTGTCATTAGACCGGTGTGTCTGCGGGTGATTAAGGAAAGTAGGTGATACTGTCCGAGGAGCCGTGGACCACAGTGTCCTTCGTTATTAAACCGGTGTGTCCACGGGTGGTTGACGTTGGTTAGCATGGGGCTGGGGATCGTCAAGTCCTGGTCTTTGAGACTGCTTCCCCGTGATTTGCCATCGTTAAATATATGCACACACAGCCACGCGGAGTGACGTGTAGGTATCCTCGCGAGATACTAGCGTATAGATAGGGATGCGTGGAGTATCCCTTGCGAAACACCATTGAGTACTTCTTGTTGGTTTTGCACCTTGTCTAGTGCTGTGTATGAATGAGTTTTGCACCTTGTCTAGTGCTGTGTATGAATGAGCTTTGCACCTTGTTTAGTGCTGTTTATGAATGAATGTGTCATGATTATTGACTATGTGGAATGAGATTAATGCTGTATCAAATGTGATACATATAGACTAGGTCTGAACGTAGTGGGATGTATTCCCTAGTGATGATCTATCTGTGATTACTTAGTGGAACTGGATTCTCTAGGTGAACTAATTATGAATAAGGACTTCGGGACGAAGCCTTTTTAAGGGGGGTAGATTGAAATACCCCTAACCTTAAAAACTTAATTAAATGATCTATTAACGATCTAGGATGGATAATAAACATCTAAATACCATTGGGGAACAATCTAAAAGATCTCAACAAGGCAAAACATGTCTTAAGATCGGTAAAGCCAAAATTGTGCTTTAAAGCACCATAAAGATTGTATGACCTCAAATAGGATCCAAAGTGGATTCCTAAGTATTGTAATGAAGTAAGGAACACACAAAACTGTTCTCAAAGAAAACTAAGCTCAGAAACACCCTGTGACACAAAATGTGCACTAAAACACCTTAAAGCACGTTTTTGTGTATGAGCTCTAAGATAATGACTTTTTGTCATTTTAAAGACTGGAGTATATCATTTATATTATTAATTTGACATGATAGACTATATTATAAAGTCTAAATCAAAGTTTGAAAATAAAAATCAAAATATGACATTTATTTGTGAATAGTGACCCAAATAGTGCATTTTTTGAGCAAAATTGACCAAGTTGGTCAATGGTCAATTAATTGACCCTTCTAACCCTTAGGCTGTCGGCAGGCAAGGAGGAGGGAAGACAGCACACACAGCATTAATGCTAAATATCTTCCTAATGTGATGAATCATCTTTACTATTCCTTTTTATAACATTTACTCCTTTAAACACATTACCTTGCATTCTCTTGCCTATTGTCCCATTCCAGCCGAGCCAGCAACCCTTCCAAACTCTCTCAAGCTGTGTTCTTGAGTTAGGAAGACAATTCAATCTCTTAAGCACCTAAGGTAATGATTTAAGGCATATTTTAGCTCTTTTTCTTCATCTCTTCATTACCTACACTTGGAGCTCATGATCTATCACTTCCTATGGCTCATTCTCAGTGTTTTAAGGTTATAACAAACACCAATCTCAGCTGAAGCAAGTATAGGGACCAAGGTTTCCAAAATTTGCACTTTAAGGTAAAAACATACCTTAAGCTTCTCCTTTCTTCATACGGTTTTCTTTTCTTGATTTTTATGAGTTTATACACTCATAATCTTCATATTTACATGTTCATTCAGTTGGTTAACCAATTTGAGCAAGGGTGGCCGAAATCCCAAGGAAATACCATTCTTTAAGGCATTTTGCCAAGGTAAAACCTATCACCATTGCAGCTTGTTGTTGTCTAGCTATTTCCTATGTTTATATGGTGAATTTAACACCTTGTGGTGTGTTTTAATTTAGGCCGAGATCCTTTGGAACTTCCTTGCATTTTTAAGGTGATTTTTGCCTTAAATCTTACATTAATTGTTCTTTATGGTTAAGCTCATGCTTGGAGTATAACCATATCTTATTTTGGTGTATTAAACATGTGTGAGTGCTGTGGTAATTTTTCCTTCAAGCTGCCGAAGGGGTAAAAGGATTCTAAGTACATAAATCAAGGTATAAACACCTTAAACTTATGTTATTATGATTTCTTGGCTTATATAAATTATGTGCCGAGAGTGGAGTTAATTATATGGGTTATTTTAACCTAAGGATGGGAAAAAATGACTAAGATAAATTAAGCTAGTCATTTAAGGGATTTAATTAACATAATGGTCAAATTATGACATTATATGGAAATATAATTAAGCTACAGCATGGCCGTGAGCTTATGTTATATTTTTGAGCAATTTATGTGTAATTTTATGTTATAAGGCAAAGTTGTAATAAGGCCATGTCATTAGGCCATTTTATTTAAGTTTAAAAGCTTAATTAATTTATTTATGCACTTACTATTAAGTAAGGGGGTCAAAGCCGTAAATAAATAAACATTAGAGGGCTATAGGTGAATATAGCCGAAAATTGGGATTTAAAATGTATTTAAATAAAAATTATAAGATTTTATAAAGTTTTGGGGTGAAATTGCAAATATTGAAAAGTTTGGGGTAATCTATGTAATTACCGAGGAAGTGGGGTCAAAATGATGTTTGGAATTCAAACATTGACCAAGCAAAAGACTTTGACCAGATTTGATGATTTATTAATTTAATTATCAAATTATATTAAGTTATGTATTAAATGTAAAATTTTACAGAACATATGGGTATTTATGATATTACAGAAAGTTTGGGGTATAAAATGGTATTTTATACACCTATGGACTATTAGGAATTGTTGGGATTTATTTGGTTAAATTTGGAGTTAATATGGATTATATAAGTATAATATATGATATTTTATATCATTGTTACATATAGGTAACATATGTGGTGAAAACCGTAATTATTGAAAGTATAAGGTTAGGAATGATGTTTATAACCTTTGGTATAGTTTGGTAATTTTTGGAATTATATATGATGTTTTATGAAGATATATGTACAATATATAGTTTTGATGATATTAGAAACTATATGTTATAAGATGGGGTTATTTGGTGAATATTGAAAGTTGGAGGGTTGGAAATTAATTTAGAACAGGCCTAGGGTCTGTTCGTTATTTTGGGACTTTATAACCATAGGTTATAATTATATTAAGGTTTAAGGATTATAATATAAGGTATATAATAAGTGGGACAATGGAATATAATTGGGGTTGATTTATAAAAATCTGAAAGTATAGTTGAATTAAGCAAAAACCGAGAATACTATAGTATGTTTGGTATTTTGTAACAAATTATAACTATAGGTTATAATTGTTTTAATGACATAAATGTCATAATATATGTTATATAACTATAATATAACATTATATAATTATGTGGTGGATTTTGTAAATATTTAAGAGAACAAGGGTGTTGTTCGGAAATAATAGGATTTTAGAATAAAATTTATAATATGGTTTTTAATGTTATAAAGGTTATAACATTTATAATATAAGAAATGTTCATTAAAAGAGAATGAATATATTATAAAGATTTACCATATAATAAATGGTCCCATAATACATATATATAAATAAATATATGATATGGAGTGGAAAATACAATATGGATCAAATAACCATGTAATATCATAGTTAAAATGATATAGAATAAAAAGAAGAGAGTTATAAACATTGGATAAGGAAATTCTAATGTCATGTTGTTCATGAAATGATAAGGAGTTATGTGCTTCAAAGTATTTTCAAATACGAGTTATACAACATTACACTTGGAAAAACTAATCTTAGGAAATAAATACTAAGGTGAGATGTATAATATATGGTTAAGATTATACATGCAATATAGTGATAAACTATATCATATACAAGGTGTATTAAACTACATGCGATAATAAACATTTAAAGTTAAGTGTATTAATATACTCGACGTAACCACGCATGTGATATAGCGTTTTTCCTAATCCCGAGTTAAACCGAAAACCCGACAAACATTATTAGTTAACAACGGGGAATAAACCGGGATAGATTAATAACGGTACGGGTGCCGTAGTGTATTGTTAGTATGAGATGCTGATGCATAGTGTGATGCATATTAATAGATTGTTAGAGGCGTCTCGAGGATCTCCAGAGATTTTAGCTGATTCATACTCCACGGTTATACATCCAGGGTGAACGGTATGTTATTTATGTGGCTTGATTGTCTCTGAGGATTTCCTCAGTTCAGACATTGTGTGAAAATCTGTGTTAAGATTGAATGTCTGCTTGTGTGAATTAATATGCTTGAGTTGTGTATGCTGCTTATTACTATTACTGTTGAACGATAACAGTACCGTTCGTATATATGAACATATTATAAACGAACTAGCGGCAATGATGCTATCTTATATGTGTAATATAAGGAACGTAAGTAAAACGTTGTAGCATTAAGATAATAAGATATATATATTATCTGAGACTTATATACGGAGCATTGGCCTCTTTAATGCCGCTCTCGTATCTAACACTAGATCCCGAGTCGACATACTCAGGATTGGACTAAAGACCTTAGTCTGCTGTGTTAGGAAAAATAGTAAAACAAATGCGATGGTATAGATCAGTTTGATAAGAGATGTGGCTCTTGCTGTGAATTGTGATCCATTAACGATACTAGGGTACCGTGTGGTAACCGTAAGTATCTGGATAAATTTCCAACGGACTACATATGGTTCATCGGTCGGAGACTCTACCGCTGGAGTGGCTACTGCCGTGTGTGACCCGCCATAGGAGATGGGTAACTTAGAGACACGTCGTTCTAACAAGACGTTGTCATCAGGCGTGACTGGACAATTACGAACAACTATATTAGTTCGTATGTTAGGCGAACATTATTTGGGCTTGCATGCCAAAGACGGGAATTTATACTTGTTTATAGTTCTCGTTGTTTCGCCTTGTTGTTCATTGGTTATGCTTTGTGGTTATGTGTGGTATGTTGGTGGTGTTGATTAAACGAGTCGTTGTACTCATATGTGTGTTTGTGAGTTGGTTTAATTGAGTCATTGTACTTATACCTATGTTGTGAACTGGATGAGTCGAGTCGCTGTGCTCGTGGTGGATTATTGTGGATTGTTTGGTCGAGCGAGTCAACGTACTCAGTTATGAACTATCAAGTGTTTTGTTGGAACGGAGTCTCTGTACTCATATAAGCGTTGTAACGCTTTCAGTGGTATATTGCGATGCGATGTGTGAAGCCGGGGGCTTGTTTACTTTTTGAGTTCACTGCGATATATGTTGTTGCTTTACAGTTTTTATATAAACTACCTGCATGAAAATGAATTGCATGCTCTCGACCAATTAACAGAGGGTCTGAGGGGGGCATGACAGTCATGTAGTAACATACTCAGCAGGGGCTGATTCCATACCACAAACAAACATTTTTGCAGGTATGCAGCTTCCGGTGTCGGCAAAGAGAGGGACGCGCTGGGTAGTTTGATTACAGTTGTTTAAATATGCACTGTTGCATTTTGATACGAACCTAGAAACGTGTATAGGATTGGGATACTTAGAATGCTCACTGTGAATGTATTTTATATTGGTTTGGGAAGTTTAGATCTATCTCTTGTTGTCACTGTGGGAAATTGTTTCGTATTTATGAATATAACAGTAAGCACGTTATTACTCGTATGGGCGAGTGAGAACGGTGACACCAGTAGTTCAATTGTTGAGTTACCGCTGCGATTACAAGGTTAAGTAAGTTGATTAGGAGCCGAATAGAGTAGGGGTGTTACAGTATGTGAGGCGCGTTAGTTAGGGATCTTCCCAGTATTAACTGGATACCTAACAAACACCTACTTCCAGCCTCTACGTCCCAAATAACATTTCCAATTTGTAGGAAGGAACGCCAGAGAGGTAGAAAGCCTCCTCGTACTCGGGGAAACCTGATCTGGCAATTACTTAATATCATACCATCAACCCGAGAAGAAGAAAAACAATACTATGCAATAGCCCAAGCCTCGAAGATCCGACTGGAGCGTAGAGTTTAAAGACGCTGCCAAGAGGACCATAACTATAAAAAGACCAAATTTACCTGCAACTTGGGTCGACATGCTTAGCAGTCGATAGGACCCTACTTGATAAGCCAAACAGGGGGACTAATATATCCCTAAGAATAATGGAATAATACTGAAGCTTGACAACCCACAATTAAGCGAAGATGGTAAAGCTATGGAGAAGAATGCTATGGATATAAATTATGCAACCCATATACTTAGGGGGATTAATGCCAGTAAACCTCCCCTAAAATAACGAAATAAAGGAACTTGACCCGTAACAAAATTGATTAAGTAAATAAAATTGGTACAAACTATGGTACCCAATAAAGCCATAAACAATGTTACACACTAAAATACAATATTTCGGGATTCAATAAATTCCCTATTCCATCTCAGTCCCTCTTCATTCTTCAGCATTTCCTGAAAGACACAACGCCTCAACTGGTGGGTGATCTGGACTCCTTTTCTACTTCTACCACCGGTGAACAAGGAACGCACATACCGACGTTTAATACCCCGGATCTAAAGTGGTGATTTAATTACTCTAATATGTTTATTAAGGGCCTAAATGTGCCTAGAGAGTATTGGTAAAAAGAATAAAACAAAAAGAGAAGAGAAAATGCGTTAAACGCGAAAAACGCTAAAATGCGCATTAAATTTAAATAAGAGATATATGACCTCGTAAGGGTCTGAGAGGGATTCCTAAGGCTTAGTTAGGCCTAATTAGTATATGAGAATGATTCCCGAAGAAAACGGATCCAAATAAGGATTAAAACGCTAACGGAGTTTTAAAGCACGTTTTTCGAGAAAAACCCGAAAACGTGACTTTAAGTGGTCAAACAGACCCGTAAAAATTATAGTTGATTAAATAACTATAAATAAGTATTAATGCAAGCTTAATAACCATTAAAAATAAAGAAACGAGAAAAATCCGAAAAAACGGGCCCGGTGAGTGAATAGTGCCGAACCGGGTAAAATAACGAGCGTTTTCTGTAAGAAAACGAAAATGCTCTAGTTTAAATAATATGTGGGGCCGGTTTTATTAGACTAGTCAGCCCTCTCTATTAGCTAATTAAAAGAAAAAAAGAAGAGTTGAAAAGTCAAAAAGGGGAATAGTGAAAAAGGTACTTACTTACCTTTTCTTCCTTCTCTTTCCTTATTTCCTTCTTCACATCTGAACTCCCTCATCTCTCTCATCCGTATGCTCCCCTCCTCCTCCTTGCTTGGACGATTTCAAGCTGCAACAAAGAGCTCCAATGGCAACTCCACTTCCACCTCATGCCCAAGTCTCATTTAAGCTCCAAATTCGAAATAAATTATATATTTGAACTCCTCTCCTCAAGCCCTATCATCCTATCTTTTAAAAATTTCGAATGGAGGAGTTTCATTTCATGGGTTTTGGGCATTTGAAGAGTAAACCACATCTTTTTGGAGCTTGGAGTCTCCTTGTTGGTTAAGGTAAGAAAAACCACAAATTTCATCATTTCCTTATTCTTTGGTGGCCGGTTTTTGACTCCCTAATTTCCCTTGTTTTTCCTTCCTTGAATGAGCCACATTCAAGCTTCAAAAGCTCATGGGGAGTCATTCTTTGATTCATGACCAAAAGGCCATCCTAAAGTTTCAAGGTAAATCTCCATTTTGTGCTTTAAGCACTTTCCTTGCCTCTTAGCTTAATTAATAAGCTTAGGTGAATTGAATTGTGTCTAAACCCCCATTTCGGTATTGACTTGGAGGTTGACAAGGGTATTGACCAATTTGACCGAAAATCAAGAGAGGAGAAGGAAGGAGAGCAAAGGAGGAATATGTGAAAATTTAAGGTAAGAAACTTATCTAAGTGTTGTCCTATATGTTTTAGGATTTGGGAAGGGTTAATGAATAAATGAACCCCACTTGAGTTGTGGTAATAATGTGCTTGTATTGTGATAATGCAAGTGAGAACATTTGTGAAATAATGCTTGATGTAAGAGCCTAAGAGTTATGCACTTTATGATTTATGAATTGTGTTGGATTTGTAGAGTTTGATGAGTATTGATGGATTTATATGTGCTGATGATAGAACCCTTGTGGGTTTGGCTAGTTTTAGGTTGATTTAAATGGTGGTAAGAGTTTTGGGCAAAGTTAGGAAAGTAGCCGGGCTATGGCGAAATTCCGGTAGGAATCTAAGGCATTTAGGTGGTATTTTGAGAGATGAACGACTTAGGGTTAGCTAGGTAGGTTTAGAGATTGATTTAAGTTAGTAAACCACCTTAGGAATGCTTGCTTAAGGATATAAGAGATGTGCAAAAAATCTGTAGCAAAAGTGATGGTTTAAGTGCCTTAGGAGTTTTAGAAAAACAATGAGAATTTAAGGTTAAGAGAGAGATATGAACCTTGGTATGAGTTGTGCATTACTTTGGAAGATGTGGAATGGTCAAAATGAAAGAGAGCATAATGCAAAGGGTTGAGGAGAAGTTAGAAATGCACAAGTGTGCATTAGTGTAAAATGAGAATGAAAAATGTGTGAATTTGAGCAAGAATTTGAGTAAGGTTTGAACCTATGATTTGAAGAGTTTTAGAGCATGTTTTGAGATGTTTAATTATGTACGAAACTTGTGGAAGTTTATGGAATGATTAGGGGTGGATTAAGGGTTGATTTGGGGGTGAAAAATCACCTTAATAGCAGTTTTTAGCAGGGTCCGGGACCTAGCCTTGTATAAGGTCCCGGACCGCATCAAAAAAAGGCCCGAGAGTGAAATGCAGGAATTGGTCCGGGACTTAAGTCCAGGACCAAGTCCAGGACCACCCCATGAAAAACCGCCGAGAGTTTGGCAATGTATTGGTCCGGGACTTTAGGTAGGGACCAAGTCCCGGACCACCCCCAGAATTGTCCCGTGAGTGTTTTAAAGCCTTCTAATGATGGGGGTTTGAATGTCAATGATGTTAGATGATGTTAAGGCCTTGTTTGGTGACTAGTAAAGGTCCTAAGAAGTGTAACAAAGTGTTATAAGAGAGTGAGAAGTAACAACTCAAATTAACAAGAGTGAAACCGAGTTAACGGGTTAACGGGGTAAGTACGGGAGTAGCATTTATATATGTACCGTATGAGCTTAGTATTAATAATAATGTTTGAAACATTATCAGAGGATCGTGTGAGAACCGAGCATGGTGAGATGACACGGTAAAAGTAAAACCCCGGTGAAAGGTATGATTTTCTCATGCCCCGTATGCTAACCGAGCTACTCTGATTTGTGTGTTTGTGTGCCGGCTTAATCAAGATTAAAGCATGAAAATAATCCCTTGTTTGATTATGTATGCCTTGTTGTATGTAGTATGAGCTAACATACTTGTATGCCGGTGTGGTCTAACATAGTGCATAGACCGATTCATAGTGAGCATTGAATGACTAGAAACCCGTAGATCGGGTAGTCTCATAAACCAATGGAAATATGCGAACACACATGAACTATCGATTAAAGTATAACGATAATGTAAACGTATGAACTCCCTAGAATGTGAGGGGATGTACGGGTTGAGTAAATACCCGTTAACGGTTAGAAAACCTTATTGAAACAATCCACGAAGTGAATATGAGTGGAGAGAAAATGAACCTCCATTGAGAGGATTGAAGTTAGTCCAATGATGTGAACATATAAGAAAGGTAAAAGAGACCTAAGGGACTATGTGACTCCCTTGAGACACGGTCGACCTCCTATATGAGGATTTTACCCGGTATAAGTAAATAACCGAAAGTATAAGTATATGAATATAAGGGTAACTCTTAAAACCTAAGTTTAATCGAACTTGAAGAATGTTCCCAAAGTCATTAGAAACATCAAGAGTGATACTTCTAGAAAAATATACATAATATTATTATAACTCCGAGAGAGGAGTGTATGGGAATGTGAGTAGTCCGAGAGTAGTCGGACCCGAGTAAAAGAGATAGGAACTAAGAGAGAGTTCCGGGAGCTAGTTGAACCTTCCCACCATGCTAGACCCAGTGAAGGGTCGAAACCGGGGAAGTAAGACTATGCTCGAGAGCCATGAGACTGGCTTGAGAATGTAATAAGAGAAACAAGCATGAAGATCGTAGGAGACCTGTAGTGCCTCAAGAACTACGTGAGCTTGAATATGAGTAGCCTAAGAGTGTGGGTGAGACAATGAGTATAAGTAACCCGAGAGAATGGGTGAGTATAGAATGAGTAGCCCGAGAGAATGGGCGTGCGTAAGAATGAGTAACCCGAGAGAGTGGGTGAGATATCATACGAATAACTTAGACATTAGTGGGGCAGTAAGCCTTCAGGCCTAAGAGTAAACTGATACAACTAACAACCTTGTTATGTTAGTTAGGAATTGTGTTCCACGACTGGATGTAGATTCCTTGTGTAATATACATATATTGTATTGCTATGATGCATGTTGTTTGATTAAAATGAACTCCATGTATATCCGACCCAAAGTAGTCGGCGTACCGCGGTTAGCACGCAGTATATGCGAAATTCATATTCGGCGTAAGCTGACCCCCTAGGGGGAACGTTTTAGTGTGCAGGTACTTGAAGCTGACCACCGTTCGAGAGAGTAGGACGGGGACTGCTATGTAGCATGGGTAGTTAGACTGTAATTACTTATGCATTTGAATGAGGTGTAAGTCCGAGTATGTTATCGGCATCCGTACATTGTAGACTCGGTATAGTAAAGAAATGAATTGACTATTGTATTTGTATGAAGTACTCGGTTGTTCCAGTTCATCAGACCGTTACGGTATGTAAGAAAGGCCTGGTTAGCCACATGGGTGGCTAACGGCGTTGTTTCACCCCTCGTTGTAATTAGAGTTCCGCTGTGTGAGTAAGAGTAATTAGTGACGGTTTAAGAGGTAATGACGAGATTAACGGTTGGGGTGTTACAAAAATGGTATCAGAGCGAAGTATCGCTCTGATGACTGGAAATACCGAGCTTAGGAAATACCGAGTTAGGACATAGAAACTTAGGGCTAAGGGTTGAGTGGTAGCGTGAGAGATGCGCTAGATAGGAACTTCCAGTATGATCTGGACACCTACAATACCATACCCGCCCTCCACAACCCCCGTATTAAAAGCTCGGGAAAGAACACCAGAGAGACGGGGAAACCCGATCTGGCAGTTATTTAATATTTCAATATGAACCAGAACCTGTCAGGCGGGAGATCCCGAGAACCGGAAATCCCGGAGACGGATTCCGCTGGAATGACAATAATCGCACTTGATGCGAAGGATCGAGAAATCCTAACCCAAGGAGACCAGAATCTGTGGCAGCTTGGGGCGACATGCTTAGCAGTCGCGAGAACCTTGCTGGCCGAGCAGCAGCAAGACGAAAGCACCAACCGTGCAATAAGGTGGACTCATGAGAAATAACGAGAACCGGGACACAGCCATAGTTAAGTAACACCACAGACGGTATCCTAACTGACTAAGAATCTAATCAGGAGTAGATACACCCACCCTGCCACACCCAAAGAGGTTGCAATACCTAACGGGCATAGCTTAGACAGCTACGAGCATAACTACGGGATATACCCAAATAGGACTACAGAAGTAGTGCCTAGATGAGTTAAACCTCGGTAACCACAGTAACGATGTGGGAACGAGCAACGAAGTGGAACATAGCACTGAGTAATTAAGGAACTCCGAGAGTGGAGGAGAAGCACCTAAATGAATGACAGTCATGTCAAGATGAATGAGAAGCAGCTCTAAGGAGTAGTTATCCAACTAAAGGATCAAGGGAGAGCCGATAAGGCTACCAAATATAATGTGAACAATATCGAAGTCGGTACGAGTTATCCTAAAAACCGTCTGTACCGCGCACTTGCCTCGGCAAGTGCAGAAAAAGCGAGACTATTAAGAGGAGCTTTGACAAGCTACCAGTACTTAGCAAAGTACCAGATGGCGGCGAACGAAGCCAATATAGCAACTCAAACCTTGAGAATTCTGAAATGAAACCTTGAAAAGGCCTAACGGCCTGATCATTGTATAAGAACATACCAGTCAGCGAGAAGCTGGACTCGGTAAGGAGCAGTCGGCATTGAAATGCCATGGAGAATTTACTTTCAAAACTCAAATTTTTCTTTCAACATAGAATTTTCCAAAACCCCAAATTTTTTTTTTTAAACCGAACCAGAAAACCACGGTAAGTCATCATAGGACGATATAAGAGGAGTTGTCGACATAATACTTCACCTAGGCGTGTGACCGACACTACGGTGTAATAAACGTGACATGGAACGACCGCACTCCGAAGGAGCTTGCGGGCCTGACAGACCAATTATGAGTTAGTTGGGTAAGTGGTAACGTATCAATAAGATACTCCATGAAGGTATACAAGTAGAGTACGGAACACGGGAAGTAGCCCACTCCATACTACGGACGAAAGAGCCAATTCAAACCAAGACAGATGGACACCTCGAATGATCAAAGAACACAAAGAAGCTGACCAAGCTAAAGGAGTCTAGAATCCAGAAGGGCGACGGACCTAAGGATATAGCGTTAATAAGTGCGAGAAGCACGGAGTATTAAGTATAGACATTGGATATGTCCCAAGAATTAAGGAGGAAATACCTAATACCTGGAATGAGTATCCAGCGTAAACAAGACGGCGAAGGTCGAAAATGAACATATAAACGTTTGATAAACGGGATAGGATTCCCACAGTATACCTCACTGAAGAGATTAATGACCTGATCAAGTTAGTAAAGGAGAAAGTACCAATGATCTACCCAATAACGGGAGACATTACAACCTTAAACGGGATAGTCAAGTATATAACCGCAAAGCGGAGTAAGGAACTAAACATACCCATGAGTTCAAGCCAGAGGGGATGGCGTAACTCAATAACACCAAGGAGCAATCCGTGAAGGGTGCCGGAGTCAACAGTAGTTGAACGAAACATGGTGTTGAGAACACAAGTGTTAAATCAAACACTCGGGTAGAACCCGAAGGGATCCCACGTAACACGGAATACCCTAGATTGCCAGACGGCGTGAATTAGTATCAAAATACTTAACGGGCCTTCCATGTACGGAAGTGTGATAAGGCAACCGTATCAAGAGCCCAGCAATACCTTCAAACCATTTAATAGCATACGAAGATGAAGAAACCTGTATATACAGCATGCAAAGAGCATGGCTCGAGACAATATGGCTTGTTAGCCAGAAAACCAACTATAATGTGTATATCCAAACGTTGCAAAACTTATGCATAAGGGCATAAAAATGAATTGTGGAGAACGAACCACTACCTTAGAGTGGGGGATATCCCTCATTATTGTGGGGCCTAAGGAGCGGCAGCTGCGTGAATCCTCCAGAGAAAGGCTACCACCTAAGTATGTAATGTGAAGCCGCTAGAGCGGCGTAGTGATAGTTGAGCATGTGTATATTGCCAAGGAGTATATAAACACAAACAGTATGTAGAAAGGCTTTGATAGCAATGGAAGGAAACCGAGAGAGTAATCGGTTGAGAAGTAAACACTGTAAGTGTGCAATATGAATTGCAGAGTAAGCAATGCGAAAGAAGCGCAGGGAGATCTAAAAGAGCAGTATATCCTATTGAGCCAAGTGAATGGCAAGCCATAGTGTAAATGGCGAGTACACCTGGGCGAAAGCTAAAGTAGTAGCGGATGCCATGAAAATGAGTAAGAACATGGTACGCAGTAAGCGACCATTGTAAGAGTATAAGATAATGATATGAAGCTGATGGGGAATTGTGGTAAATGAGACATGATCATTCCTATCTCATGTGAGATTTACTGTCAAGGGTTTACGCTTCTGCACTCTGTATGACTGAGTGTTTTGGTATTGCACTTGTGCGGTAATGATCGAGTGGGAGAGCCAGGAATTGAGAAATGTCAACGAAGCCTGTTGAGCGAGAAGCTAAAGAAATAACCGTGCGGCCTTTGGCCAAAGATGCACGAAGAAAGTGGGCTGTAACCCACAGGTCCCAGGACCGATTAATGATAAATGCAGAGTAGTATCAATGAAGAATTCTTGTACAGAAACAAATGAACAAACATAATTGAGAAGCACTATTAAACGAGGAAGCACTACATACTGAGTAGTAGCTTGATGTCAACCGACAATAAGTCGGGAAAAGTAAGTGAATAACCATGAAGGTATACAGAGTATACGAAATAAATTTCCAAGAGCTGGAGAGAAAACCTATAACTTATCGAATTCACATACAGTAAGAGATACCTAGCGACGATTGAGAAACCCTTATTCCCAAGTTAAAAAGGGATAAAAGGGAGTGGATAATTGAGGATATCAAAAGGGTGAGTTCAGGTCACGCAGCAAAATCTAGTGGGCCGTAATTCAAAGGTTAAGTATACCTAGCAATTGTGAGTAATTGGCTAATCCTAAACGCCTGAAGCCTTAGAGGCTAGAACCGAACCCGATTATGAGTTAATTAACCCGCGTTGAAGTTATAAAACACTTCATGATACCCGAATTAGAGAACCAATGTTCAGTATAACATATGGTCTTTACGCGGGCGTAACCCCTTTAAGGGGGGGGTAGGGTGAGGAACCGCTAAGAGTAGTTTTACTTATAGGTGCGTAAACTACTATGTGCAATGCCAAAAAAGCCACAAAGAAGTTATTTTGATGGTTGGAACTCATGTTACATAAACATGTGTACCCTTCATTGTGTAATTATGATTATTGTGCATGAGAGATGCAAGTAACGAGTATATAATATTTATGAAAGAGGAGTAGAGAGACTCCTGGGGAATGAGAATCCCTTTAGTATTTGTCTATTGAGATTAGACATGAGATATGACGAGTATGAATAAGTATGAAACCAGTGTATAACCTAGTAGGAAGTGAGTTTCCCTAGGTAATTTTATTTGAGAATGATTGATGGAGTGAGTTCCATCCTTTGGAGTTGTATGTGGAATGTTTTTAAATTGAGTAACAATTTGAGGAAACGAGTCATGAGTTGCTTAGGAGAAGTAAGCAAGTAAATTAATAATGACAAGATGACCTAAGCTCTCGGAATTAGAGATAAATTAAAGTTGATTATTCTATGATTATGACTAGAAAGATTAAAAGATAGAGAACGAAAATGTTTGGCTATCTGCTTGTTTGAAACTGACGTGGGAGGTGGAACTTGATCTGCTAGCGACAAGGGAAACCGAACACAAACTTGGGGTGGAAGGATAGTTCAACACTGATATCTGATCACATCAGGGTTGGATGATTCTTGAAGCTCTCTATAAGTGGCCACACGTAATCACGCTAAGAAAAGTTACAACTACCATAAACCGGAATTTGGAGTGTGTGATGTTTTAAAAAAAAAAAGTTTTCAAACAGAATTTGAAAAAAGAATTTTCTTCAAGTATGAAGATGGAAATGGAAACTGGTTTTTAAACCGCTATTACCCGCCAATGGCTATGGCCTTAAGTCTTGATGACCGGTAGAAACGGTAGGCGTGTATTAGTTTTGAAAACCATTGCACCGTACTGCGTGGCGGTCCTAAGTGACCGGTTGGGGCGGTGACATTGTGTGTGATTTTTCCAAAGGCAACGGGACGGGGAGAGTACCCTGAGACGATCCTGTGTTGAGTGAGTCAACCAGAGTGCCCGAGGATATTTAATATGTGAAACGTTTTGATCAGAACGAATGGACCGTGGGCCAGAGAGAGTAAGTGCCCATTTGTCATGAAACGGCCGTGGACCCGAGAGCATAAGTGTCCAACGTGACCGGTACCTGAGGGGATCAGTAGTATATTACTCAATATGGATTCAAGGACTGTTGTGCCTTCTTGTCTTCGGACCGATTCCATGAGAGAGTAGTAAAAGAGTATTTTTTATTGCTATACTGCGGTGATATATGTTTGGTAGTGTAGTGTTGAAATGAGTCGGACTTGTGGAGTCTGAAGGTTATACATGTATTATAACCTCGGCGTAGAGTGCCATGAGGACCAACGATATAAGATTCACCAAACTTTGAGGACAAAGTTCCTAAGGGGGGTAGATTTTAATACCCCGGATCTAAAAGTGGTGATTAATTACTCTAATATGTTTTATTAAGGGCCTAAATGTGCCTAGAGAGTATTGGTAAAAAGAATAAAACAAAAAGAGAAGAGAAAATGCTTCAACGCGAAAAACGCTAAAATGCGCATTAAATTTAAATAAGAGATATATGACCTCGTAAGTCTGAGAGGGATTCCTAAGGCTTAGTTAGGCCTAATTAGTATATGAGAATGATTCCCGAAGAAAACGGATCCAAATAATGGTTAAAACTCTAACGGAGTTTAAAGCACGTTTTTGAGAAAACCCCAAAACGTGACTTTAAGTGGTCAAACAGACCCTGTAAAAATTATAGTTTATTAAATAACTATAAATAGTATTAATGGAAGCTTAATAACCATTAAAAATAAAGAAAGGCGAAAAAATCCGAAAAACGGGCCCGGTGAGTGAATAGTGCGAACCGGGGTAAAATAACGAGCGTTTTGTAAGAAAACGAAAATGCTCTAGTTTAAATAATATGTGGGGCCGTTTTATTAGTAGCTCAGCCCTCTCTATTAGCTAATTAACAAAGAAAAAAGAAGAGTTGAAAAGTCAAAAAGGGAATAGTGAAAAAGGTACTTAACTTACCTTTTCTTCCTTCTCTTTCCTCATTTCCTTCTTCACATCTGAACTCCCTCATCTCTCTCATCCGTATGCTCCCTCCTCCTTCCTTGCTTGGACGATTTCAAGCTGCAACAAAGAGCTCCAACTCCAACTCCACTTCTCATGCCCAAGTCTCATTTAGCTCCAAATTCGAAATAAATTATATATTTGAACTCCTCTCCTCAAGCCCTATCATCCTATCTTTTCGAAATTTCGAATGGAGGAGTTTCATTTTCATGGTTTTGGGCATTTTAAGAGTAAAACCACATCTTTTTGGAGCTTGGAGTCTCCTTGTTGGTTTAAGGTAAGAAAAACCACAAAATTTCATCATTTCCTTTATTCTTTGGTGGCCGGTTTTTGACTCCCTAATTTCCCTTGTTTTTCCTTCCTTGAATGAGCCACATTCAAGCTTCAAAAGCTCATGGGGAGTCATTCTTTGATTCATGACCAAAAGGCCATCCTAAGTTTCAAGGTAAATCTCCATTTTGTGCTTTAAGCACTTTCCTTGCCTCTTAGCTTAATTAATAAGCTTAGGTGAATTGAATTGTGTCTAAACCCCCATTTCGGTATTGACTTGGAGGTTGACAAGGGTATTGACCAATTTGACCGAAAATCAAGAGAGGAGAAGGAAGGAGAGCAAAGGAGGAATATGTGAAAATTTAAGGTAAGAAACTTATCTAAGTGTTGTCCTATATGTTTTAGGATTTGGGAAGGGTTAATGAATAAATGAACCCCACTTGAGTTGTGGTAATAATGTGCTTGTATTGTGATAATGCAAGTGAGAAACATTTGTGAAATAATGCTTGATGTAAGAGCCTAAGAGTTATGCACTTTATGATTTATGAATTGTGTTGGGTTTGTAGAGTTTGATGAGTATTGATGGATTTATATGTGAGCTGATAGAACCCTTGTGGGTTTGGCTAGTTTTAGGTTGATTTAAATGGTGGTAAGAGTTTTGGGCAAAGTTAGGAAAGTAGCCGGGCTATGGCGAAATTCCGGTAGGAATCTAAGGCATTTAGGTGGTATTTTGAGAGATGAACGACCTAGGGTTAGCTAGGTAGGTTTAGAGATTGATTTAAGTTAGTAAACCACCTTAGGAATGCTTGCTTAAGGATAGAAGAGATGTGAAAAAATCTGTAGCAAAAGTGATGGTTTAAGTGCCTTAGGAGTTTTAGAAAAACAATGAGAATTTAAGGTTTAGAGAGAGATATGAACCTTGGTATGAGTTGTGCATTACTTTGGAAGATGTGAATGGTCAAAATGAAAGAGAGCATAATGCAAAGGGTTGAGGAGAAGTTAGAAATGCACAAGTGTGCATTAGTGTAAAATGAGAATGAAAAATGTGTGAATTTGAGCAAGAATTTGAGTAAGGTTTGAACCTATGATTTGAAGAGTTTTAGAGCATGTTTTGAGATGTTTAATTATGTACGAAACTTGTGGAAAGTTTATGGAATGATTAGGGGTGGATTAAGGGTTGATTTGGGGGTGAAAAATCACCTTAATAGCAGTTTTTAGCAGGGTCCGGGACCTAGCCCTTGTATAAGGTCCCGGACCGCATCAAAAAAAGGCCCGAGAGTGAATGCAGGAATTGTCTGGGACTTAAGTCCAGGACCAAGTCCAGGACCACCCCATGAAAAACCGCCGAGAGTTTGGCAATGTATTGGTCCGGGACTTTAGGTAGGGACCAAGTCCCGACCACCCCCAGAATTGTCCCGTGAGTGTTTTAAAGCCTTCTAATGATGGGGGTTTGAATGTTAATGATGTTAGATGATGTTAAGGCCTTGTTTGGTGACTAGTAAAGGTCCTAAGAAGTGTAACAAAGTGTTATAAGAGAGTGAGAAGTAACAACTCAAATTAACAAGAGTGAAACCGAGTTAACGGGTTAACGGGGTAAGTACGGGAGTAGCATTTATATATGTACCGTATGAGCTTAGTATTAATAATAATGTTTGAAACATTATCAGAGGATCGTGTGAGAACCGAGCATGGTGAGATGACACGGTAAAAGTAAAACCCCGGTGAAAGGTATGATTTTCCCATGCCCCGTATGCTAACCGAGCTACTCTGATTTGTGTGTTTGTGTGCCGGCTTAATCAAGATTAAAGCATGAAAATAATCCCTTGTTTGATTATGTATGCCTTGTTGTATGTAGTATGAGCTAACATACTTGTATGCCGGTGTGGTCTAACATAGTGCATAGCCGATTCATAGTGAGCATTGAATGACTAGAAACCCGTAGATCGGGTAGTCTCATAAACCAATGGAAATATGCGAACACACATGAACTATCGATTAAAGTATAACGATAATGTAAACGTATGAACTCCCTAGAATGTGAGGGGATGTACGGGTTGAGTAAATACCCGTTAACGGTTAGAAAACCTTATTGAAACAATCCACGAAGTGAATATGAGTGGAGAGAAAAATGAACCTCCATTGAGAGGATTGAAGTTAGTCCAATGATGTGAACATATAAGAAAGGTAAAAGAGACCTAAGGGACTATGTGACTCCCTTGAGACACGGTCGACCTCCTATATGAGGATTTTACCCGGTATAAGTAAATAACCGAAAGTATAAGTATATGAATATAAGGGTAACTCTTAAAACCTAAGTTTAATCGAACTTGAAGAATGTTCCCAAAGTCATTAGAAACATCAAGAGTGATACTTCTAGAAAAATATACATAATATTATTATAACTCGAGAGGAGGAGTGTATGGGAATGTGAGTAGTCCGAGAGTAGTCGGACCCGAGTAAAAGAGATAGGAACTAAGAGAGAGTTCCGGGAGCTAGTTGAACCTTCCCACCATGCTAGACCCAGTGAAGGGTCGAAACCGGGGAAGTAAGACTATGCTCGAGAGCCATGAGACTGGCTTGAGAATGTAATAAGAGAAACAAGCATGAAGATCGTAGGAGACCTGTAGTGCCTCAAGAACTACGTGAGCTTGAATATGAGTAGCCTAAGAGTGTGGGTGAGACAATGAGTATAAGTAACCCGAGAGAATGGGTGAGTATAGAATGAGTAGCCCGAGAGAATGGGCGTGCGTAAGAATGAGTAACCCGAGAGAGTGGGTGAGATATCATACGAATAACTTAGACATTAGTGGGGCAGTAAGCCTTCAGGCCTAAGAGTAAACTGATACAACTAACAACCTTGTTATGTTAGTTAGGAATTGTGTTCCACGACTGGATGTAGATTCCTTGTGTAATATACATATATATTGTATTGCTATGATGCATGTTGTTTGATTAAAATGAACTCCATGTATATCCGACCCAAAGTAGTTGGCGTACCGCGGTTAGCACGCGGTATATGCGAAATTCATATTCGACGTAAGCTGACCCCCTAGGGGGAACGTTTTTAGTGTGCAGGTACTTGAAGCTGACCACCGTTCGAGAGAGTAGGACGGGGACTGCTATGTAGCATGGGTAGTTAGACTGTAATTACTTATGCATTTGAATGAGGTGTAAGTCCGAGTATGTTATCGGCATCCGTACATTGATGTAGACTCGGTATAGTAAAAGAATGAATTGACTATTGTATTTGTATGAAGTACTCGGTTGTTCCAGTTCATCAGACCGTTACGGTATGTAAGAAAGGCCTGGTTAGCCACATGGGTGGCTAACGGCGTTGTTTCACCCCTCGTTGTAATTAGAGTTCCGCTGTGTGAGTAAGAGTAATTAGTGACGGTTTAAGAGGTAATGACGAGATTAACGGTTGGGGTGTTACACGACGTCTCCTTCACTTCCTCCTTATTTGAATGGCTTGAATTCTTTGAAACCCAGCAATCATCCCATGAAGGACAAATGTTGTTTATCATTCCTCTACTCTACAACATAATATACACACCATTAAAATGAGCAACAAGTTTTACAATATGAATGTGCAAGCCAAAGGCTGGAAGTATGTAAAATATCTAGTCTCTACTTAGCTTGTGACACATACCCTCACTTAACCACCATCCCCACATGACCCATCGCACCATTGGTATATGATTACGTGACTACCGTGACCTCATCACGTAGCTCAAGTCCTATATCTTGATACCTGGTGTTCCTCATGGCTCCTTGCTAAACAGTTCTTCGTAACCATTATTTGCAACTTCCACACAGTCACAACTCTAACGAGTAACATGATCACGAAATCCGAATAACAGAAGATGGGTACAAAATAAAATAAAATTTTCAATCACAAATGAACACATTCCAGAAAAGGAAGGGGGGAATACCACAGAGAGCTGCAGTACTCCACTTAATAAAAGGCGAACCCCCTAGATAATTTGTTCATCCTTCGCCATGATTAAGGAGGAAGTGGCACGAAGCCTCACTAATTAATACAAAGGAAAACTCTAGTGCCAATGAAGGGTATGCTCACAAGATATACATACCAAAGAGCACCTTGTGCCATGTTCAGATGAGGTTTAACGAGTGTTTAAGACATGATAAAAACTCGTCCCGGGAGACTTATATGTAATAAACTTACAATTTATTTCATTTGTAAATCTAACAACAGTCCAATAGAAGACCGTTCAATGGGTTTTTGGTCTGAGTTTTACTATAACCTCAGTAAGGGTGCCTTAACGTTCAGAAATAACAATCTCTCTCACATCAACAAATAAATAACAACCTTGACAGAAGAAAGTCAATTTGGAAACCCCATGTTTACGTAACAATCAGCAAACGCCTAAACTTCTTAGGTCCATCCTAAATAAGATAATTATCTCATACATTCCAAAATCAGTGTACCAGCTGCCCCAGTGCACGGTATTATTGTAATCACTAACATCACCACACAAGTTTGACCCCCGGCAATGTATAATGCCATTATTATCATAAAATACCTCTAAAAACCCTACACATGAAGGAGGTAACTACTATAAATCAAAGGACCAAAAAGGAGCCTCTGGTAAGGTTGGTAACCTAGTAAACATAACCTAGACAAGTTTGGTCGGTACTTAAAAATTGAGGCAACCTTGGGCAAATAAGACTAATGGACCTTTAACCAAGAAGTAAGTCTTGGACAAATAAGCACGAGGAAATCTAAACTGGATTTATCAGATTATATATACAAATGTACCTACATACATATCAAGAAAGACAAGATATCAATAAAGCTCAAGGAGTAAATAAGGTTCCATTAAAGATGGTCATGATTAGTAAATCAGTCACACCCGACCTAAATTAATGATATAACTTACCACTATATTGGTGGATCAAGAAGGTAAAAAGCTAGACTACCTCATGTAAGAGGAACACACGAGGAATAACAACGAGGAAGTAACAGAAGGGTTACAAAACCCAGAAAGGATTAAGATGGAAATCGGATTAAATAAATTAGATTTAACGAAATTATAATGGCAAAAAAAACAGAATTGGTAAAGGAGTTAAAACTTATAACATCAAGTCTGATCGAAGTGAGCCCAATCAGTCCAACAAAAAGGGAAATCAGTCAAATTAATCAAGAACCCAGACTCGAAATAATTCCAACTTAGCCGAATTATGGCAGTAAGTTAAAGTCCAGATGGGGGAGTGTATAAGAAATCAATATATTTGTGTAATCGGGTATGGAAAATTGGAAATTTTTAACAACATTACTGGACTTAATAGAGGGATTAAGGAATTATTTTGTAAATTCAATATCAAATAGTAAGTGATGAGGAAAATATTAAAAATATGACAATTTGGGAGTATAGCATTGTACACCCAATTGACTAACACTAGAATTTATGAGACCACATGTATAAGTAAATGAACATGTATGTATACATATGGTATGAGGATTGGAATGAAAAGAACTGATAATACCAGAAGGATATAAATGTGTGTACTAATATATCATTAAACTTATTGGAACACTCATATGGGAATCTATATATAAACCAAGAGGATTATAACACATGAGTATACATATATACATGAATAAACGAACAATTAATCTAAAGGCCTAGATTGTGACACTAGCCCATAAATTAATTGCAGACGACTGCAAGCGAGTGGGATAAGAGTTCAAATTTGATTAATTGATTGATTATTTAAATCGGACGTGCAAGGTTGAACTTGACCCTGGCCAGGTCAAGGGACACTGCACACAAATTGGGGTGAAAGGCAGTCCAACACTTACGCTGATCACGTCAGTGTGGGAGGATTCTCGAAACCCCCTACAAGTGGACACATAAACTACAAATAGGTGTGAAATCTTGTAAGTTTGGATAAGAAAAGTGCGAAGGAAGCGATGTTGATACTAGATGAAAATCACATAAAATACATGGATACAGGGTTCGAAACTTAGGAAGTAAACACATACGGAGATGTAAGGATTGGGAATGGTAGGAAGAATGGTGTGATGTTACTAATAACCAAATGGATAATACATGAAAACACATACTACAGAAATCAAATGCAAGACACTAGGCCTTATGACTAAGCAGAACTAGTCGGCAAGCTGCTGCTTGGTACAAAAAAATAAGAACAATGGTGATAATAAGGAAACTAAAACCCCTGTGTTGAGTGGTTTTACAATCATATAAACTTGTAACGTGTATAATCCGGTAGCCCCTTTGACCGACACTAATTGAGGTCAACCGACAATGTCAAGGCCATAGTTTAACGAAGGAAAAAAACAAGGGTTACTTGAAGACGAAGAGAGGTCTAATTCCACTGTGCACATTAGGGTATAAAATAAGTAATAATACTAAAATAGTAACAACGACACTGTGAGCCTCGATTTTAAACCCTATCCTATGTTGATTAGGATCTAATCGGGTTTTAGGTCCACTTATAACCTAAGATTAATAACTATGTCATAAAACAATAATTATTAAAACCTAAGCTAGCTCACTGGAACCTATTATGAGTCGCCACCTAATTTTAACCTAGATCAAATTAGGAAAGGAGAGTTCGGGTTCGGGGGCTTGATATTCGACTTATTTAGGGTTCAAATTACTTTCATTACCCTTCCTAGGTCGTTTTTCCTCTACTTAGTTTAGTTACGGCTTATTACGAGTTGTTTTAACCTAAGTGAGCGAGCTTCTGTTTTTTTGTGTTTTTAGCATTTATTGACAGAGAATTAAAGTGAAATTGAAAGCTACCTAAACTAGGGTTTCGGAGGCAGAATTAGGTCCAATTTTGCTTACGTCCGTAGCCACGGACCCCATGTCCGAGACCACGGACCCCAGTTAACCTAATTATACAGAAGAGTCGAAAATAAAGGAAAACAAAAATTTGCAAAGTCCGGGGCCACGGACAGGCTGTCCGTGGGCCCGGACATTATTAGAAAACCTAAATTTTGAATTTTTAAAAATCCCGCCGCCGTCCGTGGGCGTCCGGGCTTTCGGACAGGGAGTCCGGGACCCCGGACAAGACGTCTGTGGGTGCAGACCGCCCTCGGACGGCGACGTTGAGGCTGTTCCCGAAGGTGTTTTGGCTCAAATTTTATGGGTGTGTAGCCTGAAAGATGTACAAGACGTTAGTGATTGAAAGTTTTCAGTTTGAATTCGAATTAAGCACGAAACTTGGTAAACAAGTTACTGGACAGAAGCTTAAACAAACAGCAATACAGAAGCACAAAAAGGTTAGTTTGAACCCCAAATTTGACAGAGAGTTAATAAGGTCGTGGGGAATTAGAAAAGTAGAATTGTAACCTGTTTTGCCTTCGAATTCAAGAGGATTCTTCACGTCGGGATTCTTCGGAGGCTCCGATGGTGCCGGTTCCGGATTGTGTTCAACCCGAGCTTCTGGTTGTTGATTGTCGAAGGTGTTCTTCACGTTTTGGAGGTGGTTTGGTTGATGTTTGATGATTGATGATGTTGTGGGAGTTAAAAATATGTTTTGGTGTTGATTTTGGTGAGATTTCGGTGTTTGATTGTGGCTCTGGAGTTCAAAAAAATGGAGAGAGAGAGACGGCTGCCTTCTTTGAGAGTCTAGGGTTCTTGAGGTTATGAGATCCTGATCTTTATCCAAAAACCTATCCCCTTATATAGACTTTCTTAAAGATAAAGAAAATCTAGTAAAAGTAAGATTTTTTGGTATTTTAATTAAAAGACTTCCCAAAGGAATTTTGCTGTAAAACTTTAACCACGTGTCAAGGATAGAGATTATGAATTTTCAGAGGTGGAACCGAATTTTTAAAATGTTGGAATATTTTTAAATTGAATTTCTCGTCAGATTCAGTCAGAAATTGCTAGAAAATTATTGGAAATTCAAAAAAATCAAAATTCCAACGCCATTATGCTTAAAACGTCATCCTTTATCATGGGTTAAAATTTCAAAGCATTTTGAATTGATTTGACCCTTATTTGGAGGAGAGAGAAAGCCTATAGGGGGCTTAGGAACCTTGAAAAATTACGAAAATGTCCCTGGAGATGACTAAGTTGTCCCTAGTACTTTGAAATGTGCCGATCGAACTGGGAACCCTCGCTACTAGCCTATTAGTAGAGACTCTCTTCCGGGGGGGTTGAAATTTTGGGTATAACAGATTGCCCCCCGTCAACTAGACTTTGTAATGGAAATAAAAAGGCTAGTTGATGCTTGAGTGATACCCCAAAATTTTGGATCTTAAAAGACCCCATGTGCAATTGAAATCCGACAAGTTGTGTCGAGCTATTCTAAGGCGCTGACTACCTATGAGTAAAGTGGAAGGGTGTCGAGCGGTTCTAAGGCGTCGACCACTTAAAGGCGATAATGAAGTAATGTCAGACTATTCTAAGGCGCCGACTACCTATAAGGATGATATGATGTCAAGCTATTCTAAGGCGTTGACTACCTATAAGGATGATATGATGTCAAGCTATTCTAAGGCGTTGACTACCTAGGATGTGAAAACTGGATGGTATGCAAATGTAAAAATGCCGAAATGCTAAGGATGCTAATGATGCTGATGCTGATGATAATGTTGATGATGTTGATGATGCTGATGATGATGCTGATGATGTTGATGATGCTGATGATGATGCTGATGATGTTGATGATGCTGATGATGATGATGATGCTGATGATGTTGATGATGCTCGGATGCTTCTAGGGACCGAAACCCGTGCCAATGCTCCTGGCTGGACCCAATGTGGACTTATTGCCATCGCCCCCCAAGCCGGTGTGCAGGGATAACTCCTGGTAAAAACCCTGGGGACTTATTGCCTTTGCCCACCATTCGTTGATCCCAAAAATAAGTTGACATCGCAAAAGGAGGATTTATTGCCATCACCTCGCCAACTTTCTGTCGCCAGGTCTTGTGACGCGCCTGGATAATGCAACTAGGTCTTATGACAAGCCTATATGAATGAGATGAATGCAATGTGTTTGATGAGAGTGGGTAAGCTGCTAGGTCTTACTACGAGCCTAAGGGAATGCAACTAGGTCTTACGACGAGCCTAAAGGATGGTTCTAGGTCTTATGACGAGCCTAAAGGTAGGATCTAGGTCTTATGACGAGCCTAAAGGTTGGATCTAGGTCTTATGACGAGCCTAAAGGTGGGATCTAGGTCTTATGACGAGCCTAAATGTTGGATCTAGGTCTTATGACGAGCCTAAAGGTTGGATCTAGGTCTTATGACGAGCCTAAAGGTAGGATCTAGGTCTTATGACGAGCCTAAAGGATGGTTCTAGGTCTTATGACGAGCCTAAAGGTTGGATCTAGGTCTTATGACGAGCCTAAAGGTTGGATCTAGGTCTTATGACGAGCCTAAAGGATGGTCTAAGTGAAAATGTGTTAGGTGTACGATGAATGTAGAAGGTTTAAGGCTTAAGGGAAACCTGAAGATGGTAGAGCTCTTGACGGGCATGTGGGTGTGAAGGTAGGGCTTAGGACGGGCTTGTGGGTGTTCAAACGTGGAGGAAGGGCTTATGACGGGCCTGAGGATGTTTAAACGTGGAGGAAGGGCTTATGACGGGCCTGAGGAAATTTGATGTGGAGGTTAGGGCTTAGGACGGGCCTGAGGAAATTTGATGTGGAGGTAGGGCTTAGGACGGGCCTGAGGAAATTTGATGTGGAGATAGGGCTTAGGACGGGCCTGAGGAAATTTGATGTGTGGAGGTAGGGCTTAGGACGGGCCTGTGTGATATGATGAGGGTTTGATCCTTTGGTTTTTGGATTTTTGGGACTCAATCGGTGTCGTTGTTTGCAATTGTTGGGACCAACAATTGCCCCCAGTATTTTTCCTTAAGGCAATCTGAGTTTTTAGGATTTTATGGGCAATCGATCGGAACGATCGATTGCCCCCAGTATTTTCTTTGATTAACTGCACAAAACAAGTCTCACTCTCACAAGGTCAGGGTTTATCTTGATGTGGTGCTTTCTATCCTACACTCAAAGTGTTTAATATTTGCAATCGTGCTCTCCTTTTGGGTCAAGACATCTCAGCCATTGAATTTGACATTTGTTCGATTTACGCGTTCAACCTGTTACTTTCACGTGATTGGATACACAACTAATAAGTCGGAAGTCTTTTAAGCTTATAACGTGGCTATGGGGTGTGATGAATGACAACAGGACAATGGAGGAATGTTTAGGATATGTGGAGCTATAAGGGTGACCAAAGCTGCAACTTGCACCGTCTCTCAGATTTGTCTTCTTTGTCTTGAAGTCGTTTGGCTACTTCGTGATGATTTCGCTTATGAGCTTGGAACCCTGGATTTTTGAGTTGTTCCTTGCACCTTTTCTCCTTCTTCCAATTTTGGATTTCTTTGAGGCTTTAAGGTTTGCCTTTCTTTGAACCTCTTTTCCTTCGGGGTCTTGTGTTTTCCCGGTTTTGAACTTTGAGAGCTTTTTTGATGTTAGCTCATTTGGATCCTGTGCCACTTTGGGACCATTTACGGATCATTTCGTCATGCTGGTAGCAGTTTTGCTTCTTCGGACTTGTGAAGTTGTTGTTCGGAAGTCGGGCTCCTTGCTTCCTTTGGTCACCAGGTCGGTTGTTCATCATTGGCTGGCTTATTTGTGGAGTTTGTAATGTTGTAAAAGAGGATGTATACGGAAAGCTCAGCGGGGGTACCTAGGGATTAATGTCAGGGTTCATAAGCTTTTGGTTGCGTGGTGCTGTGCCTAGGTGCTTCGTCATCCCTAATAGTTGTGTATCCGTTCTTTGTTACTTTTCACAGGTTTAAGCGTAAATTTGCAAATTGTCTCCTTCGATCGGAGTCATGCCATTTGCCTTGCCTTTGAATGTGACCTCTCTGGAGTCGTGTAGAAATGACACGCTCTTTCGCTCTTGGTTTTACCGCTCAAGGCACTCTCATGAAGTGTACACTCAGAGACTTGTTTGCACATTTAAACAAAAGAAATAAACATTATCGTTCCTTAACTCAGATTGCCCCCAGTATTGTTGTGGGGTTTGTGACAACAATTAAATAGATGTTGAATTTGAGCAGCTTTGTGGGTTGTTTTGGATGATGGTGTTTGGACGGACATGTTCAACTTTTTGGAGACAAAAGACAAATCTTCATGCTCCATTGTCAGAAAATGTAACCTCATCTTAAAAGGCATTTTGAAATTGGACTTAAAAAGGTCGTTTTTTGTGTAGATGATTTAGTAAAACCATTGTCTTCTATTTGGAAAACAGCCATTCTTTGAAAACTTTGAATGATGCATTTGAAAGATGAATGTTATGGTAGGTTATGCATGCGGAGACTTTCATTGCTAAAGACTCGAGCTCTCGATCGTTTGGATGTTGCTGAGATGACCGTGACAGCCTTCTTCTTGGACTGTGAGTAGGCTCTGCAAAATGCCTGAACTAGGAGTGCTCATGGATGACGCATGAGGCACTTGGGCCTGAATCATTAACAAACTGAATGATGCCGTCATGGATGTGGATAGGCATTTGGGCCTAGATAAATTGAAATTGAGGCACATGGGCCAGAAATATTTTGAGGATGTGGCGCTTGGACCGGAGTGTTGTGAGAATGTGGCACTTGCGCCGGAATGTTGTGAAGAGGTGGCGCTTGGGCCAGAATGTTTAAAGAATGTGGCACTTGGGTCAAAATGATTTGGGATTGAAGTAAGACATATGGGCCAGAGGGACTTCTAGACTAGAATGGATGTATGGGCCTGAATTCCCTTAATCTGGAAGTGATGCATACAGGCTGAAGGAAACCACATGAACTGTGAACTGGGCCGAGAGAGAAACTTTGAAGTCTAAGATTTGTTTGATGTTCCTGTTGGGCCTTGAGTCCAGAAACTAGAATAAATGAGTTACGGGAGCTATCTTGAATTCGAATGGGTTGAAACCTAAACAAACGGTTTTGAGTAGGCCTAAAAGGTATGACACCTAGATTCTAGAACCTTGGGCCAGGGCCCGAACAAAAAGTTTACCTAGACTAGAATGGGCCTTGGGCCGAAATGGAAAAGCCTGATTGATTCTCATGGACTGCTTTAGGTAGATTTGTTTTTTTTCATGGGCCTAGAACTAAATTGATAATTCAAATTAGGCTGAAAGAGAAACCTCCTAAGTTTAAACTTTTGGGCCGAAGCCCAAATGACTCACATATCAAACCAAACAAAGCCTCTGGGCCGCAAACAATAAAGATGCCAATTCGGGTTGGGCTGAGTTGATGTAGGAGTGGTTCCTATCAATCTCTAGGCTGGGTAGTGGGCCGATCATACAAGCAAACAAGGCCCACACAAATTCAACATGTCCTCACTAGACGTTTAAATCAAAACCGGGTAAGGATCGATTCGGAGAGGTGCTTGGGGCATGGGCCCAGGTCACCACAAAGGAATAGGGCTTGCACGCTATTCTCTTTGGGCTTCCCCACTCTTTTCACATCACCTGAAGGTGTGCGTCTACGGTCGGGTCTTTGACTAACCAAACAATGAGCTAGGTAAGGGCACTGCCAGGAAAATGCTTGGGGCTAAAGCCCAGGTATTAAGGGGGTGTGGTTAGACGACACCCTCCTCTTTTCCCCACTTATTCACATCACATAAAAGGTGTGAGTCCCTGACAGGGGACCCTCAAACGGGTCCCGGGGTGAAAATTGGTTTGCGTGGACCCTCGCTCTCACATGATGCAAAGGTACAAAAATTAAAGTGCGCACGAAAGTAAACAAACAATGTAATAAAGCCATAAATAAACAATTTTCAAGTTAAGCCCTCTTTCTTAAAAATTAAACAAGTTAATATTAAGAATTTTAAATCCCCAGCAGAGTCGCCAGTCTGTGAGCCTCGATTTTAAACCCTATCCTATGTTGATTAAGTTGATTAGGATCTAATCGGGGTTTAGGTCCACTTATAACCTAAGATTAATAACTATGTCATAAAGCAATAATTATTAAAACCTAAGCTAGCTCACTGGAACCTATTATGAGTCGCCACCTAATTTTAACCTAGATCAAATTAGGAAAGGAGAGTTCGGGTTCGGGGGCTTGATATTCAACTTATTTAGGGTTCAAATTACTTTCATTACCCTTCCTAGGTCGTTTTTCCTCTACTTAGTTTAGTTACGGCTTATTACGAGTCGCTTTAACCTAAGTGCGCGAGCTTCTGTTTTTTTTATGTTTTAAGCATTTTTTGACAGAGAATTAAAGTGAAATTGAAAGCTACCTAAACTAGGGTTTCCGAGGCAGAATTAGGTCAAATTTTGCTTACGTCCGTAGCCACGGACCCCATGTCCGAGACCACGGACCCCAGTTAACCTAATTATACAGAAGAGTCGAAAATAAAGGAAACAAAAATTTGCGAAGTCCGGGGCCACGGACAGGCTGTCCGTGGGCCCGGACATTATTAGAAAACCTAAATTTTGAATTTTTAAAAATCCCGCCACCGTCCGTGGGCGTCCGGGCTTTCGGACAGGGAGTTCGGGACCCCGGACAAGACGTCCGTGGGTGCGGACAGCCCTCGGACGGCGACGTTGAGGCTGTTCCCGAAGGTGTTTTTAGCTCAAATTTTATGGGTGTGTAGCCTGAAAGATGTACAAGACGTTAGTGATTGAAAGTTTTCAGTTTGAATTCGAATTAAGCACGAAGCTTGGTAAACAAGTTATTGGACAAAGCTTAAACAACAACAATACAGAAGCGCAAAAAGGTTAGTTTGAACCCCAAATATGAAGTAAGTCAAAACAAAAATTAGTTTGAAACAAATTTTGACAAGAGAATAATCAAGTAGATAATATTCATTATCCGATTTCTTTAATTAAATTCTTCACTTATGATTATTACTTTATTCGATCGCGTTCGTGTTTGGTGTTGCCTGTTTGCTGATTCGTTACGTATTTTGGAGGTGGTTTGATTGTGTTCGAGTTGGTTGTTGATTGTCGAAGTGTTCTTCACTTTTGGAGGTGTTTGGTTATGATGATGATGATGTTGGGAGTTGAAAATATGTTTTGGTGTTGATTTTGGTGAGATTTCGGTGTTGATTGTGGCTCTGGAGTTCAAAAACGTGGAGAGAGAGAGACGGCTGCCTTCTTTGAGAGTCTAGGGTTCTTGAGGTTATGAGATCCTGATCTTTATCCAAAAACCTATCCCTTATATAGACTTTCTAAAGATAAAGAAAATCTAGTAAAAGTAAGATTTTTGGTATTTAATTAAAAGACTTCCCAAAGGAATTTTGCTGTAAAACTTTAACCACGTGTCAAGGATAGAGATTATGAATTTTCTGAGGTGGAACCGAATTTTAAATGTTGGAATATTTTTAAATGTTTCTCGTCAGATTCAGTCAGAATTGCTAGAATTTGGAATTCAAAATTCGTTATGCAGTCATTATCAGCAGCAAATTGATTCTAGAAAATATTTAGGAAAAATCAAAAAAAATCAAAAATTCCAAACGCCATTATGCAAAAAACGCAGCATCAAACAGAAAAATACAAATCATTAACAAAAAGATAGAACATAGATACCCAAACTAAAAAAAAGAACAAACAAGCCAGACTAACTAAAACACAACATACGACTGAACCCTACTACTACATCATAAAACACACACTAGCAATAGAAACATAGTACTTTGAAATTTGGGTATAACAGACACTTTGTAACATTGAAGAATACTAAGTCAAAATCTTCACTACAGAGCATACAAAATATAAGCCTAAAGGTCAGCAGAAAGAACAATTCAGATGCTTAAAAGCGTACTAAACACATGAACATCCGACCTCCAGAGAAAATGGATAGACAATTACAACCCACCGGGTCCGTAATAATTGAAATACCCCTGGTCAGTCAAGAGACCTTTACCTCTATTATAAGGATACAACTAAGCCATGCACTAGATGGGAAGAAATAGGAAGAGTAAACTAAGCCCAAAGATTATCTGAGTCGCGCAGTAAAGCTGGTGGACCGCATCTCACATCTTCTTCCAGTTGAATAACAAGTGACTTAGCTGCCAATACCTTAGACCCAGAGAGGCTACTCAAACACCTTGAACCAAAGTTCAAGAATGATATAATGGGGATTACGTGGGCGTAAATCCATTTTTTAGGGGGGTAGGCGTGTTTCGCTTTTGCTGTTCTGTTGCTCGCTCGATGTGTTGTTTTGGTTGCTATGTGTGTGAATTGCTTGCTCGATGTGTGTTTTTTGGTTGCTATGTGTGTGAACTGTGTATAGACTGTTTTGGATGCATTGTGTTATGAATGAACTTGATTACACATGAGTACGGTTTATGAACACTACTGGAACATTCGAATATTATTGAGAACTTGGTGAAGCCACAGATGTGGCGTGGTGCTTATCAGCACAAGTGGTGAAATAAAACAGTGGAATTTGCGGAACATGATCCCTTGGTTAGTGGGAACGAATTCGGGGCTTGATCCCCATGAGTGATCAGAATACGAACATTAATTAACGAGACAAGACTTCGGGTCGAAGTCTCTTTAAGGGGGGTAGGTTGAAACACCCTAATAGCTGAAACACATAAAATCATGAATACATAAGAGGAGTGTTTAAATGAACTCGACACATTAATATATTCTTGCTATAAATTATAACCTATGTTACTAAGGGACATACATATGTCCGTGGAAGTGATACCAAGTCACATGATAATACAAGCATTCGTACTCATCGGTTTGACGCTAATCAATGCAACTGAGCGAAATAAATTATTCCTGGTTAGAACACTTGTACACGACACAAGTGTAACGCACTATGCAAACTAAAATAAATCGGGTACTCGTAGACATATACGATTGTATAAAATAATATATGCTACGAGAGTATAATATACGAACTACGTTATTGGATCCAAACATGTACAAGTAACACTATAACACAAAGACTTGTACTCACCGATTATACCCCTTGACTTAAATGTTAAATAAATTATCTGTGTACTACTAAATCCTATTATAAGACTACAATGAAATCAGCACCTTTTTTTGTGATATTCAGGAACCTTGGATTTTCACTAACAACAATTTAATTACCCAAGAATTTTGCAAGTTCCACTAATTCAAGACACAATAAAATTAAAACCCACTCGTGTCTACTATGCCGATAATGTTGCTAGTTTCACTAATTCCCATTCAATTAACTACTGACCCCATACACTACAGTCGATTGAAATTACCAAATACGCTCTGTAGCCTTCCATCTCCCCCACATGCGAATGGCTTCTCTATTTTCCAAACGGTATTCTTGCTCTCTCACAAGTGGTGTCCTCGATTAACAAAACCACTGAACTCTCCACCTACTGCACGCTTTGTGCAAGTTCAGAGGAAGAGAAACAGTCAACTCATTTAATTCTTACGCATGGTAAGACTTCTCTTTCTTCCAATATGCTTTCCGAATTCCCATGTTGTTCCCCAGTTGAAGCTGCTCATTTAATTCTCCCATTGCTTCACGGTAGCGCAAGTCCAGAGGGAACTGCTAATGTCTCGAAACTGTTGGAGCATGGTACGCCACTCTTCATCTTCTTACTATTCCCGAGTCATTGCTTGGAAGTTCCTAGTCTCCCTTGGCGATTTATTTTCTCTTCACTTTCCCACATAACTCAACTCCTTAATCCTTCCCTTGCATGTCCGAGCCTTGGAAGTTCTTCGGCCCTGAGAATCTGGAACAACATAACCCAACAGCAAGTTACTGACATTACCGGTTGAGGCACGGGAACCACACAAGACCATCCCACATGGGTAATCGACAGTAACCTTCCTCCTCCATGTCCTCGATGCCTGTCCGAAAACTTTCACATTTTGACTTCCTTTCTTCTTCAACCTTCTTGCGCATCATCCTCTGGAAATGTCTCTACGAGGTGTGCAGAGAATCCCCCAAGAAAGAAAAACCCCACGCCAATCTTCGCAAACGCTAGCGCAAGGTAAATGCTACCGTGTCGCCCCTTTACTTCTGTTTTCTTTCCTTGTTTCATTCCCATCTAAAAGACTTTGCTCTACCCCTCTAATCTTCTTCGTATCTCACGCGAGAGAACCTTGCATGCAACATCCTGGAAGTGTCCCTGTGAAGTGGGTGAAGATCTGCAAGGAAACCGCTCCATTCCAGTTTGATCTTGGCGCAAGGTAAGGCCACTAGCCAGCTTGTCCATTCCTGCTCTTCGCTGTTTTTGATTTGGTCCGATAACACCCCCAACTCACCCAGCCTTCTCTTTCTTTCATTCCTGATGTTTGCATGCAACTGTCTTGTTCGAATCTCCAAAAGGGGCCTTGAGCAAGAATCGGCTCCATGAATTTTCGAAAGGTAATAACCAAAGTTACCATTCTTGTTCCTCTGTTTTGAATGCCGGAAGGTTTATTACTGAATCCCTATTCTCTCATTCCCTCCCGTGTGTGAATGTTCCTTGCAAACCACCCATGAACCCTCCAGACAAACCCTGGGGGAACCTGCTCAAATCGTCCTTCAACATCTTCGAAGGTAAAACCTTTCTAACCCTTGCGTTTGTCCAGAAGGTTGCAATTGCCCTTCCGGTATTAATGTAACCAGTAAACTCACAAATGTCTTTGTGCATGGCCGGTTACAAAACCAACGGTCTGAGTCAAAATCGCCAACCAAAACCTGAAAGGAAACACAAAGAGGAGCTGGTTCCTAATCAAGGTAAAAAAAAACTGCCGTGAACCTTGGTATTTTAACTCCTAATATCTGATCTGAAATGAACAACCACTTATCTTGACATTTGGGTCTGTCTAGGTGAAAGAAAAACTACTGAACGGGGTACCCAGGAAAACACACACCGGAAATCCCAAGGTTGTGACCTCTAATCCATGGTTGCTTGTTATTGTTTTGTCAAGGGTGCTGTCTGAAAGGAACTGGAACAAAAGCTTGCAATAATGTGTTAATATCTAGTTGGTTGTCAAGCTGGTATGCTAGCTGTTAGTAGGCTGAACAGCAAGTTTAAAAGTTAAAACCTTGCATAAAATCTGCCGAAAACTTGTGAGCGTAACCCTTGGGTAATGAACTAATAAACTACTTAGGAAAATCTGATTATGAATTGCCTTAATAAGACAGCAATAAGGCTGATGCGTGGGAGATAGAATTTTATGTTTCTGGCTGCCGAAAAATGTATGCGGTTGTGCTGGAGAGTTTGGGCTGATATGTTAGTTAGACTCTCGCTGAGGAACTTAGGAAATCATGTCACAGAAAGGCTAGGGAAAACCGGCTAAACAAAGAAAAGAATTGGTAGGCGGGTTTTAGGTGTAGGATTCTTAACAAATCGAGCTGAGAGGTAGATGTTCTGTTCCTGAGAAATATGAGTGCTTATGTCCTATAACTGAGGCTAAGGGAATGGTGGACTGATGTCACAGAATAACCAAGATAAACTGTCAGTCAAAACTGAAGAAGTGACTAAGCGTTATGTGCTGAAAACTGGGCCAAATTAATGCTGGGAATACGTCGGTTTAAGCCTAGGTAAGTTAACAAGTTGGGACCAAGGGAAAACCTGGTTATAAATTGCTTTAGTAGGACAACAGAAAAACTAACGTGCTCGGTTGAAACATTGTGCATCCTACTGTCGAATGGGTATGGAATTGTCTAGGTTAATAGCTAGTAAAACGCTGCTACATTAGGTAACTAATGTGACAGCTGCCTTAGATCTAAATAGAAAGCTAACGAGGTCGAAAATAAACAATCCTGTATGAACCAACTAAGGACTGGTGCAGAAGCTCAGCTGCGGTTTTCTGCAATTTGCATTTTTCAGTATAGGAGAGCTTAAGGGGTATCAGTGAGGTTTTGGAATGGGCTTAAGCTTAAGAACCTTACTTAAACACCTGACTAAATGGGTAAACATTTCGGGGAAAACTAGAAATGAGGTTAATAAGCAGCATCAAGGACAAAAGAAAACACTCAAACCGTGTTTCAGTTTTTTTTAGTTGCATCCAGTTTCAGTATGATGAAGTTTCAGTGGCTTAAACCATGTTGTTGTGGATCTGTTGTGAATTTAAACCTCGTTAACACACTTAGCTAGATGGGTAAACAACCTGGGAGAAGTTAGAAGTCAACTTAGCTAGTTGAAATCAAGAATAAAGAAGAAATGCACTGATTCGGTTTTCCTATTCCTTTGCGGTAACCGGTAGCTTGTATAGCTGGATTTTAGAGATGCTAAGAGTGTTGTGTTGGCCTGTTAATAAACTTAAAACCTTTCTAATACACTTAATTAGGTCTATAAGCACTTGGGAAAGATAGGACATCAACTTAATGCATTACAAGGAAAATAGAATGGAAGATACACATGGAGTTATGTTTCAGATTCTGAAACTGGTGTCTTAGTTTAATCGATCTGTAGGGGATTAAAAGTGAGGCCTTGATTTAATGGAGAACCCAAGTCATAGCTAACGCGTCTAAGCACATTGGTAAAAAAAAACGTTAGGGGAGTTAGACTTCAGTTGATGGCGTAAACATAGAGGTATAGCTAAATATGGTGTTAGACTTCAGTTGATGGCGCAAAACACTTAAAAGGATCTTGGAGGTTGACTAGTAACTCCTAGGAATCTAGTGTCAATTCGGTAGTAGACGGTGACAAGAGTATAGTAAGTTAAATTAACAACCGAGATGGTGAAGGTGACCAACAACTAGTGAAGGCTAGGATGTGTTAGAGCAAAACGATGGTCTAAGGGCTAACTAGGAATTGAGAGTCAATTCGGATAGGGTTAGGTGTTAAGTGCCAAACCGTAAACATTAGTGTTGGTATGTGAAGAATTAATAACGTAAGGTCTAGAAGTATAACCTGAGTTAGTAGGTTTACTAATATGGAAGCCTAGGAGTAGAATATGGTAAGTTTTGTTCTAGGATTCAGAATTAGGATAGCAACAAATTGGGAACAAGATCAATATGTACTTAAGAGGAGTCTAGGGTGAGATGGAAGGGGTAGAAAATCCTTGGGGTGAATGCTAAGCAAATGAGAAATGGGATCGAAAGCTAAGATAGCTAAGGGAATGAACCTTCACGTGTACACTTGTGAAAGTTCAAGGGGTTCGTAAGTTAAACGAGAAAGGTAACGAGTGGCTGTATACATAGAGGTTAACTAGAAACAATCTAGCAAACACCGGAAGGAACTGGCTAGGACAGAGCTCGAAACCTCTTAAGAAGGAACTACTTAAACAAGAGCCTGAGTCCAACTACAGACGTCTGGCCAATAAGGATAACTACAACGTACTGGATTAAGTAAGGTGTTACAAATACTCGCACGAACAATAACGAATGATTGAACGAACTAACCCGCTGTTAACAATTATAGGAGTGTGTCTCGCGGCCGACGGGAAACCTTAGTATGAGTACATACGCATCGGCTATTATAAGGTATGGACATGTGTGGTTCGTATGTTGCCGTGTTACACGACCTGTGTGATGTGTGCTTGTTTGACGATGACCATAAGACTAAAGCATGATAATTGAATTGCTTGTTGTGACTTGCTTGAATGCTTGTTATATATCATTGTTGCATATTACTTGCGCGCACACAGTAGTGTAGTCCCTTTCTCATTTATGGAGCTTTGAGATGAAGCTTGGCGAACTACGTAAACAAAACAAAGGAACTATACAATGAGAAAACTCCTCTCTAACTATAGAGGACTCCTAAGGACACCCACTATGGTGTCAAATCATTTATGATGAGTAAATGCCCTATTGAGGTCTGCCATCGACACCCACAATGGTGTCGAGCTGAACAAAAGAAAAGACACATAATAAGTAAATATCAACTGGTGGAACATGAGAATAACCTGGGAAGACAACATCTCAGGCCGCGCGGTATGGATGATCGGGAGTTGGTATCTGCATCAGATCCTTCGACCGTCTATGGTGGAATATATTTTGGGGGTCCCTGGGTGACCCCGCTTTCTCAGCACATCCTGGAGTCTAGAGGTGACTCCTCTTTCTCGACTCTTGGCGTCGGGAATGGAGGATTGGCATTTGGTGGAGCATTTATCCTGGAGTCTAGAAGCGACTCCGCTTTCTCGACGGATGACACCGGGAATGGAGAAATTTGCTACGGAGGAGACGTCCTCCAACGTGCGGTGATAAAAGAATTCGCAAATAATCCTTAAAGAAACAAGGGAAGATTGGCACCTACATGATATGGTCACGGGATCTAACTATATCCTCAGACCTGGTGCAAGGAAAGAGAAAGTAAATACACATTATGAGAACAAGAGGAAAGAAATAAAATCACACAACGCTCGAATGATCCCATAGTGAGGATCAGGAGTATAACGTACCTATGCACACGTTTTATTATGTACCTGATTGTTGTTGCGATACTAGCAGCTTGTTGTGCTTGGTTGTGTTTTGATGTTGCTATGACGCCAACATGTTATGTTTGGTTGCTTGTTGTTAATGCTTGCTACCTTGGGTGTGTATGAAACCATGATGTATTGTGGCCTGCTTTACTGCTTTATTATAGCATGTAAATTGACTTAATAATATTCGACCAAGTAGTCGTGTGGCCCGGCAACATACGGGCTACACACGTTCATACTCAACGTAGTTTGCTGAGTCCTTTACAACCCAATTTTTACAGGTATTGAAACGGACGATAACGGAGTGTAGGCGGGATGACTACCATGGGGGTAGTCCATCAGGGCATAATTCTTGAGTTGTAGTAGTATGCTTGATGTATGGTTGTTACTACACACCCGGGATGTAATTTTCAGTTTATGTTTTGATAACATTGTTGTAGACAGTCGGTATTCGGAATTGTATCTTGAATTGTATATGAGTTTTGGTTGAGGGCGGTTTCCAGTCATGCAGACCGTAACTTGGCGTTGGTAGTATGGTTGTGTCAACCACGTGGGAGGTTGGCGTCTGTGACACCCGGATGGAGTTTATACCGCTGCGTAGTTAACCGTGATGTTGTTTAGGCGCGATGTTATTACTGGATGTTTTTATTCGGGGGTGTTACATATTAAATGTAGTCCACAAATTGGAAAGATAAACCGGCTTTCTAAGGAGAGTCTAAAATATGGAAAGATAAAATTGTTAAGTAACAACAATTATAGCACTAAATTAAGTAACAACCATTACATTAAGTTAAAACAATTATATCGTTTAAAACATATAACATTTATAATATCCCTCATTTCAATAAATAAATTCACCAAATTAATTAATACAACATGAGGATCATTTATATGACATTAAAAATCATAACTGACCTATTTTTGAAACAGGTTATTTATTAAAACAAATTCTCTTTATTAAATACTACCTCCTATCCAAATATTTGTCATTTTATAGATGAATCTGGATTAATTTATCTAGATTCATTTCTAAAACGAAAAATATTTTAAATAGGAGGGAGTGTTTAATATCTTGTAAACTACTATGTAATATGTTTTTAAAAAAAATCAAGGGTATTTCAGTTTCTAACCGAGAGTCGAGCTTGACTAAGCAAAGACTATGGCTCTAGAGGAAGTTGGTTGGGTTACAACATGTTGTCCTGGTTTTCCAAGTCGGAACCAAGCTTCATTACATCTCTGTCTTAAATTGGCCGAGTTATCCGTGATGCTTCGTTGCCGCTTAGATAAGTGTATCTTTCCTTTCTCTTCTCTGCATGATTGGCTTCTTGTCAATTTTTTGACAATATCATTATTTGAAAGGACATCGATATAAATATATATATATATTTCTATTTTTAAATAAATAATTGGAAGAATTGCATCCCATCCATGAGGTGTGGCCTAATTTTACGTTCCACCCATGACGTTTACAAATTTAAATTGCCACCGTAACCTTTGTCCCGTTTTACGTCCTTCGCCAATTTGCACATTTTTGTTAGTAGTGGCCAGGTGGCCTCTTTTTATTTGTTCCCCTTGTTGATGTGTGGACCGGGACCTTAATCACAACGACACCATTTCTAAGCATAGGGTAGAACCCAAGTGACATTCAAGCCACGATATCAAGCAG
Organism: Limonium bicolor; assembly: GCA_023374045.1. Classification (NCBI taxonomy): domain Eukaryota; kingdom Viridiplantae; phylum Streptophyta; class Magnoliopsida; order Caryophyllales; family Plumbaginaceae; genus Limonium; species Limonium bicolor. Next base: position 59,210,625 of record CM041782.1, on the reverse strand, counting down.
TGAACCAAAGACTAGGTGTAAGAAGCAAGTGATATTCACATCATTACGAAAGATGACTACTCTAACTCAAGGGCAAAAGCATACCCTAAAAGCATCCAAAAAAAGTTCTCGGAAGACGAGACGCCTATGACAGCAATTGCATTAGTCTTATTCTCTACCAACAGACTATTTGTAACACCCCAAATTTCATCCCCAAAACATAGTACGAGAGATTAGGAAGAAAACACCGCAAACGGATCGAAAAACGGAGGTCAAACAAGTCTTAAAACAGCAAAGTAAGGTGCTTCCGACCTTGTGTCCGAACATAAATGGCCGGACAAGTCCGAGATCCAAAAGCAATTGTCCGAACTTGTGTCTGAACTTGGAAGTTCAGAGGCAAGTCGAGACTTGAAATCAGAGTTGTCCGAACGTGTGCCCGAACGTTGAAGTTCGGACACAAGTTTCGATAAAAATACCTTACGTGGTCTGAACATATGTTCGAACGTTGAAGTTTGGATATTAGTCCTGACCAGGTCTGTCCGAGTTAACGTTATCCAACAGAAGTTTAAGTCAAAATGCAAGAAACAGTCGAACTTGTCCTCGCCTACTATCTGAACATGTAAGTTTGGAGATGTTCAGACACCCCAATCTGCAAAAACCAAATTCAGTTTGGGACCTGTCCGAACTTGCACGTCCGACAGATGTTCGGACCAGTCCAAAAACACAAAATCAACTTCAAAAAACCCCCATCAACATACTGCAATACTATAACGTCAATATTAAGAAATCAAAGGAACTTCTCACAGTAATTCAATGTCAAACTAGTCACAAAGGTAACCGCGGAATGAAAACAATCCGGAATATTACAACCACACCTTTACCCATGAGTGTTAAGGCAATCCACCAATACAAACATATTTGAACATCAAGTTTCAAAACTAAAAAACAACCATTGTTGAAAACCCCAGTTTCAGCTAATAACATTATCGAAAGTTAAGTGAGGTGAATTTTATTTTCTATGTGTGTGTCGCAATCCTCAATCCCATGCTTCAGTCATTGTTACATGCGATCAAAAGATGACATATAACACACACAAAGGATCGCACAAGTTAGCTGAAACTGAGTAAACTACTACCTTATATAATAAAACTCATTTTGTTTGAAGAGTACAAGTTAAGCTCAACCACAGTGAATCATATTCTTCTTCCTGTATTCCAACACAATTATTAACAAGACACAACCATATCAGGGAGCCCTTTCACTGGCAACCAAAATCCACCAACGAACACCCAAACTAGTAGGGTCGCAAATAAGTAGTTCCACCAACGAACACCCAAACGAGAAGGGTTGCGAAATACAATGTCAACCTCACTCTAAGTCCTTAAGTGTGCACATCCTTCTAAGGGTCTTTCTGATCGCAAAGAAGTAGATCTATAGAGCTTAAACTTCGATATAGAGGTCACAACGTAATTTAATCAATCCAATGTACCCATATGAAAGATTCCAACCCAGTGAAGGTTCCCAAAATCATTACCACAAACCAGATGACACAATTGATAAATCAGGAATTTACCTATTTCTACAGGGTCTTTTGATACCTAATTCGTTGCTTTTTACTGCTAAATTCCTGTCTTATGAGTATTTTTTGTGTTTCTTGTTGCAATTATCTTCTTTTATGGTTGTTGAATGCTTTTTCAGGTTATAATCTCTAGGAAACATGTTCCTATCATTGTTGGAGACCATGGCTTTTCAAACAAACTGAATTGAGTCAAGAAAATCACTCTCGGCTTAAATTCATTTATGGTCCGGGACTTGATGCTGGAGTAAAGACCCGGACCACAAAGTGACTAAATCTCAAATTATTTTCAGATATGGTTCGGGACTTGATGCTTGACCTAAGTCCCGGACCACAATTGCAGTATAAACTCGACTTATTTTCAGGTATGGTCCGGGACTTGATATATGACCTAAGTCCCGGACCACAACTACAGTATAAATCTCGAAGTTTTCAGGTATGGTCCGGGACTTGATACACGGCCTAAGTCCCGGACCACACAGACGATGATTTAAAACCATTTCTCAAAATGCATGGTCCGGGACCTCTTCCACAACCCAAGACCCGGACCAAGTGGGATTAGACCGACATATATGCGGCGCCGGTGTATGAAAAGGAGAATGATGAGTTTATTATATGGCCGCCCCATAATTTCCCAGCATGATTAAGCTTATTATATACGGCCGCCCCATTTCATCCTTTCCCTTTCCAGTACTATTATTCTGTACCCTTGTCCTCCATGATCATTTACTTTCCACCTACATACACATCGTTACATCCACCATTACACATCCATAATCACACTATAAATAACCATCATCATCCCTCTTCTAAAACACACAATATCTCCATCGGATAACATCCTCTCCTCCATGTACAGAACTCCATTTCTCATTTCTCTCATTATTTTACACACTCCATCATCCATATTTCACACACATCCTCCATATAAAAATATCATCTCACTATACACCTACGTACCTACACACATTCACAGAATTCTGAAGTGCATGAAGTTGCAGTTGAAGAATTCACCGTACTCTCTGGAGATCGAGCAGGAGAAAGTGATGATCGTACACAGAGACTCCATCAAAGAGTCTTAAATCAGAGTTTCTTCTTGCTCTTCCTCTTTAATGTTATTTACATATCTTGACAGTACTTTTATTTCCATGGCTGAGTAGTTTTTATAAATTCCGGTTTGCTATGTAATCCAAATTCAAGGTTCCATTATCTTTGTGATTTACCATTTTAAATAAATTAAAGTGCTTGTTCCTTATCTATTTTTATTAATCTTGTGATTTGGCCAATTACTGGATTTTATCAGTTTATCTGCTTATAAGTGAGGTCTGCGGTAGATAATAGACAACAGGAACGGTACCGGTTAATTTAGAGATGGTAATTCCTCTAGGATATTAACTGATCAATAAACTGTATTTTTCTTAAAGCTGTTAGCAATTAGTAAATTTGTAACGGGAGTTAAAATTTATTAGCTGTTAATTAGACTCCAGCGAGCGGGAGACCGAACGTGGAATATTTCTGATCTAGGATTTTGGTCTGGATTTTGGTAAACACATTGAGAAAGGAACCGAAGAAATTGGAGGATTAGTAAACCGGAATTTCCCCTTTTAATTAATTCAAGAATATCATCATTTTGCCCACTGTCTTGCATTTATTACTCTTGCTCTTATTTACATTCTTGTTTCGTAATTTAGTAATTCAACAAACAAAACCCCCCTGTTACTTGAGTACACCGATTTATTAGTTCGTTTTTAGATATTAATTAAACTAAAACGCTGCCTCCCTTGGATTCGATAACCTGGAGGGATTCTTCTAGGTAAACTTGCTACAATCGACCGGTATACTTGCCGTTAGGGTAAACCCCCAACATACAATTTACCGTTAGGTTTTTACCCAACAAGTTAATGGCGCCGTTGCCGGGAGGCACGGTTGCTTAGTTTAATTTTTATATTGGTATTATCTCATTTAATTTTGTTTTGTTTTTGTTTTTTTTAGTTTATTCTTGTTTTGTTTTATTTTATTTTTATTTTTCTTTTTTCATTTTCTTAGCTTTGTGCGATTTGTTTCTTATTTGTGGTTCTGGTTTATTTTGGTTCTATCCGATTGAGTTCATTTTTACAACTACACAAATTACTCTCAGTTATCTAATTTCGGTTTATGGTTAAAACTCGTTCTGAAGGCAATCCTGAATTCGAGCTTGAACCAGAGATAGAGCGACTTGCCAGAAGAATTCGTCAAGAATTAGTACTGGAGTCTACAGTTGAGCCAGAAGTGTTTATCAAGGATTCTCCAGGTGATACATTTGTTATAGAAGAAGAGTGTATTATGGCGGGTATCGTTAACAGCCAAGAGAGAAGGATGAATGACTACACCCGTCCGAATGTGGAGGGACTCACATCACCAATAGTAATCCCTGCACTACCAGAAGGGTAGAATGGCAGTTCAAGACCCACTACGTCACGATGGTCCTGAATGCTCCACAGTTCAGTGGAACAGTTACTGAAGACCCAAATGTTCATCTTACATCCTTCCTGCGATTGGTTGGAGCATGTTCAACACCAGCCTCTCAGGAGGTAGCCAGATTAACCTTGTTTCCTTTTTCACTCAGGGACAGAGCTGCAGAATGGCTGAACTCCCTATCTCCGAACAGTATCACTTCTTGGAGTGAGCTGGCTAATGCGTTTCTAGCAAAGTACTTTCCACCGTCCCGAATGTTGTCAATGAGAGGCGAGATCACGAACTTCAAACAGTATAGCGGTGAAACCCTTTCTGAAGCTTGGGAGCGATTCAAAGGAATTGTAAGAAGAGTACCACATCATGGTCTAGGAGAAGAAGTTGTATTGCAATCATTTTATAAGGATCTAGACCCCCAGAGCCGTCTATTAGTTGATACTTGTGCAGGAGGAAGTCTTATGGAGCTTCCAATCGCCAGGATAAAGGAGTTGTTGGAAACTCTTTCCAATTCAGCAAACCAATGGGGAGGTGCTAGAGCTGCTACTGAGATCTTTCCAAAGAAGAATGCAGGAATTTATGAGGTAGACTCGAATACCCTCTTAGCTGCTAAGATGGACAGTATATCTAAGCAGTTTGAGAAGATGTGCACATTGATGAACCCAAAATCAAATGCATCAGCTATCACTGATTCATTCCCTCAATGTGAGTATTGTGGTAGAAGTTCAAACTTATGTCAGTGTACACCTCCACCAAGTGAAGAGGTGAATTACCTGGGAACAGACAAGGAAATTTCTATAACAACCAAAGCAATCAGGGATATCAGCAGCAAAGATTTCAGAGCAACAACTACAATCAGAAGGCACCACAACAATATAATCAGTCCTATCAGAGACCCCCTCAGAACCAACAGATGCAAGGTCAAGGAGCTAGTAGTTCCTCAAACTTGGAAGCTATGATGAGCGAATTCATTACATCAACAAAAGCCAGATTCAATGAGCAAGATGAAATCAACAACAACCAAAAGGCATTCATGCAAGAACAAAAGGCTTACAATAAGCGAATGGAAACTCAAATGGCTCAAATTAGTCAGAAGCTTTCAGAGAGACCTGCAGGGTCTTTGCCTAGTCAACCAGAGATGAATCCAAGAGAGTATGCTAAAGCAATAAACTTGAGAAGTGGTAGACAGCTTGATCATCCGATCCCTGAAGCTGTGGATACTCCCAATCAACACGATAAAGAAAAATGCTGGTCGAGAGGTTGAGATTGTTGAGCAACCAATGTTAGAAAATGCGCCGGCTGGCGAACCTAAAGTCAGAGCATGAGACATCAAACAAATCTACCCACAGTCCTAAACCATCACAGAGAGCAGCTATTGAGTTGCCCATTCCGTTCCCAAACAGACTAAAGAAGACAGACCTTGATGAGCAGTTCGGTAAGTTTTTTGTGCATCTTTAAAAAACTAACCATAAATATTCCTTTTGCAGATGCGTTCTTAAAGCAAATGCCTATCTATGTGAAATTCCTCCTGAAGGACATCCTCTCAAATGAAAGGTCATTGATAGAAAAGGAAACGGTCCAGTGACAGAGAGAGTTTCTTCTGTGTCACTAAAAAGCTTCCCCGAAGCTCGATGATCCAGGTTCTTCCAATCATCCCATGTTCTATAGGTAATATCGACTGTGGGTAGGGACTATGTGATTTGGGTGCCAATTTAATGCCTATGTCTATGTACCTTAAACTTGGATTGGGTGAATGTGAACCCACCCGTATTACTCTTCAACTAGCAGATAGATCCATTATTTTACCGAAAGGAGTAGTGCGAGATTTGGTTGTTTCAGTTGGTATTTGTTCCCTGCTGACTTTGTGATCTTAGATATGGAGGAAGACAAAGAAGTACCACTAATCCTTGGGCTCCCATTTATGCGAACAGCTAGAACCTCATTGATGTTGAGGGTGGTAAGATAATATTGAGAATGCATGATGAACAGCTTGTTTTGACATGTCAAAGGTTACGAAACACCCATCTGATGTACATGCTTGTTTAGTTTGGAATCTATTGACTCTCTACTGCAGGATTATGTATTTAGCCCTGCTGACATCGATGAGTTAGATAAGTGCTTAGTGGAATCCATAGATGGAATTCATGATGATCCGGAGGTCTCTGCTGTGGCATTCCAATTATCAGCAGGAGGACGATATCGAAAAGGTCCCAGAATAGAAAGTGAAAAGCTAGAAAGGGAACCTCAGGAGTTGATTCCCTCTATCAAAGAACCACCCTCCTTGGAGCTGAAACCGCTCCTCCAGCCATTTAAAATATGTTTTCTTAATTGAGCCCTCTAGTTTGCCTGTCATTATCTCTGCAGAACTAACTGATAAACAGGAGGAACAACTAGTGCAGGTGCTTAGGAAGAACAAAAAGGCGATAGGTTGGTCAATCACTGATATCCAGGGGATAGCTCCTCACTTTTGCACCCACCGCATCTTTCTTGAAGAAAACTTTAAACCACTAGTTCAACCCCAGAGAAGATTGAACCCAAACATGAAGGAGGTGGTAAAGAAAGAAGTCATTAAGCTTCTCGATGCGGGTATTATTTATGCAATTTCTGATAGTGAATGGGTGAGCCCCACGTAGGTAGTGCCCAAGAAAGGGGGATTTACTGTAATTCTCAATGATAAAGGTGAGTTAGTTCCTCAGAGAACTATTACAGGGCATAGAGTGTGCATTGACTATCGAAAGTTGAATGCTGCAACTAGAAAAGATCATTTCCCTCTTCCTTTCATTGATCAAATGTTGGAGAGACTTGCAGGGCATAAATATTACTGTTTCTTGGATGGTACTCTGGGTATTTTCAGATACCTATTGCTGAAAGGACCAAGAGGAAAACAACTTTCACATGCCCATATGGCACGTATGCCTACCGATGCATGCCCTTCGGTTTATGTAACGCTCCAGCTACCTCCAGCGCTGCATGACGGCCATATTTTCCGACTATATTGAAAAATGCATCGAGGTATTCATGGATGATTTTTCAGTTTTGGACTAACGTTTGATTCTTGTTTGGAAAATTTGGATCATATCTTAGCCAGGTGCAGAGAAACCAATTTAGTCCTAAACTGGAAAAGTGCCACTTCATGGTGCAAGAGGGCATTGTGCTGGGACACAAGATCTCTAGTAGAGGTATTGAGGTGGACAAGGCTAAGGTTGAAGTGATCGATAAGTTACCACCGCCAGCAACAGTAAAAGATGTGAGAAGTTTCCTAGGTCATGCGGGCTTCTACAGACGGTTCATTAAAGACTTTTCGAAGATATTAAAACCGTTGTGTGACTTGCTGGCCAAGGATGCGAAATTCGAATTCACTAAAGAATGTCTTGAGGCATTTATCATCATCAAGGAAAAGCTAGTATCTGCACCGGTTGTTGTTGCACCTGATTGGTCTCTACCATTCGAGATCATGTATGATGCTAGCGATTTTGCTATGGGAGCAGTTCTGGGGCAAAGACATGAGAAAATGCTAAAGGTAGTCTACTATGCAAGCAAGACACTCAATGATGCACAAAGAAATTATGCAACAACAGAAAAGGAGTTGTTAGCCATCGTCTTTGCATGTGACAAATTCAAATCGTACATAATTGGGAGTAAAGTCATAGTACATACAGATCATTCCGCCCTACGACATTTATTCAAGAAGGCAGAACAAAACCGAGGTTGATTCGATGGATCCTACTCCTTCAGGAGTTTGATATAGAGATAAAAGATAAGCCGGAGTACAGAATGGAGTGGCTGATCACTTATCTCGGATTAAATATGCTGATGACGGTAAACAATTAACGAGTTCTTCCCAGATGAGCATGTGTTCAAAATTGGTTCCACGGAGACCCTTGGTATGCGGATATTGCAAAATATCTTGCAAAACGATAGTACCCCCAACATTAACATATCAGCAGAGAGGAAGAAGTTCTTCTCCACTGTTAAGCACTACCGTTGGACGATTCATTTATTTTCAAGGTATGTGCGGACGGGATGATTCGTAGATGTGTTCCTAATGCTGAAATAAGAGACATCCTTGTTCATTGTCACTCAAGAGAAGCAGGAGGTCATTTCGGTCCTGCTAGGACAGCCGCAAAAGTTTTGGAAGCAGGTTCTTTTGGAAGACCTTGAACAAAGATTGCTATCAGTTTGTATCCACATGTGACCAGTGCCAAGGCAGGGGAACCTATCTAGACGCCATGAGATGCCCTTGAATTCTATCCTGGAAGTTGAACCATTCGACCTTTGGGGCATTGATTTCATGGGACCGTTTCCATCATCTCAAGGTAACCTCTACATCTTGGTAGCAGTGGACTACGTTACAAAATGGGCTGAAGCAATAGCAGCACCAACTAATGATGCAAAAGTAGTACTGAAATTTTTGAAGCGGAATATATTCACCTGTTTTGGTGTTCCGCGAGCAATCATTAGTGATGGAGGTACCCACTTCTGTAACAAACAGTTTGAAGCTCTTCTACATAAGTATGGCGTACGGCATAAGGTTTCTCTACCGTATCATCCACAAAAAAACGGGCAAGCCGAGATTACAAACAGAGAAATCAAGTGGATCCTTCAGAAATCTGTCACATCCTCTAGACGCGATTGGTCGCTCAAGCTAGATGACGCCTTATGGGCATACCGCACTGCCTTCAAAACACCCTTAGGTATGTCTCCATACAAGTTGGTTTATGGCAAGGCATGTCATCTGCCTGTAGAGCTGGAGCATAAGTCTTTTTGGGCCATCAAAGCATTAAATTTTGATCTACAAAAGGCTGGTGAGAAGCGCAAGATGCAGTTGTGCAATTAGAAGAATTTAGAGAGGAGGCTTATGAAAATGCCAAAATTTATAAGGAGAAGACGAAGAGGTGGCATGATAAGTTGTTGGTCAAGCGTGAGTTTCACGTGGGGATAAGGTCTTCTATTCAACTCCCGCCTGAAACTATTCCCAGGAAAGTTAAAATCTCGCTGGTCCGGCTCATTCACAGTAACAAGTGTCTCACGATATGGAGCCATCGGTTTAATCAACACAGAAGGCGAGACATTCAAAGTCAACGGATCGCAGCTAAAACATTATTTGAGTAGTAACAGTGATGAAGTTCATTCGGTGATCACTGTTCACAACCCGCCATGCTGAGTACACAATTGAACGGTCTAGCCAAAGACCGTAAAAAGACGGGCAGCTGATTGGGAGGCAACCCAAATGCATGAGTTTACTTTTTTAGTTTCTACAGTTTTACAATTTCTTGGCGCTAATGTTTGCTTTTAGTTGTGTTTTCTTTGGTGTTTTTGATTTTATTCAGGAGCTACTGAGAGGTGTGCCCACAGATTGCAAGGGAACACGCATTTGAAGGAGATGTGAAGGAGGAGACTGCAAACATACAAAGGAGGAGTATTCACCATTTATGGTCCGGGACCTGTTACATATATTAAGTCCCGGACCAATACAAGAAGCGAAAAAAAAAATAACAGGGGTGGTCCGGGACCTTACAAATACCCTAAGTCCCGGACCAATACAAGAGGCGAAAAAAAAACAGGGGTGGTCCGGGAGCTTACAAGTACCCTAAGTCCCAGACCGCATTCTAAGAAAAATCTCGGAAAAAATTTGTATAGTGGTCTGGGACCTTAACCATACCCTAGGTCCCGGACCGATTCTGCAGGAAAAACATAATAACCACGACGCAACGCGTCGTCTTCAACCTCCGCTCCCCCAATCTCACCCCTGCAACCCTAACCCGTACTCGTCTTCAACCTCCACACCCCAAATTTCTTCACTCTGCAACCCTCGCCTGACACCACCATATCCTTCACCATCTCCTCGCGCCGCCCTGCATCTGTCGCGTTCACAAACCCAGCCCCACAATCCTTCACCATCTCCCTCGCGCCGCCCTGCATCTGTCGCATTCACAAACCAAGCCACACCACCACTCCACCCGATATCGCACCGACCACCGCAACCACTCCCTTCCTCTGTCGCATTCACCGCCCTCGCTAACGTCTTTGAAAAATCCACCACCACCCACCGATTCGCACCCACACACGCCAGCCCACACCCAGCTTCAATCCCAACCCGACCTTGCGCCCTTCCTTCTGTCGCCTGCTCCAAATTCCACCAGCACCACAACCACGCCTTCACCCGACCCCAGTCAACCCACACCACGCACAAATCACACCAACTTCGTTAATCCCCACCCCGATGGCACCCAAACGTGCTCGCAGACCTACAACTGCCGGCGCCTCTTCCTCTTCCGAAGCTCCCCCACTTCGGATACGCGAGACGTACCGTTCTGAATTTCTCACTGAGGCTGCTTGGGATTGGTTCCAACCTAAGGAACGCAAAATAATTCCTGAAAGGTCAGTTTGTCCTTCATTAATATCTGAATTTGATTTAAAAAGGATATTTAGCGACAGAGGTTGGGTATGTCTGCTGAACCGAGGTGGTACATTTTACCCGCGACTAGTAAAACTGTTCTATGCTAATGCTGTGGTGCGTCATGATGGTAAGGAAATTAAGTCAAGGGTAAAGGGGAAGGATATTATTGTCGATCCCGCCCGTATTAGACGTGCTGAATATACCTAATCGGGCTAGGGTCCCGACTGAGGCGGACCGGGAGAATCATGAACTCCGTGAGAGACAAGCTAAGGAGCATTATATAAATTTGATCGTGAATGATCCTATTGTTCAGAACCGCCAGAGGCGCAACCACCGGGATAAGCAGGTGGTTACCGGTGATAAACTTCCCACACCGCTTGAGCGTCTGATCTTGGGGATTATAATGTATAATGTCCGACCCGGGAGTATGCGGACCTGAATTCAATTGACTGCTATGTTTTGCACTTCCTCATGGATGACGAGCTTGCACGGGCAGCGTTCCCCATTTCCTTGCATGTATTACTTTTCCAGTTGATGCTTCAGGTGATTGACGTAGACAGTAGCTCCTCTCTTCCCTTCCCGCACCTCCTGCAGTCTTCTTCATCGATGCTCAGGTAGACTTCTCGGATGAGCAGCCCCAGTACCCCCGGTCTCCCATCGACATGACGATGACGCGCTTCTATCAGTGGGAGAAGATCGATGATCAGTGGGTGAAGCGCCGACGCGCGCAGCCGGGTGCACGAGCTCCAGACCTGATGCAGCTACTGAGGCTGAGCCACCTGCTGTTGCCGCTGGTGGTGACATTCCTAACATCCCGATAACCACTGCTCCTTCACCGGGATATGACGAGTTGCTTCGCCAGTTTACTGATTGGCAGGGGATGACCACTGTACGGGTCGATGGTCTTGCTGCTCATATGACTCAGATGGACATTCGTGTAGACGGGATGAGTACGACCCTGTACGATTATGGAGCACGGATCTCAGCCTTGGAGACCCGACAGAGTGAGTATGAAGCTAGGCAGGACACACGGTATGCGGAGTATACAGTAGGACAGGACACACGGTTTGCGGAGTATGCGGCTCGCTATGAGGCATGTTTCACTGATTATGATGCCCGCTTCGCTCAGCTGGAGCCCTGGCGTCTGCCTCAGGATCACCCACCACCTCAGTAGATGATATGCTGGTTTATGATCTTTTATTTTCAGACTCGTTATCTTGTTATTGCTCTTTTGGATCTTCTCTTATTTCCTAACTCTGGCTGTTTTGATGTATTTTAGCTTGTTAGGTTGCTCCTTCTGGTACTTTTCATTTTTTTTGGATTGTTATGGTTACTTTGGTACTTCTACTACTTCCACTGCTTGGTTATGTTCCTTGACTTTATTGCAACATATTGTCTGCTGCTGCTTAACTCAAACAGGATTGCCATATTTGTGTGAGTTATCGACAAAATACAAAGGAGACTCTGCCGAATTTTTTCAGCACTCCTGAAGTCGCCCGTTCCTTTTCATGAGTGTGGGGACGTCATCTTCACCCATTTTTCAGGGGAGTTCTATTCTTTCTTTCGCCCTATGATCATATTCATGCCAGCAATGAGGGCATTGCTATTTTCTAAGTGTGGGGAAGTTCGTAGTAAGGGGCTTTGCGTTTATTTTCCTATTTTCTGTGGTTCCTAAACACTACTAATTCTCACTTCATTAACCTTTGATGACCCTCCACCAAAATTTTTAATTCGACATACTGGGTTTTCATTTGTGGGCAGAGCATCAGTCGGGAATAACGTACAAGTAGCAAATATTCTGAGATTTAATCTGAAACTTCGGTCATAAGACTTTGCTTATACTGCTTGTATTTTCAGTTTGGGTTAAATTTTTTTATCTATTTCCTTCAATAAAAGGTGAGACCTTCTGTGACTATTTTGTTTGAACTAACTTGGGGCTTTGGAAAGTTTTGGAATGAATGGAAGGAAAGGAAAAAGGCAAGGTATCCTTTAATCTATTCTGACCGGACAAAGGCCTCTCTCATCGGTAATTAAGCCCATGGAGTGCCTCATCACTTATCTACCTAAGATCATCTGATCTGGGATAGAAGGCCCAACACCGCTACAAGGATGGGGGGAGAAAGTCTGGGGGGATGAAATGAATAATGCTTACTCAGAAAAATTGGAAGGAAAATTCTTTCATGCTAAACAGTTTATTGCAAATTCTTCCTTGATATGAGTATGTGGCAATGAAAGGTAATATGGAATATGACATTACTTCTTGCCCCTTGTCGTCCAAATGAATTGTGGAAAGCAAATGGAGAGTTAAGCCCTGAGTGAAGTTTGGACTAGATAGTTATGATGATTGTCTCATGCATTTGTCAAACACCCTAGCTTCACTGTTTAAGAAAACTTGCAGTACTAATCGTTGTTTCTATGAACTGTTTTTCGGCATTAGATTTCCTTGTACACTTCACTGACCTGATAAATCCCCGCTTTTGAATTCTGGCACATTTTGACTGCAGTAATTGCTTGAGGACAAGCAAAGATTAAGTGTGGGGGGAAGTTCATAAGTCAGGGATTTACCTATTTCTACAGGGTCTTTTGATACCTAATTCGTGCTTTTTACTGCTAAATTCCTGTCTTATGAGTATTTTTGTGTTTCTTGTTGCAATTATCTTCTTTTATGTTGTTGAATGCTTTTTCAGGTTATAATCTCAAGGAAACATGTTCAATCATTGTTGGAGACCATGGCTTTTCAAACAAACTGAATTGAGTCAAGAAAATTACTCTCGGCTTAAATTCATTTTATGGTCCGGGACTTGATGCTGGAGTAAAGACCCGGACCACAAAGTGACTAAATCTCGAATTGTTTTCAGATATGGTCCGGGACTTGATGCTTGACCTAAGTCCCCGACCACAATTGCAGTATAAACTCGAATTATTTTCAGGTATGGTCCGGGACTTGATATATGACCTAAGTCCCGGACCACAACTACAGTATAAATCTCGAAGTTTTCAGGTATGGTCCGGGACTTGATACACGGCCTAAGTCCTGGACCACACAGACGATGATTTAAAACCATTTCAAAATGCGTGGTCCGGGACCTCTTCCACAACCCAAGACCCGACCAAGTGGGATTAGACCGACATATATGCGGGCCAGTGTATGAAAAGGAGAATGATGAGTTTATTATGGCCGCCCCATAATTTCCCAGCATGATTAAGCTTATATACGGCCGCCCCATTTCATCCTTTCCCTTTCCAGTACTATTATTCTGCACCCTTGTCCTCCACGATCATTTACTTTCCACCTACATACACATCGTTACATCCATCATTACGCATCCATAATCACACTATAAATAACCATCATCATCCCTCTTCTAAAACACACAATATCTCCATCGGATAACATCCTCTTCTCCACGTACAAAACTCCATTTCCCATTTCTCTCATTATTTTACACACTCCATCATCCATATTTCACACACATCCTCCATATAAAAATACCATCTCACTATACACCTACGTACCTACACACAATTCACAAAATTCTGAAGTGCATGAAGTTGCAGTTGAAGAATCACCGTACTCTCTGGAGATCGAGCAGGAGAAAGTGATGAGTACACAGAGACTCCATCAAAGAGTCTTAAATCAGAGTTCTTCTTGCTCTTCTCTTTAATGTTATTTACATATCTTGACAGTACTTTTATTTCCATGGCTGAGTAGTTTTTATAAATTCCGGTTTGCTATGTAATCCAAATTCAAGGTTCCATTATCTTTGTGATTTACCATTTTAAATAGATTAAAGTGCTTGTTCCTTATCTATTTTTATTAATCTTGTGATTTTGCCAATTACTGGATTTTATCAGTTTATCTGCTTATAAGTGAGAACTGCACTAGATAATAGACAACATGAAACGTACCGGTTAATTTAGAGATGGTAATTCCTCTAGGATATTAACTGATCAATAAACTGTATTTTCTTAAAGCTGTTAGCAATTAGTAAATTTGTAACGAGAGTTAAAATTTATTAGCTGTTAATTAGACTCCACCGAGCAGGAGACCGAACGTGGAATATTTCTGATCTAGGATTTTAGTCTGGATTATGGTAAACACATTGAGAAAGGAACCGAAGAAATTGGAGGATTAGTAAACCGGAATTTCCCTTTTAATTAATTCAAGAATATCATTGTTTTGCCCACTGTCTTGCATTTATTACTCTTGCTCTTATTTACATTCTTGTTTCGTAATTTTGTAATTCAACAAAAAAAACCCCCTGTTACTTGAGTACACCGATTTATTAGTTCGTTTTTAGATATTAATTAAACTAAAACGCTGCCTCCCTTGGATTCGATAACCTGGAGGGATTTTCTAGTAAAACTTGCTACAATCGACGGTATACTTGTCGTTAGGGTAAAACCTCCAACAAACAATTTACCGTTAGGTTTTTACCCAACAACAATCATCAAATTTTTCACAATTCCCCAATTATACTAAAATCCCTAATTTCCACAATCATCCATGAGGGGTTTCTCTCAAATCAAAATCAATTCCATCACAATTTACAACATTCACACAGAGGTAATCGAGCATAGTAGTTTACCTAGAACACGCACCAAGAATCAGAGAATTCACAAAGTACTAGTAATCCCCGCCGACGAACTCGGGATCTAGAATTCAATCATTCGCATAATCAATCACCCATCACACAAACAACTCGTAAATAAAACTCTTACTTCCTTAGATATTCTTACCCTTCGATTTAGCTTGAACTAGCACCAACAATGGGGAAAAGAAAGTTACGTGGGAGGGAGGAGTTGAACGGGGTACGGTAAGAGAAAGAGGAGAGTTGGAATGTAATTCTGTCAGGAAAAAAAAGAAAAGAAAGTGAAGGAAAGAAGGAAAGGAAAAAATAATTCAGGAGGAAAGGAAATTAAATGATATTTAATTATATCTTTTACTCTTCACTCTTCCTTATCCTTAATTAGGAATAATTCCCAAATCCATACCCTCAATCTGTAATATATTCATATCCCCTTTATCATATCATAATTAATTCAATGTCATATAATATGCTCATAACTTAAATCAAAATTTGTGGGTATTTCAGTATCTCCCCCTAAAAGTAAGCTTCGTCCCCGGGCTGAAATTCCCATTTTGACCACTCATGACTCAAAGGCAAAGCGAACTGTGTCTATTCCTGACTCTTAGGGTGTTCATGATGCAGAGATTCTCGTAAAAGACATAGTACTCAGAACTTAAACTGTTACCTACCTGCTCAAAGCTGTGGATATTTCTTTATCACGTTCTCCTTCACCTCCTAAGTAGCTTCTTCGCTACCACCATGGTTAGACCACAAGACTTTGACCATTTGGATTGACTTCGACCGGGTTGTCCCTAGTTTTCATATCTATAGGACCTTGATAGGGTATTCTTCATAGGCAAAAAATCTGCTCCACTCTAGTGTCTCGGGTTGAATTACATGAGAAGGGTCAGGAATGTAGTTCCTCAGCTGCGATACATGGAAAACATTTGTGACCCTATCAAGCTCCAAAGACAAAGCAAGCTTATATGCCACATTCCCTACCTTCTCCAAAACTTCATATGGTCCAATGAACTTTGGACTCAGTTTCCTCTTCTTCCCAAATCTGGTCACGCTTTTCATAGAGAGACCCTTAGAATAATTTATCGCCCACCTCAAATTCCACTGGTCTCCTTTTCAAGTCCACATATGGTTTCTACCAGTCTTGGGTGGCCTTCATACGCTGCTGAATCAACCGAACCTGATTCATGGTCTCTTCAATCAACTAGGGCCCCAAAATCAAAGTCTCACTGGTGTCGCTCCAGCATAATGGTGTTCTGCACTTCCTACCATAGATGGCTTCATATGGGTCATCTTAATGCTAGAATGGTAACTATTATTATATGAGAATTCTACCAAATGTAGATTATCAGCCCATGAACCCAAAAAATCCATCACACAGGCTCGGAGTATATCCTCTAGGGTTTGAATTGTTCTCTCACTTTGTTCATCCGTGGCTGGGTGAAAAGTGGTACTTAATTTAAGCTTAGTACCCAAAGCTACCTGTAGTTGCTGCTAGAAACGAGATAGAAACCTGGAGTCTCTGTCAGATACGATAGACTCTGGAACACCACGGTATCTCACCACATATTTCATATAAGCATCCGCTAACTGATTCATCTTCCAGGTGCTCTTCATAGGTATGAATCTGGCAGCCTTAGTAAGTCCATCGACTATGACCCAGATCTGATTTACTCTACCCTTGGCTACGGGTAATCCAACTACGAAATCCATCGCTATCGAATCCCACTTCCACTTGGGTACCTCCAGTGGCTGCAATAAACCTCTCATCCTATAATGTTCGAATTTCACCTTCTAGCAGGTGAGGCATCTAGAGACAAAATCATCTATTTCTCTCTTTATCTTAGGCCACCAAAACTATCTCTTCAAATCTTTATACAACTTGTCCCCCCGGGTGAACTGAATAGGGTGAACTGTGTGCCTCCTGCATTAGTTTCTTCTTTACCTCCACACACTCTGTGGCACACACCTTCTCCCCCTAAAACGAAGGCTCCATCACTATGAATGGTAAAGTTTTAGGCAACACGCGTCGATCTCAACTCCTAACTTGTTGGCAGCCATAAACACTTTGGGGATCACCTCAAACTGCTTGTTGGAAACCAGCAAGTTGAGTACGAAATTGAAGGTCTTGACACTAGGCCAGCAGTTACAATTGGGCATATCGAGAAGGGTATCTATTGCCCAATTGATTCGACCCCCTACATTGCCCTAAGTCTTGATCACGTTGTAGAAGAACTCGTCGGAGAGTTGTAGAGTTCTCTGGGTTTTGATCTGTGCGAGTAACGAAGCTATCGCTTCAAAGTTTCCGGCTTGGCCGAGCTTGGTGACGACTACGGAGTACAAAGTTTCATTAGGCTTGAAGTCCTTGCGACTCACGCGTGGTCGAATAGGGATAGAACAGAAGTCGGTTCTGCAGACTTGAATATCTCAACGAGCTCGTTTGGTGATAGCCAGTCTTTGTGGTAGAGTTTCTTGAGATTTGGCGTGTACCGTGACGGCGGAGATAAGGAGGAGGAAGATGAGGTGTATCGGGAGTGCGGGCAGTAGAATTCTCGACCGGAGCGAGACGAATTAACGATAGTTTCAGTAGATCTTTCCAGATGTAGAGTTTTATAGGTTGATAAACATGAGATGCTATCATCGTTTCTCTGTGCTCCACTCCCTTCAATACCCACCCAGCCGAAGAGTTTTACAGTGTGGGGATAATGGGCGAAACTCGAAAGACCTACTTTCATGCCTTTAGCTAAAACTGAACATGGAGAACAAAGGCCGAAGCCCATCAAGGGGCTCAGCCTGGTCCTCTGCAAGTTCAACACACCAAGTGTTCTCCAACATATTACACTTTATATATAAAAGCAAATGACAAAATAGTTTGGAATGTGGATAAAATATCTGATAATAGAAAAAATAGATTTGAAAACAAGAATGTAATTTTATGAAAATACCTTTGTGAGGTTGATTAGTTACGTTACCGATTCAAATATTTCACTATTGTTTGTGTGGCATATTAGTAACATACTTAATGTAATTTTGGTCTTAGTGGTCCCCCTTGTGGATCTTACTTAGGTTCTACGAAAAACTCTGTACACGGTCCATAAAACATATTTAAGTATATCAATATATCTAAATAAAAAATCATATTTTGTCTTCATAACTTAATGAAGGATTGAAATTCCAAAATTTTACCGTCCTTCGGATACTTTCTATTTATAATCACATTTTTAAGTTTTCATAAAGGAAACTATTAGAGTAATGTAGAAAAAAAAGTTAAAATTGTTAGAAAAATGTATGTATCAACATTAGAGTCATTAACTAACTCATTGCATATAGACAGATGATGAAAGTTATAGAAATTGAGGGCGAGGTCAAATTGAAACTCTATTTTTTCGACTTTTCAAATATTCAATGTACATTGCTGGAGATCATCATATAAGGTTTGGACATTTGTTGATATATTAGAAAAGCTATTGAAATTGATGAAAAAAGAAATCTAAATTTCAATATGAACTTAACCTTTATTTTCATATGGACATACTTGGTGAAGAGAATGTGAACTTAACCTTTATTTTTTAACCCATTTTTTATATTTTTGGGTCAAACTAGTTTTCCAGTTCGGTCAGTGTCCGATTCACCCGATCCGGTTTTTATAATTTTTACACCAAAAATTTAATTAATTTAATATATATATTATTTTTTAAAAATATTAAAACAGGCAGATCGGGCCCGACCCGTGGGCTTGGAAATGAGCCGCTCATATTTTTGTCTAGGCTCGCTTGGATAACCCGTTGGACCTAGGCTTGCCGGGCTTTTTCTCGGGCCGGACCGGACGAACTAGCTTTGAGCGGCTTTACTGTAACACCCCTACCGCTAATACCGACATTACTGTACAATACTTACCTTCGCAGCGGATATTACTTACTCAACGGCGGGTGTACAATGCCGTTAGTCACCCACGTGACTAACAAGGCGGGTTACAATACTACATACTATCAGTCTGATGAATATGAACATACCGAGTACTCTACACAATACAATACTTTCCCTTGCATACCAATCCATAATTCAAATACAACTCCAATACAATACTATACCGAGTATACTACAATCCTCAATTTACCGATACAGTTTGGACTACCAGTTTCACAATACGTTACAATTACGATTCCTTTTTCTACAACTACCCATGCTCACATAGCAGTCCCCGTCCTACACTCTCGAACGGTGGCCAGCTTCGAGTACCTGCACACTAAAAACGTTCCCCCTAGGGGGTCAGCTTACGCTGCATATGAAATTCGCATATACCGCGTGCTAAACGCGGTACGCCGATTACTTTCAGTCGGATAAACATGGAGTTCATTTTACATGCATACATACATACTCATGCTACAACAATACATTCACAATACTTACGTACATATTCAAGGTTCAATACTTACTAGGGAATACGATACGAAAGTCAACCATTCGTGTTAGTTACTTACTCCTTACTCCTTCGTTACATTACTCACTACTCCGTTCGTAGTGTGTTCGATGTCTATTACTCTACTCGTACTCAATTCTTACTTTTGCATACTCATAACTCCATGTTCAGTACCTTACTTGTACACGTTCCTTATTCCGTACTCGTTACTATACTCGGGCATACGCACTACTCAATACTTCTTACTTACTCATACGTACTCAATACTCGATATACTTACTCATACATACTCATACTCGCTTCTTACTCAATACCCATTACTTTACTCATACATACGCAATACTCAATACTCGTTACTTTGGCCACTGGGCGGAGTCATAGACAAGACTCGCCATCGGACCTACAATACGAGGGCTATACGCTTAGCTCCTCAAATACTCAAATGCCTGTTTTTACCGGACTACTCAAATTCCCAACACTCTTCTCTCAGAGTATATTACAATCTCATGGATTGGCCTAGAAGTATCTCTCTCGATAACCTCCACTAGCTTAGGGAATTACCACCGTCTAGTATCCTCAGGTTTAAGGGTTTCCCCAACGTATCAGATACTCTCCTGTTCGGAACATTACTTACATCAGTCGGGTCCTCTCATAATGGGTCGACTAATTGCTAAGGGGTTTGGAGATCCCTCGTTATTCTTGCTACTTTCATGATTCATATCTTGCACCAAGAATAATTCCTCTAATAGAGGTTACTTATACACTTCCACTACTTGTTGTTTGAGGGTTATTCATTTCGGTTCTCCTACCTTTATCGGGAGGTTATTACTCCCGTACACTCTCTCACATTCTAGTGAGTTCTTTGGTTTGCGTTACCGTTAGTTAGTGCGTTGTTATGGTTCCATTATTACTACACGATACGACTCTTACTACGAGTCTCTACACAATCAAGACTCATCTATGAGTCTATCTACGCACTAAGTGAAGCCACACATTCAATCAGAAGGGTTAGCTCCCACAACATACAGCAAGACATACAATGAAGGCAATAAACCGTTTTCATGCTTTAGTCTTGATTAGCCGGCATACAGCATACAAATCAACGTAACTCGGTTAGCATACGGGACATGAGAAAATCATACCTTTCACCGGAGTTAGCTTTACCATGTGTTCCCTTGTTCCTTGGTTCACACTTGCTCCACTGATGATGTTTCAAACATTATTATCAATACTATGTTCATACAGTACATTAGTAATTACTACTCCCGTTACTTACCCCGTTATCCCGGTATACTTAATGTTCTCATACTCTCAACTCACTTGATTACTTTTCATACTTGTTTTCCTACTCATATACTTACTTTCCTACCATTGGTGTTACATTAATGGTGTATTACCAAAGTCCTTTATATATGTACATATCCATATATATACATACATATGATTACTATGTTACTATTTATTCATTTTTTTTATAAGTTAGGGCCACCGACCCACCGACCGACCCAACCCCTGGGTCGGTCCATTCCAGTAAGTTTTTCCGTTCTCTGAAATTGTCCCGACCGACCCAGAACTGTTCCGACCGACCCATGCACCTCTGGGTCGATCCAGTCCAGAAAGATTTAGTCTCGTTGACTAAGCTCCGACCGACCCACCGACCGACCCAACCTCTGGGTCGGTCGAAGTCAGAAACTTCGACAAACGAGAATTCAAGTCCGACCGACCCACGACCGACTCACGGCTCCTGGGTCGTTCGTTCCAGAATGTTTGTTTTTCGTTGATTAAGCCCCGACCGACCCACCGTCCGACCCGACTCTGGGTCGGTCGGTAGCAGAATGTTGCTACAGACCTTATTTTTCATTTCCTTTCTTACCCATTTCTTCCCCAATCTTCCTACATGTAATCCCACATGATTCAATGCCATTTAGGCTTCCTAAAATACCTCAATTCATCCACCAATTCCTTTGCTAAATCCATTAATCATCTTACACAATTTCCTCACTTCTCCTCCAACACATGTAACAGTTTTTGTTACACTTATGCTACAGATTTTACAATTCAATTCTCCCATCCAATACTTCCTCAATCATTACCATTTCTAGCATTCTAAATACCTCTCCTTACCATGCCAATTCATCCCCTAGCCATTACACTACCTACCTACACCCAAGTTCCAACACTCATTTTACAAAATCCTGCACACCAATTTCTTCTTAGTTCAACAATGCATTTTGATAACCCTCTTGCTACAGATTTTGTGCCTTAGCTTCACATACTACCATCATCTATCCATGGTCATTAAACCTCTCTACTATCCTCAATACACACCTTGGTTCTCCCACTCACCAAGTCATTCCTTAATGCACAACTCCTACCAAAATTTTGCCATAACCCTCCTACTTCTCTTACTTATCCACACATATCTTTTCTCATCAGATTCATCTCTATTCTAGCCAAACCACAAGGGTTCTACCAGCACACATACAAATCTCAATACGCTAATATTTCCTCAATTACAATACCTATACATCATTACTTCCTCAAATAGCATTACTAATACACATACACCATTCATTTGGCTCTAAGGCCTACAAATCCACACATTTGCTCACAAGTACTCAAACTTCCAATACTACAATTCTAACACAATGGTTTAGGTTCTTTATTTGTTTACCCATTCCCATTACACTAATGCATTAAATTAAGCATTGAGAAGGAGCTCTTACCTTGAGCTTATATTTTCCTTCTTTCTTTTCCAATCCTCCTCTTCCTCTCTTTCTTGCACCAATCGGTCAAATGGGAATGGAGTTGTCAAACTCCATCCCAACACCCAAGAAACACAAAAAATGCATTTAAATTATTCTTCTAAACCCTTAAAGAAATCTAATTCAAATACAAGGGCTTAGAGCACAAGTTAGGGTTTTACCTTTGAAGATCTTTGAGAGGGATTCTCACCCTTGAATCAAGAAGGGGATTACTCCCACCATTGGAGGGTTGAGATAATGCTCCAAAACAAGAGAAAAACAAGGTAAGTGTGAGAGGCAAAATCGGCCATACCAAAGAGATGGAGAAAAATGAGGTCTTTCATGGAGATTTTTACCTTGTTGGAAAGAGGAGACTCCAAGCTCCATAATGGTGTGCTTTTCTCTTCAAATGGGGAAAACCCATGGAGATGAAACTCATCCTTTTCGAATTTTGAAAAGAGGGAATGATAGAGGAGGATGAGGGGATTACAAATATGTAATTTGTTTTGCATTTGGAGCTCACATGGAGGTGGAGCATGGAGAAGAAAATGGAGTAGCCATGGGAGGTGTTGGAGCTTCTCAAAAATCGCCAGCAAGGGGGAAAATGAGAGAGAAATCGGTGGGGAAGGAGAAGGGTAGGAGAGAGATGAGGGAATGGGAGGAAAGAGAGTATGTGAGTGCTTTTTGTACCTTAGTTACTTTTTGCTTTTGTCCTTTAATTAATTAGCTAGTATGTGAGTGTGTGTGAGGCTCTTGACTTATTTAAAAAAACCGGCCCCCTTCTGTTATACTAGTTGGAGCGTTTTTCGTCTTTTACAGAAAATGCTCGTTATTTTACCCGGTTTTGATACTATTCACTAACCGGCCCGTTTTCCAGAATTTTCTCATTTCTTCATTTTTTTTATTAGTTATTAAGCTTCCGTTTGTGCTTAACAATAGTTACTTAATGATTTATAATTTTTACGGGTTCGTTTGACCACTTAAAATCACGTTTTTGGGTTTTCACGAAAAACGTGCGCTAATGCTCTATTAGCGTTTTAATACCTTATTTGGATCCGTTTCCTTCAGGAATCATTCCCGTATACTAATTAGGCATGAGTAAGCCTTAGGAGTCCTTATAATACTCTAACCGAGGTCTCGTACCTCCTATGGTTATTTAACGCTTATTCTAGCGTTTTCCGCTTTCTAAGCGTTTCCTCATTTCCTTTGGATTTATTTTCCTTACCAAAATTACTTAGGCACTATTAGGCCCTTAAATACCATATTAAAATATTCTAATCACCATATTTAAGTTCGGGGTATTTCATTTACTTGTAAGTATCCTTTTGGCGCAAAAGTATGGCGTGCTGTAAGACCCTGTTCTCGAAGCTTATGAGGGTAAATGAAAATTGTTTAAGCTCTAATTTATTTGAAGTCGCCCCACAAGTGCAACAATAAGCGCTATATAAGGTAGTCATCTGGAAAGAATATACTCCTTAACTTCTAGCTTATGAATGGAGCCTAAATATTAACAAAACTTTGAGGTATACACTACACTTAACACACATATACAAAATACTAAAGTGGTTGTTGATGCTTTAGCTGAAGTGGTTATGGAGACATGCAAAACCCATCTGAACCCCGACTAAATAGGTAACTATAGAAGACTCAAGGCTCAAAGATGTTTAAAGGTTCGAGAAGGAAAATGATTGACAAGCAAGGAGTCAGAGCAATCAGGAAAGGGGAAAAGATCATCCTTATTCCCACAAGTAACACTTAATCATTACCATATCCATAAGCAGAAGCTTGTGAATCAAAAACCAACACCGGGCTCTGTTCGGCATGGCTGTTTTGACAGCATAAATGCAGCATATTTGGCAGCAGGAATGCGCTGGCATAAATGCAGCATATTTGCTGGCAGGAATGTGCTGGCATAAATGCAGCTGTTTTGAAAACTGCTGTTTAGCAGTGCAGCATGTTTGGTTAAGTTAGTTATATGTAGTGTGTTTACCGTTTTCGTATTACAATTATAATTTATTATATTACACTACGTAACTTTATTTTGTTAGTAAAAATAAATAAAAAAATCACAAACAATAAAATTTTTATTTCTATTATTTAAGCAAAACTTGTAACTCCTAAACAATATATTTTTATTATCTAAATTTTATAATTCTTACAAATATAAAAGCGTAAAAAAAGAGAAAAAGCGTTTCAAATTTTCTATAATGTTATGTGAATTTATTTAGTGAAATTATAACTTTTAATAATATATAATATTTTTGTAACTTTGTATGTTAATAAATTTATATGCATTCATATTTCTATATACTATTTTAATATTTTAATTTATATATCAGCAAGTGTGTATATTTATTCATTTTTTTAATTTTATTAATCTATGTGGTATTACAAATAATATATTATAGATTTGTATTATAAATGTGATTTTTTGTAAATTTGGCTAAAGATGTAGTACTATTTTTTATTAATTATTTAAAGCATTATGTAATTTGTAATAAATAAAGTAACTTGTAAAAAAATTTTTTTTTTAAATCAATAGTCACAGTAATTGCATTATGAAGTGAGTAAAGAAACGGAAGTGAAAGCACGAAAACGAAAAAGTAGCATTTGCTGCGGGCATTTATGCTGACATTTATGCTGTCATTTATGCTGTTTTAGGCGAACAGCAAAAACAAATAAAGGAGTCTAAAACAGCATATGCTGTATATTTATGCTGTCAAAAAATGCACATAAAATGTGACCCGAACGCGCCCCAAGACTTAAACAACCTTACCTAGAGACTAAGGTTGTGCTCGGCATGCTCAAAATGAGCATAAATGGACAACATAAATGTACCAGCATATGCTGTTTTGGACTCCTTTATTTGTTTTTGCTGTTCGGCTAAAACAACATATATGTCAGCATAAATGTCAGCATAAATGACAGCATATATGTCAGCATAAATGCCCGCAACAGATGCTACTTTTTCGTTTCCGTGCTTTCACTTCCGCTTCTTTACTCACTTCAATTAATGTGACTATTGATTTTTTTAAAAAAGACATTTTTTACAAGTTATTTTATTTATTACAAATTACATAATGCTTCAAATAATTTATAAAAAATAGTACTACTTCTTTAGCAAATTTTAAAAAAAAACCACAGTAATAATACAAATCTACAATATTTGTAATACCACATAGATAATAAAATTAAAAACCAATAAATATATACACTTGTTGATATATAAATTAAAATATTAAAAAAGTATATAGAAATATGAATGTATATAAATTTATTAACATACAAAGTTACAAAAATATTATATATTATTAAAGTTACAATTTCACTAAATAAATTCGTACAACATTATCAGAAAATTTGAAACACTTGTTCTCTTTTTTTACGCTTTTATATTGGTAAGAATTATACATTTAGATAATAACATGTTTAGAAGTTACAAGTTTTGCTTAAATAATAAAAATTAAAATTTTATTAGTTATATAAATATTTTTATTTTCTTTGGTTTCTCAAGTTTTTTATTGTAAATTAAATACTCATAGTAATATATTGTTTATGAATTTTTTTTATTTATTACTAACAAAATAAAGTTACGTAGTATAATATAATAAATTTTAATTGTAATACGAAAATGGTAAACGCACTACATACCAAACATGCTGCATATATGCCGCACTGTTAAACAACAGTTTTCAAAACAGCTGCATTTATGTCAGCACAAATATGCCAGTAAATATACTGTATTTATGCCAGCGCAAACCTGCTGTCAAATATACTGCAAATATGCTGTCAAAATAGTGATACCGAACAGAGCCTAAACAAAAGAAACGAAAGAGACCACCCATGTTGAAGAAACCCTCTCAGTGAAAGGAGAACCTGCTTCAATAGTCTTGGTTGAAATGACCTTGTCAGTTTGTACACCTAAACAAATTGTTTCTTATTTGAAATAACTAAATACCAAGATTAAAATAAAATAACTACTAAAAATTAGGATTAAAAGCGGAGGAGGAACAGTTCAAAAAGAAACTGGAAAAAATGTGGAACGTAGCATAAGAACGGACCGGTTAAAGAAAGAGAGAATAAGGATATAAATGTAACTTTTTTTTTCTTTAGAAAATTGGTGAACTCAGCGCACCATTGCAGTGCCCGCGGAACCTCACACCACCCTAACTTGCCTTCCTTGGCTGCTTTAACGAAAGAACTTTCGCTCTTTGCACTGCATTTCCCGTGAATCTGCTACTGCTGCGAACTAAAATCCATCTCATTCTTTCACTACGCTTGCACTCGGTGAGACATCTTTTCATTTACTTGCTAAAAAAAATTGGGTTCTTAATTGCTTACGTCATTGACTCTATAAGTCATACTAGCATTTTGTTTCACTCAGCCGAACGGTGGGTAATAGCTCAGCTATAATTGTTTACAGTTTAATCTTATTTCAAAATTATGGTGAATCATCCATAGTCGTGATAGCAATTCTTGTGTATCGATTTTATTTAAAAATTAGAGAGAAGAGAAACCAAACTTTCTCTTGACGAGCTAGAGTTGCATAGTGTGCTTTCGAAAAAAAAAGTCATAGTAGGTGGAACAACCAACAAGTGACGTTGAGCTTTATTGTGTCGCTGTACCAGTGGTACTTATGGCGTTTGCTGTATTTCCGGCTGTGCAATAGCGGCGCCATGGGTGCCAATTGACCACGCTAGTTCTGCGTGTGCTCTATATTGAGTGTCTTTAAGGATTTTCACTGGGGAGGTGGGGTTTAAGTTATTGTCTTGATGGTCCGCGCTTGTTATCCTAGTGGTGTTGACTGGGGTTTACTAAGCCTTTTACATTGTGCGAGTGCTAAGCTTCGTTGACTGCAAGATTTGATGTTTTTGTCTCCCCGTTATCAGCTTAATACACAATGTCTGCGATGAACCATTGTCTATCAGCTCCGCTTTCATCATCTTCTAGCTTCATTCCACGAACAGATTTCACCACAGGTTTGACTTCATCTGGATGCTGTCCTTCTCCTTCGCTCCTGCTGCTGTTGTTTGGTTTGTATACGGATATATTTGTTATTGAATTGGCTATCTCAATGCAGGTTCTCTGTCTCCAGAATTCAGCATGTTCCTTTTCAAGCGGAGCGACTTGTATGCAAATGCGTTGCTATCTCACCATCTGAGCAGACTGGTTCAATCTCTTAGCCCTGTGTTTTTTCCTACGGCTATATGGCGCTTCTGTATTAACTAAGTAATTATATGACCCAACTGTCAGAAATTGAGGATAAGGCATATAGGTTGAGAATGGGTTATAGTTTCTGATGGAGTAGTTTTGTCAACAACTTAAACGGGTAGGGATAAGCTTTAAAATTAGTTTCATGATGTCAGAGAATTTTAATGGTTGTCGTGGTGAGAATTATGACATGAATGTTGTATGGCTGAATATATTGAACAATATTGATTATTCTGTACTGAGATTCAAACTTGGAACCTCAAGTGTGAGTTATACCTTCACAATTAAGCTAGTATTAGGCATTACTTGTCACTATGTAAAGTCACAATCGTCATCATATCAGTTTTGTTGATGTAATTGGGGGTCAACTAAATGGATGTCGAACTGCTATTCTTGGTTAACCGCAGTGGCCAATTCACTGTCTGATAAACTTGTGCTAAAGGGGCGTCCTTTGTATTTTATGCAGGTTACAAGACTAGTGTGTCTCGCAATGAAAATCTGGCTAAACTTCAAGCTGGTTACCTCTTTCCTGAGGTTAGGGCTGTGCCACATGGAATATTCAATGGTGCTTCTATAGAGACTCATGGGTGTTTGTTGCTTCAATCTTGATGCATTAATACATTCTTGTCTGAATTTTACAGTTTAGTCTAACATGAGGTACTACATAAGTGCATCTAATAAACAAAATCATGTATCGGTGGAACAAAGTGTAAACTCGTGATTGAGCTGCTAGTACTATGTAGCTGGTTTATTATATTACCATTTAGGATGACAAAACTTGATGTTTTATATGTGCATGGCGTTTTGATCTGTTCTAGGTAATTATTGTATTTTGGATTTCATTAATTATGTGTAAAGGCTCCTGCTTTTGCATCTCTAGTCTATTGGAATTATTATGACCATGCCTTCTCTTAATTTTTCGCTTGTCATATGCTATAGGAAGCTTAGCCTGTGCAAGTCTCTTTTCAGCTTTTTTTGGCACTATAAGCTGTAGCACTCTAAATCAAATGCATGAGGTTCACTTTCATGCCTCATACATCTCTTGTTCCCAACATTTTTGTTTCTTTCTATGCTCCGTCCCTTCCCAGTCAACATCTGAACTTTTAAAGTTGATAGCATAGACAATGAGGTGCCCTTCAGTGATCTCTTTGGTGTTTGCAAGAAAGCTTGTCCCTTTGCTATCAGTACACTTTAGCATTGCTTTGCAAACGGCACCTCTCCATATGTTTTTTCTTTACGCGGAACTTCTTAGCTTACTTTGAAAGTGTTAGATCCTTTTCAGCATAGTATCTTCTCATGTGGTCTTTCTTTGTCATCTACTACTATTAATCTATCATGTCTTTGGTGAATGTTTAGATTGCCCGAAGAAGAAATGCACACATGCAAAAATATCCAGATGCTAAGGTCATAAGCCTTGGAATAGGAGATACTACTGAGCCCATCCCTGATGTTATTACGTCTGCTATGGCTGAGGTATAACTGGCCTTATATTTAATTTACTTAGCATTTTTTATGGAACTTATTATCATGCATACTATCATTTTTCTATTTTTTTGGGTTTTTTGCTTGAACTGTCCTACATCTAACTGTATCTGAGATTTTTATTTGAGCAAAAGAACCGGGAACATTCTTTTGAGACTTGAGAGGATCAATTTGCACAATCTTCTAAAGATCTTTTATCATGTTGAGTAGAACCTATGGCATATGGCTTTGATTGATGTCCTAATTCTTTATCTATCCTTTGTTTGATATCTTTCCACTGTTGACAGAGGGCACGGGCTTTATCCACTGTTGATGGTTATAGTGGCTATGGAGCTGAACAAGGTGCCAAGGTATGTGTTGGGGTCAAATTGTTTTTGACATCTGACTTTATCTATTACAGTTGGAAATTGGTTTTAGTATCAGCATTGCTCGCTTATAAAGATCTTATGTGAGAGTGGCTTTGCTTCATTCTGTTCCATCTGGTAAATATATCAAGTGCTTTTACATCGTAGAGTCTTCAATCTTATCTCTAGAATTCATATCTCTACATTCAATTGGTCTTAACAGTCCCGGGCTTTGGAATCAGACAACAATTAATCCTTGGGCATAGTGATAGGAATTTCAACATGGTTTTCTGAGTATGAACCTAGACGGAAGCACTTTCATACATTAGTTGCTTATCTAAAATAGTGAATGATTCCCTTAGATGTGAGGACTTGTGGATTACCTTTGCTGCTCACTCTAAGATTCATGCTTTTCAGTCAGTCATGGACCTCTCAGCTGAGCTGACTGTTTCAGTGATCTTTTCAAGTTTTATAATCCAGGGTGATTGCAATCCCTGAATCATATGGTGCTACTGGAATTATTGAAATGAATGAGTGTCTATGTTATAATAAAGGAACTAAATGAGTTTTTAGGCTCATGGGAATGTTCTAATCGCAATATGTTTAACGAGCCAAATGTAGCACAGCTTTAGATAAGTGGTGGAAAATGCTTTCCAGTTCAGTAAATTATCAAAAAATTCTTTTGGAGGACACAGTGGTGTATTTGCAAATTAAACTAGTCAAGCTGATAGAAAAGCGAAACGATTGGCTTTGAACATGTATAGCTGTTTATCATTTTGGTATTACACGAACTAGCTATTCTCATGTGATATAAACACATTCTTTATTTGTGTAACCACCTGAAAATCATTCCTTATTTGTGCAGCCTTTGAGGGCCGCAATTGCTTCAACATTTTACAAAAATCTTGGCATTGAGGAACAAGATATATTTGTATCTGATGGGGCAAAATGTGACATATCCAGGCTCCAGGTTTGTTACTGGCAAAAAAAATTGCACAGTTTGCATTCACTAATGTCTGTTTAGCCTTCATTTATTTGTGTTGCTGTTTTCTCATGCTGTGATGAGTTGGATTAACCATGTGCAATTTTTTTCTTTTGCAGACGCTGTTTGGTTCCAATGTCACAATCGCCGTGCAAGATCCATCATACCCGGTATTCTATTCTTAAAGTTGATCTTGCGTATTATTTTTTCTCTTTGAATTGCTTGTGTTATTTCCTTGTGATTTTCCTCTCGCATTTTATCACTTCAGCAGAAGATAGTTATGTCAAGCACTTAATATCTTCTTTATAGGGGCTCTTGTCCACTGTCAATTAAGGCGTTATATCTACTTCCGTAGGTTGTAGTTGCCTCAAATGGCACATAGCAACAGGTGTATTTTTTAGTAGAAGCAGCGGGTGTATTGATATCTTGTTTAAACAGGAATTAATAAATACATTGCCATATGAGAATACTGTATCTTCTTTCTCAAGGCGGTGCTTAAAAGAAAATCGTATCAACGTCTATTGTTTTTTTGCAATGCTTGCTTACAGGCTTATGTGGATTCAAGTGTTATCATGGGGCAGACTGGGTCATTTCAGAAAGATGTTGAGAAGTATGGAAAGATCGAATACATGAGATGCTCTCCTGAGAATGGCTTCTTCCTTGATTTGTCAGCCGTTGGCAAGACAGTATGTTTTTTTCTGCTCACCGAACAATCCTACTGGTGCGGCTGCCACAAGGGAGCAGCTCACGGAGCTGGTCCAGTTTGCCAAAAAGAACGGGACAATCATTGTTTATGATTCAGCCTATGCAGAGTACGTTGAAGATGATAGGCCACGCACCATCTTTGAAATACCTGGGGCTGAAGAGGTGTGTAAAGTTGATTCTCCACTTCTATTTAGTATCAATCTTAAGCTAGTGATGACATGAGCCGTTGAAAAGATACAGCCTTGAGATTGCATTTACTGGTGACTTGTTTTGTTTGACATGGGTGAAAGAATATGTACAATGAGAGCTGAAGTAAGGAACTGTGTTGCAGGTCGCTATTGAGACTGCATCCTTCTCAAAGTATGCTGGGTTCACCGGTGTCCGTCTTGGCTGGACAGTGATACCTAAGGGACTATTATTCTCCGATGGCTTCCCTGTGGCAAAAGACTTTAATCGCATCGTGTGCACTTCTTTCAATGGTGCATCCAACATCTCCCAAGCCGGTGGTCTAGCTTGTCTCTCTCCGGAAGGTCTTAAGGTACTACTAAATCATCAAACCAATAGTTTGTGAAATCGGGAAATCCAGAACCTTCAAAGGACCTTGAAGATCATTACCTCTTTTTTTTGCAGGCTATGAAGAGTGTAATTGGGTTCTACAAAGAGAACACTAAGATAATCGTCGACACATTCAAGTCCCTGGGGTTCAAGGTGTATGGAGGGACAAATGCCCCGTACGTGTGGGTACACTTCCCTGGACGAAGCTCGTGGGATGTTTTTGCTGAAATCCTAGAGAAGACTCATGTCGTGATCACCCCTGGGAGCGGGTTTGGACTCGGTGGTGAAGGTTTTGTCAGGGTTAGTGCCTTTGGCAACAGGGACAACATCTTAGAAGCGTGCAAAAGATTTAAGCAACTTTACAAGTAAGTTTTCATCTTTCTTTTGTGGGAAGCCTAGTTACTGCCTTGTCTACGAGTTGTGGCTGCTTGGTAGGAGTATATTAGTCATTCGTTTGATGCAGATTTCTCCTAGAGGATTGAGAATTGTGGTTTAGGCCCCAAAACGCGCTTGCAATTTTACCTTTTATGATTCTATTCATATTGTAATCCTTACCAGCTCAGATTGGCGTTTTGGTTGTAATAAAGGTGGTTGTAAGTGCAACTGTCGGATTTTGGTAAACTTCCTTGTTCAATCCACTGAACTTGAGTGACAATTATTCCTCATGCTTTGTAGAACTGATTCTACAGTGGACCGAAACCCCTTTTAGGCACCTCGGAACAAGGTGAAAAGATGGGGCAGGGACGGGAAAAACCTGTCAGGTGCCATTTCTCCTATTTTCTCACTCTCTTAACGTATGGAGAGATTGAATAATTATTCTTGTAATTAGAGATATGTCAATTGAATTTAAATTCCTAAAAATTATTAAAATTCCTAATATTTGTTCTCACTCTCATTAGGACTTCTATTTTTTGTATTTCCCCTGCCTTTATTTCAAATTTTTAGATAAAACTCGATTTAAAATTTTTTCATCATCTAGTTCTAAACTGATTTTTACTTTCCTCCTATTTTGTTTTCACGATTATTTCATTCTCTTTGTCTTCTGCTATTTTTTTCATATCTCTCTTTTAGACCTGATTCTCCTCTAATATCTCGCTCTACTCCGCTTGATTTTTCGCTAATCTCTATCGTGTTGACCTATATCTCTATTTTTTTAATAACTAGAGGCACTTACCAATCAATCCATTAATGTGGAGAAGACAATGCAAACAATAACTTACAATACAACACTCTTTCATATTTCCCTTTCATCACTCCTATCCTTACAATTCCTACCTAATTTGGGAGTCTTCGCTCATTTCCTTGTCCCTACTCTTTCCCCATTTCTTTCTTTTAGGGAAATTTCTTGAAATGTCACTATATTTTTGGCTAATTCATGAAATTCCACTAAAAAGAAACAAAGTCATGAAATGTCCCTATATTTTCTGAAAAGTTCATGAAATGCTACTATAGATGAAAAAAAGACTAAAATGTCCCTACTAGCTCACAAAGTACTTTTAAAGTTCACAATATGCCCCTAAGTGTTAAAAATTAACAAAATATCAAAATACAAAAAATATAAAAACATTATAAAAATTTAAAAAATTTAAAAAAATTTAAAAATATAAAAATATAAACATTTTTAAAAAATTATAAGAAATTTAAAAAATTTAAAAAATTTAAAAAAAAAATTTAAAATTTAAAGAATTAAAAATGTTAAAAAAAATTTAAAAATTGAAAATATCATTAAATATCATAAAAGGTCATACAGGAGCCATTAAAAAGGATTGATAGAAGAAGACATCGTAGTTGTACTCTACCTGAGAGGAGTAGCCAAAAGTCGTTGACCTATGGTCACAAAGCTGGTTTCCTGATATGACATGAACCACCCTAGAGAAGATACACTGCAATAGTGAAAGAGATATGACCATGAGAAACAATGTTTATTCATCACCAGTTCCTCCTGAACGTGAGCATAAAAAGGGCTTGTGAACTAACTGACCTTCCGGTGAATATGTGCTCTCTTAAGCCAACTATTGTAGGTGGCCGGAGTCCACGAGGTCGTACAAACTCTAGAAGAAGATTTCTCATCTTTAAAGCTTCTTCCAGGTAATTGTCCTGTACCAGTACATAACAGATTAATGAGAGAGGAGTATTGAGTAGGAAAAAGCAAGCAAATCTTTGAAGTTGACCAGAGAACATTACTTGATTCATATCAATGGTTTGCAGTGCTTCACCACGAGTGAAAATTATAGCATGGTTTTGGTTCTCTGGCTTCCCTTCTCCAATATTCGGTGGCCCGGAAGTTTTATGCGATATATTTCCTGCAGGATAAAATCAGTAGGCATAGTTGTGGTTATAGAATCATCACATAACAGATACTAATAAAATGGTGATAAAAATAATTACCTGGTCATACTTGTTGACTGCTTTCACCAACACCGAGGAATAGAACTTTCAGGCTTATTCTCAACCATCTCTTCCCATTCCTCAACATAAGCCAAACGCAGGCATGGATACCTTGAGCCAAAGCAAAAGAAAATAGAAGAATGTAAAATAAGAAGCAACATTTGTACAAGTGAAGACTTGAACTTGAGAATCAAAATACCTGCTCATCAAATCAAGGATATCTTGTGCATTACGATCACCACTGATCTTTTGCTCTCCATACATTTGACAAGAAACAACATGAGTGAATTTCATGTCAGCCAATGCATCTAGTTGAGCAGCTAGCGCGTCATTCTCTTTCTGGAAAACATCATATCCTTGAAGAATATCTGACACATGAAGCTCCGTGTCAGAATTGAAAAACAGAAACAGCAATTTACAAACAAGCAACTATACAGAATGCATCTTAATTTGGATAGATATAAGGATCTGACATACCTGCATTTTCTGCCATGTCCAGAAAAGCTTGCAGTTTCAAGGCTTTTCTGTAGTACATCATTCCTCTTACTGTCAAGACCAAACAAAATTCTGAGGAAAAATAGAAGAAAAAAAACCACCAAAGAGATACTGCTTCAGAAAACAGAACCAAAAAGTGTCATTTTGTTTACCAGTTCTGCTTAAAGTCTGCCCCCGGAATGAAGTCCAGTCTCTAAGTTCTTCCACCTTATCCGCAAACTCTAAAGCTTCCAAATTCTCACATCCCATGCGCTCTAAATAGTTTTTCCACTCATCTATTGTGTGAATGTGGGCAGGATATGCAAGAATGGTGTTAGACCTGTGACATCTTGAACAATATCAACATATAGGAAAATAATTTACTGTTATCTTGCTATGCTTTTTTTTATTTCACTTACCTGGAAATATCTTTTGCATGTAGAAAGAAATTGAAACTCGATCTTTGCTTGACTGAAGCAACTCCTCCTTTGAAAACTTAACTTCCTCTATGTAGTGTGGTGTCAAGACACTGTTACAGATATTGAAGTTAGCATGATCTATAAACTATGCACCTGGGTACAGACCCAGGAATGAAATGGGATCTTCTGAAACTTGCTACAGCAGATAGAGGACAGGGAAAGTTCACTAGAATAGTGAAGTTCATGTATGATTCATTCATACAATCAGTGATACTCTAGTGTTCTCTTCAAATAATTATGAGATGGCCAAGGGGCATATTGACATGAACTATTATTCCAAATTCAAAGATCATCTTCAAAACACAAAAAAGTGTAACAAAATATACCTGAATGATAACATGTTGCGTACTTTTGGAGCAACAGGCATATCCATAAAGAGGGAAGTTGCAAGGAAAGAGATTCGCCTCTGTGCATCTAGGTTCACAGGAATGTCCACAGCAGTGTCTTTTACAGTCAGTAGCAAAAGAAAACGCTTGACCTGTCATGAGATGTAAAGTTTATAGATCCTTGGCCTGAAACTCCACTACTGAGCTTTGACAATCATGAGATCAACGTTTGAATCTTTCACTCAGTTATAAAAGCTGAGATGATGAATTTCCAAAAAACCAACAGGACATCTTACTTTATATTTCCTGTTTATAAGGATTCAATGACACGTACATGGTAATAGCAAGTTAACTATCATGCTAACAGCTAATGTCACATGCACTCATTCTGACAAGGAAAAAAACATAGCACCTTAAATCTAGATGGTTTACAGGTTCTTTTACAAGTACGTACAGGGCACCAGGCCAAGATGATTTACTGGTGCCAAAGCTAATCTAGTAATACATGTTACACAAGACTATAATTGAAGCTGTGGATGGACAAAAATATGACCTGGTTGTATAACGGTCCACTATTAACCAATGGAAAGTGAATAGAACTTTCAGATGCAAACAACTCTGGGTATATTCTTCGACAATAATATGCACTGTCTTCGTCACTTTGCAGGGAAGAGTGAAGGGCATTCATTGTCCTGTCAAAGAAGGAACAGCTCATCATGGCTAAAATTCCAGGAACTAATTCTGAAAATTTTGTTGGACTGGTGAACCAAGAGCCACGAACCTGGAATCCTTTATTATCATCTCATTGGTTACGAGCTCAAAAATATCTTGGAGTGCTTTAACCTCTTTAGCATGGTGATACTCATTCCCCTCAACCTAAAAAATGATCTACAGGTCACTTAAGCCTGAAGGAATAAATGCATTGTAAAGACAAATGGAATGACTAATTTGCATAAGGTGAAATTACCAGTAATTCAGCTAATTCAATGCATTTTTCTTTCAGACACGGTAGCTTAGTCATTCTTATATCCTTGAGAAGGGTAGGCGCTTGAATGCTTTCCTCAATTTCAGTTATTAGACTGGAAACAATCCTGCCAAAAAAACAGAGGTGAGAAAAATAGAAGAGGTATTTGCATCAGTGAATTCCTAAAAAGAATCCCAGTCAAACTGAACTTAGAATGTAGATCGGTTTCTTAAGAGTATCCCCTTGATGCGATTGTAGAGCACTAGACTAAAATATGCTTCTGTGTACCTTTTCTCTAGCTCCCCAACTACAACAATATCAAGGATATATTTCAGAGAATCATAACACTCCTTAACAGCAAAGTTCATGTTGATGTCCCTCTTGATCTTTTTGCTAAGCTCACGATCCTTGCCAACAAATTTTTCTGCAATGCTCACCGCTGTTGAAAGCTGGTACGGCGTAGAAATAGTTTAAGATTTGGAGTAAGCTAGGTGATAGATACATCACTCATGAGAAATAGCTAAATAATACTAAAAAAAACTGAGCAGAGACCTTATTCGCCAGTAGAAAGACAGGCCAACGAACTTGACCAGAAAAGATCTCAGATGGCAGAGGCACCAACATCAGATCCATCTCCCTGTTCAAGACAAAGCATGAGGGTTCCAAAAACTAGTGTAGCATAATATGCATTTCTCATATCATAAAATTTGACCTGTTGCTTATCAAGTCCTCTTCTCTGAAACTGCTGATGATTTGGTTCCACACAATGATGAACTTGACAGCAGACTTTTTCTCACTTCCAGCACCCTAATACAATGTAATTAGGCAAAATTTTCATTAATAAACTTAGACTCTCATTTCTAGCAACAAGTTCAGAAGTTGAAATGCGAGTCTAGTACCTTGAAAAATCTACGTGGGAAAGATTCGTTTACTTTCCCTTTATCCTTTTGAACTGGAGGAATCAAGTGAGCATTGACCACAGTAGGTAAGAAATGAAATTTACTTCTCAGCATTGCCAATGTCCTAATCTGCGTAAAGAAGGTGTCAAAGTTATTGATTTTCAGAGATGAAGATAAATTTTAAGTTCTCTTACCTTTCTTCATTGCACCTTCTTCATGTTATGGTCGCTATCTGGTTAGGAGTCTTTTGATGGGTTTGTCAGTCATGTAGTAGGTCTCTCGCCCTTGTTTGGCCAAGTGTCGCTTCTAATCGCTTATGTTCTATATTGATGATAATATGCCGCAGTTTGATCAGAAAGACAACCCGCCTACGGGAATGCTCTCCCTTTTCCTTCAAACTCGAAGAGCTGAAATGCTATCGGAACACGAGCATGCACCGGGATGAATTGCAGGTACGAGACAGATACATATAAGAATACTTTCCCTTTTCCTTCCCTAGGAGTAACACACTATATTTTGCATAAATCATCTGAATCTAATACACCAGTAAATAAATTCTCAAATATTCCATCTTCAAACTTAATTTTTCTAAGAGCCTTTCTCCACATTCCCATCCGGGAACAAATCCATGTTTCACCATTTGCTTCAACACCCAATCAGCATCTCCCAACAATCTCTCCTCACAAAACGCCATAAACATCATCTTGAAGGACACGAAACTCGGTCTCCACCCTCTGGTTATCATCCTACTCATAACTTCTTTTGCCTGGGCAGATCTTTTACCTTCAAGCAATGCGTACAGCACTTGCTGGTACGAACCTGAATTGGGCTCACAACCTCTGAGTCTCATCCTATCCAGTATCCTGATTGCATCTTCAACTCGTCCTTCTTTCCTCAATCCCGAGATCAACACATTAAACATGATCGTATCGGGGCGAACCTTATCCTCATCCACACGGTCAAGCAACTCAAACGCCTCGTCTACCCTTCTGTGCTCACAAAGGCCACGCATAATAGTCGAGTATGTCTTCTCATTCGGTACGCACCCTTGCTTGGGAAATTCGTCGAGCAGTTTGAACGCATCCTCTAACGACCCGTTCTCACACAGCCCTTTGATCAGGATATTTAGGCAACACGCGTCTATCTCAACTCCTAACTTGTTGGCAGCCATAAACACTTCGGGGATCACCTTAAACTGCTTGTTGGAAACCAACAAGTTGAGTACGAAATTGAAGGTCTTCACGCTAGGCCAGCAGTTACAATTGGGCATATCGAGAAGGGTGTCGATTGCCCAATTAATTCGACCCCCAACATTGCCGCAAGTCTTGATCACGTTGTAGAAGAACTCGTCGGAGAGTTGTAGAGTTCTCTGGGTTTTAATCTGTGCGAGTAACGAAGCTATCGCTTCAAAGTTTCCGGCTTGGCCGAGCTTGGTGACGACTACGGAGTACAAAGTTTCATTAGGCTTGAAGTCCTTGCGACTCGTGGCGTGGTCGAATAGGGATAGAACAGAAGTCGCTTCTGCATACTTGAATATCTCAACGAGCTCGTTTGGTGATAGCCAGTCTTTGTGGTAGAGTTTCTTGAGATTTGGCGTGTACCGTGACGGCGGAGATAAGGAGGAGGAAGATGAGGTGTATCGGGACTGCGAGCAGTAGAATTCTCGACCGGGAGCAAGGCGAATTAACGATAGTTTTAGTAGATCTTTCCAGATGTATAATTTTATAGGTTGATAAACATGAGATGCTATCATCGTCTCTCTCAGTGCTCCACTCCCTTCAATACCCACCCAGACGAAGAGAGTTTTACAGTGTGGGGATAATGGGCGAAACTCGAAAGACTACTCTCATGTCTGTTAGCTAAAACTGAACATGGAGAACAAAGGCCGAAGCCCAGCAAGGGGCTCAGCGCCTCAGCCTGTTCCTCTGCAAGTTCAACACCAAAGTGTTCAACATATTACACTTCACATATAAAAGCAAATGATAAAATAGTTTGGAATGTGGATAAAATATTTGATAATAGAAAAAATGATTTGAAAACACAAATTAACTTTATGAAAATACTTTTGTGAAGATTAGTTACATTACTGATTCAAATATTTCACTTTTGTTTTAAATAATTCTAATGATCAGGGATGACAATTCGGGTTGATGGATCACATTGAAGATCATCATACTTAACCGGATTAAAATTGTATTGACCTAATCGGGTTATAAATTTTCAACCTCTCAATTCATATAAAATCATTAAACTCAAATCCGACTCGTTTAACCCGTTTAAATACAAATGCTCTTGTTTTTCTATAGAATGATCAGTCGTTCTAAAAGCGTGCACATGACAGTTATTTATTTCGAATCATTGTGTGTCGTTTTTCCAAATGTCAACATTCTGTTAAATGGGTTAATAATTTTAACCCATAACCGTTATTTGTGCGGATGAAATAGTGTGAACGGTGGAGATTGCGCGACTAATGAATGACATGGTATTTAAGTTTTCAAACAAATAGTGAATGGTGGATATAGATGGCCTAGAAAATGTATTTCAATTTATAAAAAAATTATTTGTATGAGCCTAAAGAAGTGATAGTATTATTATTTACTATTATACTAATAATTATAGAATTAATACATATCCAAGTATCATATTTATATAATTATTAATTT
Source organism: Limonium bicolor (assembly GCA_023374045.1). NCBI lineage: Eukaryota > Viridiplantae > Streptophyta > Magnoliopsida > Caryophyllales > Plumbaginaceae > Limonium > Limonium bicolor. The sequence goes on along the minus strand of CM041782.1, from coordinate 59,170,997 downwards.
TTTAAATTAAATTAAGTAAACGGGTCGGGTTGAATTCTGGTTAACCCATACCCGACTCAAAAACTAAATGGGTCAATACTCTTTACCCATACCCGCTATTTACGGGTTGGGTTTGGATCGGGTTTTCGGGTTGGGTAAAAATTGTCACCCCTAAATAAATGCCTTGTTTGTTAGGGCATCTATATGGTATGTATTTGATTACATAATTATAACATAATATGTTTATTCGTGTGACATATTAGTAACAAACCTAATGGCATATTAAGTTGGTATTAGTCTGGTCCTCATGTTCTACAATCTTCTTCAATAACATGCTATCTAGCGGTGAGTAAATGTTCAATTAATCAAAAACCGAATTTGTAAAAACAATTTGGCTTTCGATTATAATATACATATCATAAGACATATTTAAGTACATTAATATTTCTGAATAAAAATCAAAATTTGTCTTGATGACCTAATAAAGTATTGAAATTCCAAATTTCTGTCGCTCAGTTTTAGTTAATTTACTTTTTAGTTCCTTCTGATACTTTTATTAAGGCAGTTATTAGAGTAATGTAGAAAAAAAGTTCTAATTTTTAGAAAAAAAAAGCATGAGAAGTTATTAAAAAATCAAACAAATCCATTACATGTAGAAAAGATGATGTAAGTTACAGAATTGAGGGTGAGGTCAAATTGTAACTCTATTTTATCCGGCTTTCCCAATATATTAATGTACATTGCTAGAGATCAACATATAAAGTTATAGAGTATTCCAACATATAAATTATAGGGTTCGTATATTTTATTTATCATTATTTGTTAATTTATAACTTCCACCCCTTTCTTCCCACGATAAGAAAACCCTTAAAACTTATATATATATATATATGCAGATCTATAGGACATATGTTGATATATTTAGAAAACCTATTGAAAAAGATCAATAGAGAGTTCTGAATCTTCAAAACTTAATTTTCATATAGGAATTCTTGGTTGAAAAGAATGTACAAAAGTAATAGGAATAATATATATATATAAGGACATATATTGAGAGTAAGAGTAATGCTTGTAAGTACCCTTTTGACGTAAAAGCATGGCCATGTAGTAAGGCCTCTAATGAAGCATATGAGGGTAGATGAAAATTATTTACGCTCTAGTTTATGCGCTATATAAGGTAGCGTAAGAGAATCTACTCCCTGACATCTAGCTTGTGAATAGAGCCTAAATATTAAGTAACAAAAGTTTGAGTTATAATCTACAGTTGAAACACATAAAAAATACTAATGTGGTTGTTGATGCTTTCGCTGAAATGGTTTTTGGAGTAGGAGATAGAGAATACGTTTGTTTTCATGTTCCCGTTTGTACCATATAAAGTATAACTAATGATAATTTGGAGAACAATTTTAGTACGCTTATCATTAGGGCAATCACAATAACAAGTTGTTTGGTTTAATTACTTAACACATTTAAAGATGTCATGTCATTAAAATATATTATATTTTATTATATAAGAAATTTTAATATTCTACTAATTAGGGGTATCCATTAGGTTCGGTTAATTCGGTTTTGACTGAAAACCGTAATTTTTTTCAGTTTTTTTGACCGAAATTTTTAATCGTATTGTATATTTTGGTTATACGGTTAACCAAATAATAATTCGGTTCAGTTAACGATCTTGACACAAACACTCTTCGGTTAACCTTATAACCGAAATATACAATATAACTAAACGTCTCGTTTTACTCTGTTTTTACTTTTTACTTTTTAGAAGATGATTGACTAGAGAGTAGAGACTTAGGGTTAGCTTCGTATCGTGCGTGACTTCGTCTCACTCTCACCCAGACCCCAGCCGCTGCCGCAGTAGCCAGTAGCTCTCCCGACTATCGACGACGGCCACCACTCCACTTCATTCCCGTCGCGGCGTCGCCTCCAGTCCTCCTCCCGACTCCGATTCACTTCAATCTTCATCGCCTTCTCCAGTTCTCTCCACTCCAGTTTTTCATCTTCAGACCAGATCGTCAATTCTTCTCACCACCTTCTCTAGTTCTCCAACTCAAATTCTTCCTCATTCTCCACCCGTAAACGGTAAGTGTTTCAAATTAATAACTTCAACTAATTAGTAATTACTTTGAATCAGTATATCGGTATGTACTGGACTAGATTTGCGTATATACTACTCTTCACTCCAGTTCTGGTGTCGTTAGTCATTAATACAGCACCTAATGTAGATTGAACCATTTGAAAACTACAACCTGCCGGTTCTTGCAATGGATATGATGAGATATATTGACACCCAGTCTTATCAGCATGTTTACATGTAATATGGTGAATATCACAATTATGCGTTCTACTGATCCATCATCATTTATGCCCAAGACATTGTCGATATAATTTTTTCTATCACCACTTACTCTTAGTTATCCCTTTCTGACTGTGTCCATGTCTCTGTAGTTTATTTTTATAGTATGATTAAACCCATTTGGAAATGATGAAACATTGTTGTCGCCCCAGTCTTACATGCATCAATTAGATGCTAGATGGTGATTGACCCTTTTATATATCTGATCCATCTATTGATTACAATCTGTTTAGTAATAGTTTCTATCTGATGTTTAAAACAAACTCTTTCATGAGTTCAAGGAGAAATGAGGATATATATATATCCACGGAACCTATACGAACTAATCTACCAGTTTTTAGTTAAATTTAATATACCTAATATTAAGTATTAACCTCTCCTTGAAAATGTTTATTTTTTTAAGTTTCTTTCTTCAACAGTTTTTACTGCTTTTGTTGGTTGTTTAGGCTTAAAAGTTGGAACCTGAATTCCTTGTGGCAACACCAGAGCGGTTTTTGGAGCTAATGTTGTTGAAGGCCATTGACATATCAGGAGCATCCTTACTGGTATGATTTTTGAACTGATCTGAATATCTAATTCCTTAAATGGCTTATAATCATGTAAGCATCAGATCTGAATATCTGATACATCTTTGTATAAGTTTTCTAGCGTGCATGGCTGCTCTTTTAAAAGGAAATGAAACCTGCATTTTTTTCACAGTTCATTCTTCTGAATCATATATATGCTGCTGTATACAAGCAGCCACCATGCCTACTGCAACTTGTCATCTAAAATTCTTAAGTTCTTGTCAGTTTGGATTCTAGTACACTGCACACCTCTAGAGCTATATAATATTCATAGAATTTCAGAAAGGGGAGATTACCGTGGAGACTAGTCTGGGTATAAAACTATTAATCTTCTGCAGTGAATACCGTGGAGATTAGTCTGGGTATAAAACTACCTTATTTGTGCAAGAGAAATTTTACGAATCTTGCAGTCCAACTACGTATAAGATACATATGTTATCCCAACTAAAGGCTGGTCATCTATTTGTTAATCTATTTTGTTACAATTGGTCAGTTCAAATAACTTTTTTCTTTGTTACAATTAATCTGTAGCAACTATCTATGTAACACCTAATCTATTTGTTAATCTTTTTTATTACAATTGATCATTTCACTCAGAATCTGGTGACCATATTGCGGCACATCGAGAAAATCTGGTGACCAGACTAGATTGAGGAGGGGCTGAAAACATCTCACACACCAGATTGAGGAGGTGCTGAGAACAGTGAACCAGGTAATATGCTCGTTTCTTCATTTGTGAGGAAATTCGGTAATAATCGTTTTTCATTCGATTGATCACAGTGACGTGTTAGTGTTGCTGTTACCATACAGATTGGAAATTGAATGAGTTGTTTTCTGTATGAAAAAACAAAGTTGACACAATCTATTTGAATAACCTATTGGAATAACCAATTGCAAATTGATTTACGTGCTTGCACTAGTGCATACTGCGGGAAATTGATTTTCCTTGTTTGTTTGAATAAACAATTGGAAATTGAATGAGTTATGAGCTACCGAACTCAATATATGTGCCTCGGCTTGGTCTTTAAGAGGTTATTGTTTACAAGATATTTTATTTGTTGTCTTTATTGTTGCTGGACATGGATGTTTATTGCCATTTTGCTTCAGATTTGAGAGAAACAGGGTTAATCTAGTTAGATTAGGTATGGACTTGCTGCATAAGTACATCATATCAACTTAGTAACAGTGTTATTTGGACAGTTCGCAATAATTACCTGAAGGAATATGAATTAGGTGATGGTTGTGGAGATCTCACATTCTTGACCTATTATTCTTTGTGTTACAATCATATTTGTTGCCATTGCAATAAAAAGAATATTGACAACTCTCAACTCTTGTGAAGCATATCTTTCTGATGAACATGATGTTGTTATTCTAGGTGGTTCGTAATACATATTGATAGTTGCTACTGTGATCAGTCAGGTTGCTACTGTGTAACGTCAAAGACATTTTTAGGGTTTGTGGTAGCGGGTTTAGGGTCTAACCCTAAACCCGCCACTACAAACCCTAAAAACCTATCGAGTTAGTTGCTACAATGTAAAGTATAGAACGACTTCCAAATAGATTACCCTACCCCCCAAAACATCTCGAAACCCACCCTAGTAAAGCTAAAAACCCTAAACCCTACCACAAACCCTAAAAACCTGTTGAGTTAGTTGCTACAATATAAAGTACAAAACAAATTCCAACCGCTTTTCCCAAAGTGGTCTCATGAAACATTGTCATTGTAGTTTTTAAAAGGACAAGACTTGTCAAGTTAGCTCCTTCTGCTAAGAATTCCAACAAATAAAGGGTCAATCAACCCCCAAGCATTACTAATGAAGTTTTGGAGGACACAACTAATCGAAAACCAAATAACATAACTAAAACAAGATTTATAAGCAAATAAGAAAAGAAACACTAATAAAGTACCAAAGCTTAACCACCTGAAAGGAAGGCACAATACACACGGTTTTATAAAGAGGAACATCTCAGTTGCATGAGGAGAGCCAACACACATGCAACTGAGTAAGAAAGCAATCATTCCTTTTCGTGGCCCCGGGGTGAAGTCGGTGGTGCGTTGTGGACCTTTTCATGAGCTTTTGAGCATTCGCATTCACCCACTCCCTTCACCCAATCATCTATAGAAGCAAAGTTATTGTAAGTCTTGATCTTCTTGCCTTTCCATACTGGATTCCCTAAATTCATATCCCAAACCTCCTCACGAGTAGCTTGTTCTAGGAGGTTGTTGAAACCCCACTTCCTAGAACTATAGGGATTGAAATCTAGGCTAGGCCTGTCCATTGTTATTGGCTAGCTGCAAAGGATTGAAGGTGTAGTGTTTCTGCAGAGGTCAGAGCCCGAGCCTCTAAAGGATTAGAAGGATGTTGTCCAAGAAAGTCAGTAACAATACCCGTTAAGGCTGGCCGTGAGGCAGGGTCAGAGAAGAGTTCCCTCGGTCAAGAACAGGCTTAAAAAAACTTCAGTACTGAGCCACATCCAAAATGGGACGTGTGCTTCTTATAACATAGACATTAGAGTGCAGGCTTCCATTGAGTTGAGGAATAAGCCACAGTACTTAGCACATATAAGGAGCAAGCTGTCGTAAGTAATTGTGAAGTTGAAGAACTATAAAAAAAAGTAATTATGAAGTTGAAGTACATACCATCAATGGATAGTGAAAGTGAGCGCCAAACCGACTTCTGAATGTCAAGAGAACCTTTAAACATATGCAGTTGTACCCGAGGTTAGTGGTATCCTCCATAACCCCTGTGAATCAACCAATTTTGCCACCACCTTCTCTGCAAAGTCCATGGTACAATAGGCTTTTAGGATATTGAATATCTTGATCTAGCACGGATCTATATGAAGATGTGGTTCTCGATTGGTTTGCCTTGTTTGAGGCCTTGGACAACAAATAGGATTCGGTTGATTGTCCACGGACCTTTAACAAATACTGATTCCATGGCGCTCTTTTCCTCAAACTCAATAATGAGTAGGTTGTGGCCGACTTTACAGAATCTAAAGTTGCTAAAACCACTTCAGCAATGCTCTAGGTGAATGCATAAGACAAGGGCAAAGATTGGGTTATGTAAGAATAACTTACCTAGAAGGCAGCATTCAAATATTAACTTTTCGCCATATATTTCCAAGAGCTGCATCTTGTGAGGAGTATGGGTGAAGTCATGGATGAGAATGAGCGATAAGGGTGTGGAGAAGATAGTACAAGAATGGTAGGGAAAGAAAGACAAAGACGTGGCATTTAGCTTAAGATGATGTCCAAGTGACAGGAAGTCGCTCTCCTCTCATGATACTAGGCGTGTGGTGCGTGAGTGAGGAAGACAAAGCGGCAATAACTTAGATAAATATCATGCAGTGTTAGATGTGATTGAGTGGACCAGAACTATCCTTTGAGCGAAGGGGACATGCGAAAGTGGAAGAGGGCCGTGGAAGAAATCGAGGAGGATACAAATTTGCAGAGTGTGACAGAGTGACAAAAAGGAGAGAAGGTGCGGGCTAACCCCATTTCCGTGAGCAAAAAGTGATTTGCATTCTGCACTTCTACGCCTTGGAAACAAAAGTGGAATGAAGCGAGAGCACAATTGTAATGCCCAACCTTAATCCGGAAAATTTCACGCGGAAGCAAAGACCCCAAGGGGCTCTTATGGATTAGGTCAAGAGACCGATTAGGCATCACCGGCGTTGGGTCAAAGACCCAACCAGCCTACTACTCTTTGTGGAAAGCTTAGCCATCCACTTAGCCACAAGCAAGAGTTGAGAGTGGACTTAAACCGCCCAACGACAAGTTCCTTCACTGTTTTACATTTCCGTGGCCCAAGCGCCTCGGTAGAATGCCAGGCCGTAGTTCTGATTGAGTCAACACCGTCCCTCTCACTACAGCCCGGGTACATGTGCACCACTTAGTAGCTACACTCGTCCTTGGAACGTTCAAGCCTTCATCGGCCCAATAGCCAAAGGACCCCAACTAGTACGAGTCAGTGAGGCGTGCTAACGCGGGCCACGTGGCACCTTGTCTCCACCCTTATCCAAGACTCAACCCATGCCGAACCGTAAGACGGCTCTGATGTGCAATGTCCCTTGCACCTTTCGTGGCAAGAGTCATACTATCAGGACAACCCCTTGTTGCTTCGTGCCTGTGGTCACACGACACTCGCAACCTAAGGACCAGCATTGAGCACAACATGCCCATGCCTCTTGGAGTTACCAAGCCACCCTGGCGGCATGCCTGGTCCTTATCAGGCCCAGACGGATGCCCTCCACAGCACCCACTAACTGACCTAAGGGTCAGCATTGAGCACAACGTGCTCAGGCTATTGGAGTCGCTACCAAGCCACCCTGGCAGCGTGCATGCCCGAGACATGTCCGGTCCTCAACAGGCCCAGACGAATGCCCTCCACAGCACCTGCAAACACAGCCCTCACTAGAGTCACAAGCTGACGCTACTCAGCTCGGCCAAGCCCTCGCTAGAGTCACAAGCTGAAGCCACTCAGCTCGACCAAGCCCTCGCTAGAGTCACAAGTTGACGCTGAGGTGGAGAAGAATGAAGCGGTGATGAGAGGAGAGCATGAAAACCTCCCGCCAAAGAGAGACCTATTATGTAACAGGGAAGAAGTAGTAACGTTTCCCAAAATCTTTTTTTTTTACGATTGAATATACTTTCATATAGGAATTGAGAGTGTCTAATTTGCCACATTGTAACCGAAGTAAATGATATTTCTATTATTATTGAAAGGTTTAGTTTTCTTCTTTCTTTCAAGCTTTGCCCACGTTAAACATTTTTTTAGTTTCTTTGGAAACGTTCGTCCTTCGTTTTGTGGGCGCACTGTGATGGACACAATATTTCCTTCACGATGGACGTAATATATTGACCGTTCAATTATTTGAATCGTTTTCTAATCTGACTTGATAAGAAACGAAGAGATATATTTGTGGAATATGACTAAGTTGAAAATGTCAAACACGAGGACCTATTGCATGTTAATACAGTGGGAGAGAGGAGTGCTCCATCTCTCTTCCTTTTTTCCTCACTCCGTTTCTCATTGGTTCACATAGCATGCAAAATCACCATAGCCATTTTCACACCATTCTCGGCGTGAGTTGCTTCCACCTTTGGCGATGGGCAGACCTTCTTCCCTAGATTCCACCGTTCTAGTCTCTTCCTCTTTCTTTTCTTGTTTCCATATCTACTGTTTTGGTGTTAGTCTAGTTTAATTCAAGTTTCATCATGGCTCCATTCTTCGATGGATCTTTTCTCTTCCCCCTTCTTTTACTTATCTATTTTCTACTCGCTTCGAAGAGGCTAGTCGTGAAGGGCATCCAAAATAAGAGTGGATTCACCCTTTATGTCTTAAGAAATTAAAAAAACTTATGTAATGATGTAAAATCTACTATTTTATCTTAATTAAGCAACACACCGAAATTCTATTGGTTATACATTCAACAATAATTAAAAAAAAATCATAATAGAATACAATAGTGGCCGTGAGAAGAGAGAATGACCAGAAACTTTACCATATAGATTAGTAGTAGGGGTGTCCATTGTAGCAACTAACTTGATAGGTTTTTAGGGTTTGTAGTGGCGGGTTTAGGGTTAGACCCTAAACCCGCCACTACAAACCCTAAAAATGTCTTTGACGTTTTTTAGCTTTCCTAGGGTGGGTTTTAGGGTTTGTGGGGTTAGGGTAATCTATTTGGAAGCCTTTTTATATTTAATGTGATGATGTACATATTTTAATGTGAGAATGTACATGTTCAATAATCAGAATGTATATGATGAACATCTGTACATGTTTGTATGATCATTTATACAAGTTTTTCCCTTATATGTACATGTTTTAATATAAGGATGTACATATTTAATGATTCGTACAAGTTTATGTGACTATCTGTATGTTTTTAATGCGAGGATGTACATATTTTTATGTGAGGATATACACGTTTTAATGAACATTTGTACAGATTTGTATGACCACATGCACCCTTAACAACGTCAATTTTATTTTATTTTTTAATAAATCCATTTTTTTACTTCCCAAGTTATGTACGATGACTACATTCTTAGCTAAGACGGGTTGTATATATGTCATCACCCTCACCCACCCCAACTTACTATTTTTGGCTGCTCTAACGAAAGAACTTGCGCTCTGCAGTGCATTTCCCGTGAATCTGCTTACTACTGCGACCTAAAATATCCATCTCATTCTTTCACGACGCCTGCACTCGGTGAGACATCTTTTCATGTACTTGCTACAAAAATTGGGTTTTTAATTGCTTACTTCAGTTGGCTCTATAAGTCATACTCAGTATTTTGTTTCACTCAGCCGAATGGTGGGTACTGGTAATAGCTCAGCTATAATTGTTTACCGTTTAATCTTAATTCAAAATTATGGTGAATCGTCCATAGTCGTGATAGCGATTCTTGTGTATTGATTTTATTTAAAAATTATAGCGCAGAGGAAACCGAACTTTCTCTTGACGAGTGCGTTTTCAAAAAAAAAAAAAAAGAAGTCAAAGTAGTGGAACAACCAAACAAATGATGATTAGCTTTATTGTGTTGGTGTACCAGTGGTACTTATGGCGTTTGCTGTATTTTCGGCTGTGCATTAGCGGCGCCATGGGTGCCAGTTGACCACGCTAGTTCTGCGTGTGCTCTAAATTTGAGTGTCATCAAGGGTTTTCACTGCGGAGGTGGGGTTTAAGTTATTGTCTTGATGGTCCGCGCTTGTTATCCTAGTGGTGTTGACTGGGGTTTTACTAAGCCTTTTACATTCTGCGAGTGCTAAGCTTCATTGACTGCAAGATTTGATGTTTTTTGTCTCCCTGTTATCAGCTTAATACAAAATGTCTGCGATGAACCATTGTCTATCGGCTCCGCTTTCATCATCTTCTAGCTTCATTCCACGAACAGATTTCACCACAAGGTTTGACTTAATCTGGATGCTCTCCTTCTTCTTTGCTCCTGCTGCTGTTATTTAGTTTGTATATGGAGATATTTGTTATTGAATTGGCTATCTCAATGCAGGTTCTCTGTCTCCAGAATTCAGCATGTTCCTTTTCAAGTGGAGCGCCTTGTATGCAAATGCGTTGCTATCTCCACACTGTAAAACTCTCTTCGTCTGGGTGGGTATTGAAGGGAGTGGAGCACTGAGAGAAACGATGATAGCATCTCATGTTTATCAACCTATAAAATTATACATCTGGAAAGATCTACTAAAACTATCGTTAATTCGCCTCGTTCCCGGTCGAGAATTCTACTGCTCGCAGTCCCGATACACCTCATCTTCCTCCTCCTTATCTCCGCCGTCACGGTACACGCCAAATCTCAAGAAACTCTACCACAAAGACTGGCTATCACCAAACGAGCTCGTTGAGATATTCAAGTATGCAGAAGCGACTTCTGTTCTATCCCTATTTGACCACGCCGCGAGTCGCAAGGACTTCAAGCCTAATGAAACTTTGTACTCCGTAGTCGTCACCAAGCTCGGCCAAGCAGGAAACTTTGAAGCGATAGCTTCGTTACTCGCACAGATTAAAACCCAGAGAACTCTACAACTCTCCGACGAGTTCTTCTACAACGTGATCAAGACTTACGGCAATGTTGGGGGTCAAATTAATTGGGCAATCGACACCCTTCTCGATATGCCCAATTGTAATGCTGGCCTAGCGTGAAGACCTTCAATTTCGTACTCAACTTGTTGGTTTCCAACAAGCAGTTTGAGGTGATCCCCGAAGTGTTTATGGCTGCCAACAAGTTAGGAGTTGAGATAGACGCGTGTTGCCTAAATATCCTGATCAAAGGGCTGTGTGAGAATGGGTCGTTAGAGGATGCGTTCAAACTGCTCGACGAATTTCCCAAGCAAGGGTGCGTACCGAATGAGAAGACGTACTCGACTATTATGCGTGGCCTTTGTGAGCACGGAAGGGTAGACGAGGCGTTTGAGTTGCTTGACCGTGTGGATGAGGATAAGGTTCGCCCCGATACGATCATGTTTAATGTGTTGATCTCGGGATTGAGGAAAGAAGGACGAGTTGAAGATGCAATCAGGATACTGGATAGGATGAGACTCAGAGGTTGTGAGCCCAATTCAGGTTCGTACCAGCAAGTGCTGTACGCATTGCTTGCAGGTAAAAGATCTGCCCAGGCAAAAGAAGTTATGAATAGGATGATAACCAGAGGGTGGAGACCGAGTTTCGTGTCCTTCAAGATGATGTTTATGGCGTTTTGTGAGGAGAGATTGTTGGGAGATGCTGATTGGGTGTTGAAGCAAATGGTGAAACATGGATTTGTTCCCCGGATGGGAATGTGGAGAAAGGCTCTTAGAAAAATTAAGTTTGAAGATGGAATATTTGAGAATTTATTTACTGGTGTATTAGATTCAGATGATTTATGCAAAATATAGTGTGTTACTCCTGGGGAAGGAAAAGGGAAAGTATTCTTATATGTATCTGTCTCGTACCTGCAATTCATCCCGGTGCATGCTCGTGTTCCGATAACATTTCAGCTCTTCGAGTTTGAAGGAAAAGGGAGAGCATTCCCGTAGGCGGGTTGTCTTTCTGATCAAACTGCGGCATATTATCATCAATATAGAACATAAGCGATTAGAAGCGACACTTGGCCAAACAAGGGCGAGAGACCTACTACATGACTGACAAACCCATCAAAAGACTCCTAACCAGATAGCGACCATAACATGAAGAAGGTGCAATGAAGAAAGGTAAGAGAACTTAAAATTTATCTTCATCTCTGAAAACCAATAACTTTGACACCTTCTTTACGCGATTAGGACATTGGCAATGCTGAGAAGTAAATTTCATTTCTTACCTACTGTGTTCAATGCTCACTTGATTCCTCCAGTTCAAAAGGATAAAGGGAAAGTAAACGAATCTTTCCCACGTAGATTTTTCAAGGTACTACACTCGCATTTCAACTTCTGAACTTGTTGCTAGAAATGAGAGTCTAAGTTTATTAATGAAATTTTTGCCTAATTACATTGTATTAGGGTGCTGGAAGTGAGAAAAAGTCTGCTGTCAAGTTCATCATTGTGTGGAACCAAATCATCAGCAGTTTCAGAGAAGAGGACTTGATAAGCAACAGGTCAATATTTGTAATACCACATAGATTAATAAAATTAAAAAACCAATAAATATATACACTTGTTGATATATAAATTAAAATATTAAAAAATATATAGAAATATGAATGTATATAAATTTATTAACATACAAAGTTACAAAAATATTATATATTATTAAAAGTTACAATTTCACTAAATAAATTCGTACAACATTATCAGAAAATTTGAAACACTTCTCTTTTTTTACGCCTTTATATTGGTAAGAATTATAAATTTAGATAATAACAATATATTGTTTAGAAGTTACAAGTTTTGCTTAAATAATAAAAATTAAAATTTTATTAGTTATATAAATATTTTTATTTTCTTTGGTTTCTCAAGTTTTTTATTGTAAATTAAATACTCATAGTAATATATTGTTTATGAATTTTTTATTTATTACTAACAAAATAAAGTTACGTAGTGTAATATAATAAATTTTAATTGTAATACGAAAATGGTAAACGCACTACATACCAAACATGCTGCATATATGCCGCACTGTTAAACAACAGTTTTCAAAACAGCTGTATTTATGTCTGCACAAATATGCCAGTAAATATACTGTATTTATGCCAGCGCAAACCTGCTGTCAAATATACTACAAATATGCTGTCAAAATAGTGATGCCGAACAGAGCCTAAACAAAAGAAACGAAAGAGACCACCCATGTTGAAGAAACCCTCTCAGTGAAAGGAGAACCTGCTTCAATAGTCTTGGTTGAAATGACCTTGTCAGTTTGTACACCTAAACAAATTGTTTCTTATTTGAAATAACTAAATACCAAGATTAAAATAAAATAACTACTAAAAATTAGGATAAAAGCGGAGGAGGAACAGTTCAAAAAGAAACTGGAAAAAATGTGGAACGTAGCATAAGAACGGACCGGTTAAAGAAAGAGAGAATAAGGATATAAATGTAACTTTTTTTTTCTTTAGAAAATTGGTGAACTCAGCGCACCATTGCAGTGCCCGCGGAACCTCACCCACCCTAACTTGCCTTCCTTGGCTGCTCTAACGAAAGAACTTTCGCTCTTTGCATTGCATTTCCCGTGAATCTGCTACTGCTGCGAACTAAAATCCATCTCATTCTTTCACTACGCTTGCACTCGGTGAGACATCTTTTCATTTACTTGCTAAAAAAAATTGGGTTCTTAATTGCTTACGTCAATTGACTCTATAAGTCATACTAGCATTTTGTTTCACTCAGCCGAACGGTGGGTAATAGCTCAGCTATAATTGTTTACAGTTTAATCTTATTTCAAAATTATGGTGAATCGTCCATAGTCGTGATAGCAATTCTTGTGTATCGATTTTATTTAAAAATTAGAGAGAAGAGGAAACCAAACTTTCTCTTGACGAGCTAGAGTTGCATAGTGTGCTTTCGAAAAAAAAGTCATAGTAGGTGGAACAACCAACAAGTGACGTTGAGCTTTATTGTGTCGCTGTACCAGTGGTACTTATGGCGTTTGCTGTATTTCCGGCTGTGCAATAGCGGCGCCATGGGTGCCAATTGACCACGCTAGTTCTGCGTGTGCTCTATATTGAGTGTCTTTAAGGATTTTCACTGGGGAGGTGGGGTTTAAGTTATTGTCTTGATGGTCCGCGCTTGTTATCCTAGTGGTGTTGACTGGGGTTTACTAAGCCTTTTACATTGTGCGAGTGCTAAGCTTCGTTGACTGCAAGATTTGATGTTTTTTGTCTCCCCGTTATCAGCTTAATACACAATGTCTGCGATGAACCATTGTCTATCAGCTCCGCTTTCATCATCTTCTAGCTTCATTCCACGAACAGATTTCACCACAAGGTTTGACTTCATCTGGATGCTGTCCTTCTCCTTCGCTATTGCTGCTGTTGTTTGGTTTGTATACGGATATATTTGTTATTGAATTGGCTATCTCAATGCAGGTTCTCTGTCTCCAGAATTCAGTATGTTCCTTTTCAAGCGGAGCGACTTGTATGCAAATGCGTTGCTATCTCACCATCTGAGCAGATGGTTCTATCTCTTAGCCCTGTGTTTATTCCTACGGCTATATGGCGCTTCTGTATTAACTAAGTAATTATATGACCCAACTGTCAGAAATTGAGGATAAGGCATATAGGTTGAGAATGGGTTATAGTTTCTGATGGAGTAGTTTTGTCGACAACTTAAACGGGTAGGGATAAGCTTTAAAATTAGTTTCATGATGTCAGAGAATTTTAATGGTTGTCGTGGTGAGAATTATGACATGAATGTTGTATGGCTGAATATATTGAACAATATTGATTTTTCTGTACTGAGATTCAAACTTGGAACCTCAAGTGTGAGTTATACCTTCACAATTAAGCTAGTATTAGGCATTACTTGTCACTATGTAAAGTCGCAATCGTCATCATATCAGTTTTGTTGATGTAATTGGGGGTCAACTAAATGGATGTCGAACTGCTATTCTTGGTTAACCGCAGTGGCCAATTCACTGTCTGATAAACTTGTGCTAAAGGGATGTCCTTTGTATTTTATGCAGGTTACAAGACTAGTGTGTCTCGCAATGAAAATCTGGCTAAACTTCAAGCTGGTTACCTCTTTCCTGAGGTTAGGGCTGTGCCACATGGAATATTCAGTGGTGCTTCTATAGAGACTCATGGGTGTTTGTTGCTTCAATCTTGATACATTAATACATTCTTTCTTGTCTGAATTTTACAGTTTAGTCTAACATGAGGTACTACATAAGTGCATCTAATAAACAAAATCATGTATCGGTGGAACAAAGTGTAAACTCGTGATTGAGCTGCTAGTACTATGTAGCTGGTTTATTATATTACCATTTAGGATGATAAAACTTGATGTTTTATATGTGCATGGCGTTTTGATCTGTTCTAGGTAATTATTGTATTTTATTTCATTAATTATGTGTAAAGGCTCCTGCTTTTGCATCTCTAGTCTATTGGAATTATTATGACCATGCTTTCTCTTAATTTTTCGCTTGTCATATGCTATAGGAAGCTTAGCCTGTGCAAGTCTCTTTTCAGCTTTTTTTTATGGCACTATAAGCTGTAGCACTCTAAATCAAATGCATGAGGTTCACTTTCATGCCTCATACATCTCTTGTTCCCAACATTTTTGTTTCTTTCTATGCTCGTCCCTTCCCAGTCAACATCTGAACTTTTAAAGTTGATATCAAGACAATGAGGTGCCCTTCAGTGATCTCTTTGGTGTTTGCAAGAAAGCTTGTCCCTTTGCTATCAGTACACTTTAGCATTGCTTTGCAAACGGCACCTCTCCATATGTTTTTTCTTTACGCGGAACTTCTTAGCTTACTTTGAAAGTGTTAGATCCTTTTCAGCATAGTATCTTCTCATGTGGTCTTTCTTTTCATCTACCTATTAATCTATCATGTCTTTGGTGAATGTTTAGATTGCCCGAAGAAGAAATGCACACATGCAAAAATATCCAGATGCTAAGGTCATAAGCCTTGGAATAGGAGATACTACTGAGCCCATCCCTGATGTTATTACGTCTGCTATGGCTGAGGTATAACTGGCCTTATATTTAATTTACTTAGCATTTTTTACGGAACTTATTATCATGCATGCTTCATTTTTCTATTTTTTTGGGTTTTTTGCTTGAACTGTCCTGCATCTAACTGTATCTGAGATTTTTATTTGAGCAAAAGAACCGGGAACATTCTTTTGAGACTTGAGAGGATCAATTTGCACAATCTTCTAAAGATCTTTTATCATGTTGAGTAGAACCTATGGCATATGGCTTTGATTGATGTCCTAATTCTTTATCTATCCTTTGTTTGATATCTTTCCACTGTTGACAGAGGGCACGGGCTTTATCCACTGTTGATGGTTATAGTGGCTATGGAGCTGAACAAGGTGCCAAGGTATGTGTTGGGGTCAAATTGTTTTTGACATCTGACTTTATCTATTACAGTTGGAAATTGGTTTTGAGTATCAGCATTGCTCGCTTATAAAGATCTTATGTGAGAGTGGCTTTGCTTCATTCTGTTCCATCTGGTAAATATATCAAGTGCTTTTACATCGCAGAGTCTTCAATCTTATCTCTAGAATTCATATCTCTGCATTCAATTGGTCTTAACAGTCCCGGGCTTTGGAATCAGACAACAATTAATCCTTGGGCATAGTGATAGGAATTTCAACATGGTTTTCTGAGTTTGAACCTAGACGGAAGCACTTTCATACATTAGTTGCTTATCTAAAATAGTGAATGATTCCCTTAGATGTGAGGACTTGTGGATTACCTTTGCTGCTCACTCTAAGATTCATGCTTTTCAGTCAGTCATGGACCTCTCAGCTGAGCTGACTGTTTCAGATCTTTTCAAGTTTTATAATCCAGGGTGATTGCAATCCCTGAATCATATGGTGCTACTGGAATTATTGAAATGAATGAGTGTCTATGTTATAATAAAGGAACTAAATGAGTTTCTAGGCTCATGGGAATGTTCTAATCGCAATATGTTTAACGAGCCAAATGTAGCACAGCTTTAGATAAGTGGTGGAAAATGCTTTCCAGTTCAGTAAATTATCAAAAAATTCTTTTGGAGGACACAGTGGTGTATTTGCAAATTAAACTAGTCAAGCTGATAGAAAAGCGAAACGATTGGCTTTGAACATGTATAGCTGTTTATCATTTTGGTATTACACGAACTAGCTATTCTCATGTGATATAAACACATTCTTTATTTGTGTAACCACTGAAAATCATTCCTTATTTGTGCAGCCTTTGAGGGCCGCAATTGCTTCAACATTTTACAAAAATCTTGGCATTGAGGAACAAGATATATTTGTATCTGATGGGGCAAAATGTGACATATCCAGGCTCCAGGTTTGTTACTGGCAGGAAAAATTGCACAGTTTGCATTCACTAATGTCTGTTTAGCCTTCATTTATTTGTGTTGCTGTTTTCTCATGCTGTGATGAGTTGGATTAACCATGTGCAATTTTTTTCTTTTGCAGACACTGTTTGGTTCCAATGTCACAATCGCCGTGCAAGATCCATCATACCCGGTATTCTATTCTTAAAGTTGATCTTGCGTATTATTTTTTCTCTTTGAATTGCTTGTGTTATTCCTTGTGATTTTCCTCTCGCATTTTATCACTTCAGCAGAAGATAGTTATGTCAAGCACTTAATATTTTCCTTTATAGGGGCTCTTGTCCACTGTCAATTAAGGCGTTATATCTACTTCCGTAGGTTGTAGTTGCCTCAAATGGCACATAGCAACAGGTGTATTTTTTAGTAGAAGCAGCGGGTGTATTGATATCTTGTTTAAACAGGAATTAATAAATACATTGCCATATGAGAATACTGTATCTTCTTTCTCAAGGCGGTGCTTAAAAGAAAATCGTATCAACGTCTATTGTTTTTTTGCAATGCTTGCTTACGGGCTTATGTGGATTCAAGTGTTATCACGGGGCAGACTGGGTCATTTCAGAAAGATGTTGAGAAGTGTGGAAAGATCGAATACATGAGATGCTCTCCTGAGAATGGCTTCTTCCCTGATTTGTCAGCCGTTGGCAAGACAAATATAATGTTTTTCTGCTCACCGAACAATCCTACTGGTGCGGCTGCCACAAGGGAGCAGCTCACGGAGCTGGTCCAGTTTGCCAAAAAGAACGGGACAATCATTGTTTATGATTCAGCCTATGCAGAGTACATTGAAGATGATAGGCCACGCACCATCTTTGAAATACCTGGGGCTGAAGAGGTGTGTAAAGTTGATTCTCCACTTCTATTTAGTATCAATCTTAAGCTGGTGATGACTTGAGCCGTTGAAAAGATACAGCCTTGAGATTGCATTTACTGGTGACTTGTTTTGTTTGACATGGGTGAAAGAATATGTACAATGAGAGCTGAAGTAAGGAACTGTGTTGCAGGTCGCTATTGAGACTGCATCCTTCTCAAAGTATGTTGGGTTCACTGGTGTCCGTCTTGGCTGGACAGTGATACCTAAGGGACTATTATTCTCCGACGGCTTCCCTGTGGCAAAAGACTTTAATCGCATCGTGTGCACTTCTTTCAATGGTGCATCCAACATCTCCCAAGCCGGTGGTCTAGCTTGTCTCTCTCCGGAAGGTCTTAAGGTACTACTAAATCATCAAACCAATAGTTTGTGAAATCGGGAAATCCAGAACCTTCAAAGGACCTTGAAGATCATTACCTCTTTTTTCTGCAGGCCATGAAGAGTGTAATTGGGTTCTACAAAGAGAACACTAAGATAATCGTCGACACATTCAAGTCCCTGGGGTTCAAGGTGTATGGAGGGACAAATGCCCCGTACGTGTGGGTACACTTCCCTGGACGAAGCTCGTGGGATGTTTTTGCTGAAATCCTAGAGAAGACTCATGTCGTGATCACCCCTGGGAGCGGGTTTGGACCCGGTGGTGAAGGTTTTGTCAGGGTTAGTGCCTTTGGCAACAGGGACAACATCTTAGAAGCGTGCGAAAGATTTAAGCAACTTTACAAGTAAGTTTTCATCTTTCTTTTGTGGGAGGCCTAGTTACTGCCTTGTCTACGAGTTGTGGCTGCTTGGTAGGAGTGTATTAGTCATTCGTTTGATGCAGATTTCTCCTAGAGGATTGAGAATTGTGGTTTAGGCCCCAAAACGCGCTTGCGATTTTACCTTTTATGATTCTATTCATATTGTAATCGTTACCAGCTCAGATTGGCGTTTTGGTTGTAATAAAGGTGGTTGTAAGTGCAACTGTCGGATTTTGGTAAACTTCCTTGTTCAATCCACTGAACTTGAGTGACAATTATTCCTCATGCTTTGTAGAACTGATTCTACAGTGGACCGAAACCCCTTTTAGGCACCTTGGAACAAGGTGAAAAGATGGGGCAGGGACGGGAAAAACCTGTCAGGTGCCATTTCTCCTATTTTCTCACTCTCTTAACGTATGGAGAGATTGAATAATTATTCTTGTAATTCGAGATATGTCAATTGAATTTAAATTCCTAAAAATTATTAAAATTCCTAATATTTGTTCTCACTCTCATTAGGACTTCTATTTTTTGTATTTCCCCTGCCTTTATTTCAAATTTTTAGATAAAACTCGATTTAAAATTTTTTCATCATCTAGTTCTAAACTGATTTTTACTTTCCTCCTATTTTGTTTTCACGATTATTTCATTCTCTTTGTCTTCTGCTATTTTTTTCATATCTCTCTTTTAGACCTGATTCTCCTCTAATATCTCGCTCTAATCCGCTTGATTTTTCGCTAATCTCTATCGTGTTGACCTATATCTCTATTTTTTTAATAACTAGAGGCACTTACCAATCAATCCATTAATGTGGAGAAGACAATGCAAACAATAACTTACAATACAACACTCTTTCATATTTCCCTTTCATCACTCCTATCCTTACAATTCCTACCTAATTTGGGAGTCTTCGCTCTCCCCATTTCTTTATTTTTAAGGAAATTTTTTGAAATGTCACTATATTTTTGACTAATTCATGAAATGCCACTAAAAAAAACAAAGTCATGAAATGTCCCTATATTTTCTGAAAAGTTCATGAAATGCTAATATAGATGAAAAAAAGACTAAAATGTTCCTACTAGCTCACAAAGTACTTTTAAAGTTCACAATATGCCCCTAAGTGTTAAAAATTAACAAAAATATCAAAATACAAAAAATATAAAAACATTATAAAAATTATTAAAATTTAAAAATTTAAAAATTTAAAAAATTTAAAAAATTAAAATATAAACATTTTTATAAAAAATTAAAAAATTTAAAAATTTAAAAAAATTAAAAATTTAAAGAATTAAAAATGTTAAAAAAATTTAAAAATTGAAAAAATTGAAAATATCATTAAAAAGAAAATAAATAAATATTTCATTTTTTAAAATTTATTCAATACCATAAAAAGAATATTGAGTTCAAAAAACATAATTTATACTAATTTTTTACCAATCTAGTACTATAATCTTTATCATACATCTTAATTATTATTTTCTATCAATTTGGATTATTTATTTCTTCAAAGTAAATAATTTTTTTATATTGCTGATAAATTTTAAAAACTAAAATTTCTAAATATAATAATTTATTGGAAATAGAGCGACTGAGAATATGTATATATAACATACAATATTAAATAATAAAACTTGTTTGAAATGTAGAATAAAATGTTTTCAGAATAATAATATGCAACTTATATGAGCAAGTAATGATATTCAAAGAAAGAATAAGTTGAATATTATTCTGAAAACATTTTATTCTACATTTCAAACAAGTTTTACTATTTAATATTGTTTATTATATATATATTGAGTCGCTCTTTCTCAAATAAATTATTATATTTAGAATTTTTGTTTTTAAAATTTATCAGCAATATAAAAAATATTTACTTTGAAGAAATAAATAATCTAAATTGATAGAAAATGTATGATAAAAATAATGATACTTATTTGATATAAATTATGGTACTAAATTGGTAGAAAAATTGGTATAAATTATTTGTTTTAAACTCAATATTCTTTTTATGGTATTGAATAAATTTTAAAAAATGAAATATTTATTTTTTTAATATTCGATATTTTCAATTTTTAAATTTTTATAAATTTTTTAATTTTTATAAGTTTTTATAAATTTTTTTTTTTTTTAATTTTATAATTTTTTTAATTTTTGTATTTTGATATTTTTGTTAATTTTTAACACTTGGGGGCATATTGTGAACTTTAAAAGTACTTTTTTTAACTAGTAGGGATATTTTGGTCTTTTTTTCATCTATAGTGGCATTTTGTGGACTTTTCAGAAAATATAGTGGCATTTCATGACTTTCTTTTTTTTAGTGGCATTTCATGAATTAGCCAAAAATATAGTGGCATTTCATGAAATTTCCCTTCTTTTTACCTCTTCTTCATCTTTATCACTTTCAATTGTTGTCTTCTTTGTTTTTTGGGAAAATTCACAAGATACCACTGTTTAAACTTCTAATTCACAAAATACCACTGTTTTTTTCGTAATTCAGCTTTAAACATACTTAAACGTTGTCCAAAATTGATGAAACTTTACATGGACGATGCTAAAGTGTTATATTTTGGTCCAATATCAAATTTGAAGTTATCATTGGGTCCCACATGTCACATATGAGCTTAAAAAACTTCAAATTTGATATTTGACCAAAATATAACACTTTAGCATCGTCCATGTAAAGTTTCATCAATTTTGGACAACGTTTAAGCATGTTTAAAGCTGAATTACGAAAAAAACAGTGATATTTTGTAAATTAGAAACTTAAACAGTGGTATTTTGTGAATTTTCCCTTGTTTTTTTTAGATAATGGGTAACTTTTATTAAGAGAGTAAAAAATGAGATTTCCTCCCTACCAGTCTCGTTAAAACCTCTTGAGAAACCGAGTGGGACAAAACCTCAAGAGGAAAAAGAGTATTGGTTTACAAAAAAGGGTAATTACATGCTATCTATTACAACTCTCTATCTATTACATATCTCAAGCTTGAAGGCTCCATAAACAACTCGATGCCTAGTGGGAAGTTCATCCACCACGCTCTCGTGGGACATCACACTCCACTCTTGATCAATCTGATTGTCGCCTCACGTGTAGTGGATTTGTTTCTGAAAACTTAAGAATTACGGTTCAGCCAAAGATGCCAGGCGCCATAGAATAGTACTGATATCCATATATGTCTGATTTTCCTACTACTGAAAACGGTACTCCATGCATCATACACTTGCTCGCTGCTGCCTGACATGCTCATCGTTACACCCCACCACACATGCAAGGCTTTCCACACAACCTTAGCCGTTTGGCATGTGAAGACCGCATTCTCGATAGTCTCCATGGTCTTGTTGCAATGCGGGCAAAGGCTACTTCCAATGGGAATGATGTCTTTCTCGAAAAGTACATCTCTGGTATTCAATATACCATCAACCATATATCTAATTCTACACGTGGTTCCACATATACAACCCAAAAGTTTTTGAAGTTCAAGACTACAGAGGAGGGGTTAGACCTTTTGAGCAGTTCTTCTACCATGTCTTTGGCGGAGTATATACCTATTGCATTTCCTTTCCATTTAACTCTATCCTCTGCCTCACGGGATAAGAGGGCACTATCCAGCAAGTTCAACAACTCCTGCAGCTCATGGCGTTCGAATTCAAAACAGGGGCCTTCTCCACACTAGGATCCATTGCCACTGATTACCATTCCACATTCCACATTCTACTACGGTGGCATCTTGCAGCATGCTGCATCTATAGATGTTTTGGAATTTCACATGCAGTGATTGATTTCCGATCCATTTATCTATCCAGAAGCGCACACGCGATCCATCACCTATTATAATCTCAAGGTTTTCATTAAGGATTTCTCTAGCTATTATCTCCTTGTTGGTGTATCTCAGAATGGACGCCCACAATCCATTATAGCTTGGGGCCAGCCTATTTTTCTCATACAACTTTTCTTCCTTTATGCCATATACTGAGCATAGTGTCTTCTTCCAGAGTGTGGTTCTTTGATGGGCAAATTTCCACCGCCACTTACAAAGGAGGCTTAGACTTCTTTTCTTTAACTCAGTGAAACCCAGCCCTACTGTCCCTTTCGGCTTGGCTAATTGACTCCATGATACTGGTGGCTTGCTCTTTGGGTTCTGGTTGTTCCAGAAGACTATCCTCTGTAGTGTTATGATCTTCTTTTGGATGCTGATTGGCACCGGGAAAAGGCTGGCATAGTATGTTGGAATACTTTCAAGGACAGATCTAATTAGGACGGCCCCTTCCGGTTTTGGAGAGGCTGTTTGCTTTCCATGAAGCTAGCCTTGTTTCCACTTTCTGTAGCACTGGCTCCCATGTCGACATTTTCTTTGGGTTCGCACCTAAGGGGCATCTGAGATACATGGTCGGGAGGGCCCCTACACTACAACCCAGAATGTTAACAATCATTATTCTTTTCCTCAGGAGTGGTGATGATACAACATGCCATAGTTTTGGTCATATTGAGCTCCAGGCCACTCATTTCAGTGAAAGCCCACAATATCAATAATGAAGATGTTATCACAAATCTTGGTGCAACTAATGCTTGGAGTGATTGTAGACAACAATTAGCAAAGCAATCTAATTCATACAAAGAGATCAGCTATAACTCTTTTATTGAATGGGTACCTCTTCTGTTATCGTTTCCATCTAACTTTGGAAACAGTACTATATGATTTGAGATACGAAAGCTATACAGTTGGAGCTCCTTCAAGCTCTTTGTAACATATGCAATATATATATTTAATATGGGACAAGATTAATTGCTTTCGTATGTACGAAATCATTGCCATGTGCAGCAAATGCAATCTAATTACATAAGCATGAATATTTGTTCCGTCTGTCCTAAAGAATGGGAACATTGTACAGATATCTAGTAACAGCTTTCCAAAGAATTTATACACGAAAGATTTGATTACTATCGTCATCTACCAACGAATATGTACATATAGAACAAGACTTCTAAGAATAATGACCAAGCCAACATCAGCGCTTCTTTTTGGCAGCAAGGATTGGTTGGATTTGAAGTCTCCTATTAAAAGCTTCATTGAAGAGGAATCTGGTTTGGAAAGCTTGTATGATTGGAGCCATGCCAATACAGCAATGGGGAAGAAGAGAACCACTCCCATTCCATAATCATATGCTCGAGCAAGAACCAGCATAAATTTCCACACCCCTGTCTTCTCGAGTATTGGCCTAACTGCTTGCCCAACCTGTTCCGGCAAAGAAATGTATTAACAGGGGAAAAAAGCATATCACAGGATCTGTCTTCCGAGGAAAAGAAGCAGACAAAGGAAAGGTAAGTTTGAAACTTCTTACCAACACCAACCCCCAACCAGTGGGAATAAAACCAAGGCAACAAACCACCAAATCCGTGACAGTAAGATGGCAAATTGTGGAGAGTGTCACTATGGTTGACAGCACAGCTAAGAAGAGAAACGCCTTGAACATCCGATAAGCAAATTGATGACGTTGACTCAACTGTTTACGACCCATACTAACCAACTGCAACATCAAATGCCACTCACTTATGCTCGTCTATTTAGGACTATCAGATTATAAAATCTGTAAGGAATTTAAAATAATCGCGCTTACCTTTGCCAGGAGTAACACAAGTATGACCACCCAAGAGAGCACATAGACAACAAAGTTCTTGCTCTGCGCTGATATATCAAGATGGTACACCAGCCCATACTGATACAGGAAGAATCTCACCGAAAGAATCACCTCAAATAGCCTCGAACTCACGTTAGCACGTTTAAGATGAGCTTGCTCCTCATACCACCAAGACTCCCACTCTTATCTTGTTGAACCCCAATCCCACCTTGGTGCCTCATCCACTTATTCCAATCAGTCCAGTCATCCACAACCCTCTCCCAGTCAAAACCAGAAGGATTAAACAGAAATGGCGTGAATAGCCATGACAATGACAGGAACCATATAGCATATGTGATGAGAACATAGGCTACACTGCTCTAGTATGAACGTCTGAATATGTCGTACACTGTTAGAAGCAACAGCAGCTCGAACCCTTTAATGAAATGACTCCGAGAATATAGACGGTAGTTCTCGGTGAAGGTTGCATGGAATATGACGACTCTGCGGCCAGTGGGACGGTATTTGGCCCCGCCGTGAAGGATGGTGCGGCCAAAGTAGTGGGACTTGGTCCCGAAGGAGAAGGTGAAGAAGACAGAGGCAAGTTGCAGTTGCATCAGGAGGAAGTCTTTAGGGCATTGAGGAAACCCCTCCAGGGCTAATTCCATTACCATTGGTAGGCCTGTGAGAAGACCCAGCTGGATGAATGATTGCGATGCTAGAGCTGTTTCCAGGGATTTTGTTGTGGATCCGAGCTTCGATGAGGAGAGCTTTCTGAAGGCCACTTAGTACTAGGTAGAGTTGGCCGTAGAGGAAGATGTATATTGCAACTACTGATATCTGCCGCAGTATGTACATAGATGTTAGTTAGTTGGTATGGATAGATTTTCCTTGATGGAAAGGATAGAACCAGGGCATACGGAGTTTAACAGGAGAAGAAAAACAAGGGACTTGAGTGGAGACAACATTATACCAGGCTATTGACGTAAATCCCAATAGTTGTGTAGTAGCAGGATAGCATCCGAAAGAAATCAAATGGCGTCCAAGACGGTATAAATCACGACTCAGGGCTTGTTCACTGTTACCATTTGCAATCTTGGCTTCAAAGATGGAGATCTGGTTAGACCATCACGCCCTTTACCAACTTGCATGTACTCGTGGTATGTCACATATCCACGGCGTAGAACAGAATTATAACCTTTGTGCAAAGAAAGAACAATCAGCTTCAGAGTAATCATCCACTACTCTCGTGGAATATGTAAGGGAAAATCACGGCATCAAAGTTTGTCTTCTTACCTGCGAAGACATCTTCACTGAGATTAATCGTCTTGATGCCTTGCTAACACCACCTCTTGTTATGTGAAATACCCTGTCAAATAGATCTGGATGGCCGTAGTGAAACCTCACCCTGTATCAGAAGACAGAAACAAATGAACCACAAGTACAAAGTTGTTCTCATTATCTGCGATCATAAAAGGTCATACAGAAGCCATTAAAAAGGATTGATAGAAGAAGACATCGTAGTTGTACTCTACCTGAGAGGAGTAGCCAAAAGTTGTTGACCTATGGTCACAAAGCTGGTTTCCTGATATGACATGAACCACCCTAGAGAAGATACACTGCAATAGTGAAAGAGATATGACCATGAGAAACAATGTTTATTCATCACCAGTTCCTCCTGAACGTGAGCATAAAAAGGGCTTGTGAACTAACTGACCTTCCGGTGAATATGTGCTCTCTTAAGCCAACTATTGTAGGTGGCCGGAGTCCATGAGGTCGTACAAACTCTAGAAGAAGATTTCTCATCTTTAAAGCTTCTTCCAGGTAATTGTCCTGTACCAGTACATAACAGATTAATGAGAGAGGAGTATTGAGTAGGAAAAAGCAAGCAAATCTTTGAAGTTGACCAGAGAACATTACTTGATTCATATCAATGGTTTGCAGTGCTTCACCACGAGTGAAAATTATAGCATGGTTTTGGTTCTCTGGCTTCCCTTCTCCAATATTCGGTGGCCCGGGAAGTTTTATGCGATATATTTCCTGCAGGATAAAATCAGTAGGCATAGTTGTGGTTATAGAATCATCACATAACAGATACTAATAAAATGGTGATAAAAATAATTACCTGGTCATACTTGTTGACTGCTTTCACCAACACCGAGGAATAGAACTTTCAGGCTTATTCTCAACCATCTCTTCCCATTCCTCAACATAAGCCAAACGCAGGCATGGATACCTTGAGCCAAAGCAAAAGAAAATAGAACTTTCAGGCTTATTCTCAACCATCTCTTCCCATTCATCAAATCAAGGATATCTTGTGCATTACGATCACCACTGATCTTTTGCTCTCCATACATTTGACAAGAAACAACATGAGTGAATTTCATGTCAGCCAATGCATCTAGTTGAGCAGCTAGCGCGTCATTCTCTTTCTGGAAAACATCATATCCTTGAAGAATATCTGACACATGAAGCTCCGTGTCAGAATTGAAAAACAGAAACAGCAATTTACAAACAAGCAACTATGCAGAATGCATCTTAATTTGGATAGATATAAGGATCTGACATACCTGCATTTTCTGCCATGTCCAGAAAAGCTTGCAGTTTCAAGGCTTTTCTGTAGTACATCATTCCTCTTACTGTCAAGACCAAACAAAATTCTGAGGAAAAATAGAAAAAAAAAACCACCAAAGAGATACTGCTTCAGAAAACAGAACCAAAAAGTGTCATTTTGTTTACCAGTTCTGCTTAAAGTCTGCCCCCGGAATGAAAGTCCAGTCTCTAAGTTCTTCCACCTTATCCGCAAACTCTAAAGCTTCCAAATTCTCACATCCCATGCGCTCTAAAAGTTTTTCCACTCATCTATTGTGTGAATGTGTAAGATATGCAAGAATGGTGTTAGACCTGTGACATCTTGAACAATATCAACATATAGGAAAATAATTTACTGTTATCTTGCTATGCTTTTTTTTATTTCACTTACCTGGAAATATCTTTTGCATGTAGAAAGCAATTGAAACTCGATCTTTGCTTGACTGAAGCAACTCCTCCTTTGAAAACTTAACTTCCTCTATGTAGTGTGGTGTCAAGACACTGTTACAGATATTGAAGTTAGCATGATCTATAAACTATGCACCTGGGTACAGACCCAGGAATGAAATGGGATCTTCTGAAACTTGCTACAGCAGATAGAGGACAGGGAAAGTTCACTAGAATAGTGAAGTTCATGTATGATTCATTCATACAATCAGTGATACTCTAGTGTTCTCTTCAAATAATTATGAGATGGCCAAGGGGCATATTGACATGAACTATTATTCCAAATTCAAAGATCATCTTCAAAACAAAAAAGTGTAACAAAATATACCTGAATGATAACATGTTGCATACTTTTGGAGCAACAGGCATATCCATAAAGAGGGAAGTTGCAAGGAAAGAGATTCGCCTCTGTGCATCTAGGTTCACAGGAATGTCCACAGCAGTGTCTTTTACAGTCAGTAGCAAAAGAAAACGCTTGACCTGTCATGAGATGTAAAGTTTATAGATCCTTGGCCTGAAACTCCACTACTGAGCTTTGACAATCATGAGATCAACGTTTGAATCTTTCACTCAGTTATAAAAGCTGAGATGATGAATTTCCAAAAAACCAACAGGACATCTTACTTTATATTTCCTGTTTATAAGGATTCAATGACACGTACATGGTAATAGCAAGTTAACTATCATGCTAACAGCTAATGTCACATGCATTCATTCTGACAAGGAAAAAAACATAGCACCTTAAATCTAGATGGTTTACAGGTTCTTTTACAAGTACGTACTGGGCACCAGGCCAAGATGATTTACTGGTGCCAAAGCTAATCTAGTAATACATGTTACACAAGACTATAATTGAAGCTGTGGATGGACAAAAATATGACCTGGTTGTATAACGGTCCACTATTAACCAATGGAAAGTGAATAGAACTTTCAGATGCAAACAACTCTGGGTATATTCTTCGACAATAATATGCACTGTCTTCGTCACTTTGCAGGGAAGAGTGAAGGGCATTCATTGTCCTGTCAAAGAAGGAACAGCTCATCATGGCTAAAATTCCAGGAACTAATTCTGAAAATTTTGTTGGACTGGTGAACCAAGAGCCACGAACCTGGAATCCTTTATTATCATCTCATTGGTTACGAGCTCAAAAATATCTTGGAGTGCTTTAACCTCTTTAGCATGGTGATACTCATTCCCCTCAACCTAAAAAATGATCTACAGGTCACTTTAGCCTGAAGGAATAGATGCATTGTAAAGACAAATGGAATGACTAATTTGCATAAGGTGAAATTACCAGTAATTCAGCTAATTCAATGCATTTTTCTTTCAGACACGGTAGCTTAGTCATTCTTATATCCTTGAGAAGGGTAGACACTTGAATGCTTTCCTCAATTTCAGTTATTAGACTGGAAACAATCCTGCCAAAAAAACAGAGGTGAGAAAAATAGAAGAGGTATTTGCATCAGTGAATTCCTAAAAAGAATCCCAGTCAAACTGAACTTAGAATGTAGATCGGTTCTTAAGAGTATCCCCTTGATGCGATTGTAGAACACTGGACTAAAATATGCTTCTGTGTACCTTTTCTCTAGCTCCTCAACTACAACAATATCAAGGATATATTTCAGAGAATCATAGCACTCCTTAACAGCAAAGTTCATGTTGATGTCCCTCTTGATCTTTTTGCTAAGCTCACGATCCTTGCCAACAAATTTTTCTGCAATGCTCACCGCTGTTGAAAGCTGGTACGGCATAGAAATAGTTTAAGATTTGGAGTAAGCTAGGTGATAGATACATCACTCATGCGAAATAGCTAAATAATACTAAAAAAAACTGAGCAGAGACCTTATTCGCCAGTAGAAAGACAGGCCAACGAACTTGACCAGAAAAGATCTCAGATGGCAGAGGCATCAACATCAGATCCATCTCCCTGTTCAAGACAAAGCATAGGGGTTCCAAAAACTAGTGTAGCATAATATGCATTTCTCATATCATAAAATTTGACCTGTTGCTTATCAAGTCCTCTTCTCTGAAACTGCTGATGATTTGGTTCCACACAATGATGAACTTGACAGCAGACTTTTTCTCACTTCCAGCACCCTAATACAATGTAATTAGGCAAAATTTTCATTAATAAACTTAGACTCTCATTTCTAGCAACAAGTTCAGAAGTTGAAATGCGAGTCTAGTACCTTGAAAAATCTACGTGGGAAAGATTCGTTTACTTTCCCTTTATCCTTTTGAACTGGAGGAATCAAGTGAGCATTGAACACAGTAGGTAAGAAATGAAATTTACTTCTCAGCATTGCCAATGTCCTAATCTGCGTAAAGAAGGTGTCAAAGTTATTGATTTTCAGAAATGAGTATAAATTTTAAGTTCTTTACCTTTCTTCATTGCACTTCTTCATGTTATGGTCGCTATCTGGTTAGGAGTCTTTTGATGGGTTTGTCAGTCATGTAGTAGGTCTCTCGCCCTTGTTTGGCCAAGTGTCGCTTCTAATCGCTTATGTTCTATATTGATGATAATATGCCGCAGTTTGATCAGAAAGACAACCCGCCTACGGGAATGCTCTCCCTTTCCTTCAAACTCGAGGAGCTGAAATGTTATCGGAACACGAGCATGCACCGGGATGAATTGCAGGTACAAGACAGATACATATAAGAATACTTTCCCTTTCCTTCCCCAGGAGTAACACACTATATTTTGCATAATCATTTGAATCTAATACACCAGTAAATAAATTCTCAAATATTCCATCTTCAAACTTAATTTTCTAAGAGCCTTTCTCCACATTCCCATCCGGGGAACAAATCCATGTTTCACCATTTGCTTCAACACCCAATCAGCATCTCCCAACAATCTCTCCTCACAAAATGCCATAAACATCATCTTGAAGGACACGAAACTCGGTCTCACCCTCTGGTTATCATCCTACTCATAACTTCTCTTGCCTGGGCAGATCTTTTACCTTCAAGCAATGCGTACAACACTTTTTGGTACGAACCTGAATTGGGCTCACAACCTCTGAGTCCCATCCTATCCAAAACCCTGATTGCATCTTCAACTTGTCCTTCTTTCCTCAATCCCGAGATCAACACATTAAACATGATCGTATCGGGGCGAACCTTATCCTCATCCACACGGCCAAGCAACTCAAACGCCTCGTCTACCTTCCGTGCTCACAAAGGCCACGCATAATAGTCGAGTATGTCTTCTCATTCGGTACACACCCTTGCTTGGGAAATTCGTGAGCAGTTTGAACGCATCCTCTAACGACCCGTTCTCACACAGCTCTTTGATCAGGATATTTAGGCAACACGCGTGATCTCAACTCCTAACTTGTTGGTAGCCATAAACACTTTGGGGATCACCTCAAACTGCTTGTTGGAAACCAGCAAGTTGAGTACGAAATTGAAGGTCTTGACACTAGGCCAGCAGTTACAATTGGGCATATCGAGAAGGGTATCTATTGCCCAATTGATTCGACCCCCTACATTGCCGTAAGTCTTGATCACGTTGTAGAAGAACTCGTCGGAGAGTTGTAGAGTTTCTGGGTTTGATCTGTGCGAGAACGAAGCTATCGCTTCGAAGTTTCCGGCTTGGCCGAGTTGGTGACGACTACGGAGTACAAAGTTTCATTAGGCTTGAAGTCCTTGCGACTCGCGGCGTGGTCGAATAGGGATAGAACAGAAGTCGCTTCTGCATACTTGAATATCTCAACGAGCTCGTTTGGTGATAGCCAGTCTTTGTGGTAGAGTTTCTTGAGATTTGGCGTGTACCGTGACGGCGGAGATAAGGAGGAGGAAGATGAGGTGTATCGGGACTGCGAGCAGTAGAATTCTCGACCGGGCAAGGCGAATTAACGATAGTTTTAGTAGATCTTTCCAGATGTATAGTTTTATAGGTTGATAAACATGAGATGCTATCATCGTTTCTCTCAGTGCTCCACTCCCTTCAATACCCACCCAGACGAAGAGAGTTTTACAGTGTGGGGATAATGGGCGAAACTCGAAAGACTACTCTCATGTCTGTTAGCTAAAACTGAACATGGAGAACAAAGGCCGAAGCCCAGCAAGGGGCTCAGCGCCTCAGCCTGTTCCTCTGCAAGTTCAACACCAAAGTGTTCAACATATTACACTTCACATATAAAAGCAAATGATAAAATAGTTTGGAATGTGGATAAAATATTTGATAATAGAAAAAATGATTTGAAAACAACAAATTAACTTTATGAAAATACTTTTGTGAAGATTAGTTACATTACTGATTCAAATATTTCACTTTTGTTTTAAATAATTCTAATGATCAGGGATGACAATTCGGGTTGATGGATCACATTGAAGATCATTCATACTTAACCGGATTAAAATTGTATTGACCTAATCGGGTTATAAATTTTCAACCTCTCAATTCATATAAAATCATTAAACTCAAATCCGACTCGTTTAACCCGTTTAAATACAAATGCTCTTGTTTTTCTATAGAATGATCAGTCGTTCCTAAAAGCGTGCACATGACAGTTATTTATTTCGAATCATTGTGTGTCGTTTTTCCAAATGTCAACATTCTGTTAAATGGGTTAATAATTTTAACCCATAACCGTTATTTGTGCGGATGAAATAGTGTGAACGGTGGAGATTGCGCGACTAATGAATGACATGGTATTTAAGTTTTCAAACAAATAGTGAATGGTGGATATAGATGGCCTAGAAAATGTATTTCAATTTATAAAAAAATTATTTGTATGAGCCTAAAGAAGTGATAGTATTATTATTTACTATTATACTAATAATTATAGAATTAATACATATCCAAGTATCATATTTATATAATTATTAATTTTTTAAATTAAATTAAGTAAACGGGTCGGGTTGAATTCTGGTTAACCCATACCCGACTCAAAAACTAAATGGGTCAATACTCTTTACCCATACCCGCTATTTACGGGTTGGGTTTGGATCGGGTTTTCGGGTTGGGTAAAAATTGTCACCCCTAAATAAATGCCTTGTTTGTTAGGGCATCTATATGGTATATATTTGATTACATAATTATAACATAATATGTTTATTCGTGTGACATATTAGTAACAAACCTAATGGCATATTAAGTTGGTATTAGTCTGGTCCTCATGTTCTACAATCTTCTTCAATAACATGCTATCTAGCGGTGAGTAAATGTTCAATTAATCAAAAACCGAATTTGTAAAAACAATTTGGCTTTCGATTATAATATACATATCATAAGACATATTTAAGTACATTAATATTTCTGAATAAAAATCAAAATTTGTCTTGATGACCTAATAAAGTATTGAAATTCCAAATTTCTGCCGCTCAGTTTTAGTTAATTTACTTTTTAGTTCCTTCTGATACTTTTATTAAGGCAGTTATTAGAGTATGTAGAAAAAAAGTTCTAATTTTTAGAAAAAAAAGCATGAGAAGTTATTAAAAAATCAAACAAATCCATTACATGTAGAAAAGATGATGTAAGTTACAGAATTGAGGGTGAGGTCAAATTGTAACTCTATTTTATCCGGCTTTCCCAATATATTAATGTACATTGCTAGAGATCAACATATAAAGTTATAGAGTATTCCAACATATAAATTATAGGGTTCGTATATTTTATTTATCATTATTTGTTAATTTATAACTTCCACCCCTTTCTTCCCACGATAAGAAAACCCTTAAAACTTATATATATATATATATATATATATATATATATATATAATATATATATATATATATATATATAGCAGATCTATAGGACATATGTTGATATATTAGAAAACCTATTGAAAAAGATCAATAGAGAGTTCTGAATCTTCAAAACTTAATTTTCATATAGGAATTCTTGGTTGAAAAGAATGTACAAAAGTAATAGGAATAATAATATATAAGGACATATATTGAGAGTAAGAGTAATGCTTGTAAGTACCCTTTTGACGTAAAAGCATGGCCATGTAGTAAGGCCTCTAATGAAGCATATGAGGGTAGATGAAAATTATTTACGCTCTAGTTTATGCGCTATATAAGGTAGCGTAAGAGAATCTACTCCCTGACATCTAGCTTGTGAATAGAGCCTAAATATTAAGTAACAAAAGTTTGAGTTATAATCTACAGTTGAAACACATAAAAAATACTAATGTGGTTGTTGATGCTTTCGCTGAAATGGTTTTTGGAGTAGGAGATAGAGAATACGTTTGTTTTCATGTTCCCGTTTGTACCATATAAAGTATAACTAATGATAATTTGGAGAACAATTTTAGTACGCTTATCATTAGGGCAATCACAATAACAAGTTGTTTGGTTTAATTACTTAACACATTTAAAGATGTCATGTCATTAAAATATATTATATTTTATTATATAAGAAATTTTAATATTCTACTAATTAGGGGTATCCATTAGGTATTTTTTTTTCAGTTTTTTTGATCGAAATTTTTAATCGTATTGTATATTTTGGTTATACGGTTAACCAAATAATAATTCGGTTCAGTTAACGATCTTGACACAAACACTCTTCGGTTAACCTTATAACCGAAATATACAATATAACTAAACGTCGTTTTACTCTGTTTTTACTTTTTACTTTTTAGAAGATGATTGACTAGAGAGTAGAGACTTAGGGTTAGCTTCGTATCGTGCGTGACTTCGTCTCACTCTCACCCAGACCCCAGCCGCTGCCGCAGTAGCCAGTAGCTCTCCCGACTATCGACGACGGCCACCACTCCACTTCATTCCCGTCGCGGCGTCGCCTCCAGTCCTCCTCCCGACTCCGATTCACTTCAATCTTCATCGCCTTCTCCAGTTCTCTCCACTCCAGTTTTTCATCTCCAGACCAGATCGTCAATTCTTCTCACCACCTTCTCTAGTTCTCCAACTCAAATTCTTCCTCATTCTCCACCCGTAAACGGTAAGTGTTTCAAATTAATAACTTCAACTAATTAGTAATTACTTTGAATCAGTATATCGGTATGTACTGGACTAGATTTGCGTATATACTACTCTTCACTCCAGTTCTGGTGTCGTTAGTCATTAATACAGCACCTAATGTAGATTGAACCATTTGAAAACTACAACCTGCCGGTTCTTGCAATGGATATGATGAGATATATTGACACCCAGTCTTATCAGCATGTTTACATGTAAGATGGTGAATATCACAATTATGCGTTCTACTGATCCATCATCATTTATGCCCAAGACATTGTCGATATAATTTTTTCTATCACCACTTACTCTTAGTTATCCCTTTCTGACTGTGTCCATGTCTCTGTAGTTTTTTTTATAGTATGATTAAACCCATTTGGAAATGATGAAACATTGTTGTCGCCCCAGTCTTACATGCATCAATTAGATGCTAGATGGTGATTGACCCTTTTATATATCTGATCCATCTATTGATTACAATCTGTTTAGTAATAGTTTCTATCTGATGTTTAAAACAAACTCTTTCATGAGTTTAAGGAGAAATGAGGATATATATATCCACGGAACCTATACGAACTAATCTACCAGTTTTTAGTTAAATTTAATATACCTAATATTAAGTATTAACCTCTCCTTGAAAATGTTTATTTTTTTAAGTTTCTTTCTTCAACAGTTTTTACTGCTTTTGTTGGTTGTTTAGGCTTAAAAGTTGGAACCTGAATTCCTTGTGGCAACACCAGAGCGGTTTTTGGAGCTAATGTTGTTGAAGGCCATTGACATATCAGGAGCATCCTTACTGGTATGATTTTTGAACTGATCTGAATATCTAATTCCTTAAATGGCTTATAATCATGTAAGCATCAGATCTGAATATCTGATACATCTTTGTATAAGTTTTCTAGCGTGCATGGCTGCTCTTTTAAAAGGAAATGAAACCTGCATTTTTTTCACAGTTCATTCTTCTGAATCATATATATGCTGCTGTATACAAGCAGCCACCATGCCTACTGCAACTTGTCATCTAAAATTCTTAAGTTCTTGTCAGTTTGGATTCTAGTACACTGCACACCTCTAGAGCTATATAATATTCATAGAATTTCAGAAAGGGGAGATTACCGTGGAGACTAGTCTGGGTATAAAACTATTAATCTTCTGCAGTGAATACCGTGGAGATTAGTCTGGGTATAAAACTACCTTATTTGTGCAAGAGAAATTTTACGAATCTTGCAGTCCAACTACGTATAAGATACATATGTTATCCCAACTAAAGGCTGGTCATCTATTTGTTAATCTATTTTGTTACAATTGGTCAGTTCAAATAACTTTTTTCTTTGTTACAATTAATCTGTAGCAACTATCTATGTAACACCTAATCTATTTGTTAATCTTTTTTATTACAATTGATCATTTCACTCAGAATCTGGTGACCATATTGCGGCACATCGAGAAAATCTGGTGACCAGACTAGATTGAGGAGGGGCTGAAAACATCTCACACACCAGATTGAGGAGGTGCTGAGAACAGTGAACCAGGTAATATGCTCGTTTCTTCATTTGTGAGGAAATTCGGTAATAATCGTTTTTCATTCGATTGATCACAGTGACGTGTTAGTGTTGCTGTTACCATACAGATTGGAAATTGAATGAGTTGTTTTCTGTATGAAAAAACAAAGTTGACACAATCTATTTGAATAACCTATTGGAATAACCAATTGCAAATTGATTTACGTGCTTGCACTAGTGCATACTGCGGGAAATTGATTTTCCTTGTTTGTTTGAATAAACAATTGGAAATTGAATGAGTTATGAGCTACCGAACTCAATATATGTGCCTCGGCTTGGTCTTTAAGAGGTTATTGTTTACAAGATATTTTATTTGTTGTCTTTATTGTTGCTGGACATGGATGTTTATTGCCATTTTGCTTCAGATTTGAGAGAAACAGGGTTAATCTAGTTAGATTAGGTATGGACTTGCTGCATAAGTACATCATATCAACTTAGTAACAGTGTTATTTGGACAGTTCGCAATAATTACCTGAAGGAATATGAATTAGGTGATGGTTGTGGAGATCTCACATTCTTGACCTATTATTCTTTGTGTTACAATCATATTTGTTGCCATTGCAATAAAAAGAATATTGACAACTCTCAACTCTTGTGAAGCATATCTTTCTGATGAACATGATGTTGTTATTCTAGGTGGTTCGTAATACATATTGATAGTTGCTACTGTGATCAGTCAGGTATGTGTGGCCTTCGTTTATTTTACTCTCATTGGTCTTTTATTTGTTATATGTAGAAAGTTAGGTTTATTTATCGTAAGTTAGGTTTATCTAAAGCTGTGCTACATTTGGCTCGTTAAACATATTGTGATTAGAACATTCCCATGAGCCTAGAAACTCATTTAGTTCTTTTTATATAACATAGAAACTCAATCATTTCAATAATTCCAGTAGCACCATAAGATTCAGGGTG
This sequence comes from Limonium bicolor, assembly GCA_023374045.1. Lineage (NCBI taxonomy): Eukaryota > Viridiplantae > Streptophyta > Magnoliopsida > Caryophyllales > Plumbaginaceae > Limonium > Limonium bicolor. Next base: position 59,134,433 of record CM041782.1, on the reverse strand, counting down.
TGCAATCACCCTGGATTATAAAACTTGAACAAGATCAGTGAAACAGTCAGCTCAGCTGAGAGGTCCATGACTGACTGAAAAGCATGAATTCTTAGAGTGAGCAGCAAAGCTAATCCACGAGTCCTCACATCTAAGGGAATCATTCATTATTTTAGATAAGCAACTAATGTATGAAAGTGCTTCCGTTTGTAGTTTCAAACTCAGATAACCATGTTGAAATTCCAATCACTATGCCCAAGGATTAATTGTTGTCTGATTCCAAAGTCCGGGACTGTTAAGACCAATTGAATGCAGAGATATGAATTCTAGAGATAAGATCGAAGACTCTACGATGTTAAAGCACTCAATATATTTACCAGATGGAAGGAATGAAGCAAAGCCACTTTCACATAAGATCTTTATAAGCAAGCAATGCAGATACTCGAAACCAATTTCCAACTGTAATAGATAAAGTAGATGTCAAAAATAATTTGACCCCAACACATACCTTGGCACCTTGTTCAGCTCCATAGCCACTATAACCACCAACAGTGGATAAAGCCCGCGCCCTCTGTCAACAGTGGAAACAAATCAAACAAAGGATAGATAATGAAGTAGGACATCAATCAAAGCCACATGCCATAGGTTCTACTCAACATGATAAAAGACCTGTAAAGTTATTACAATCAAAGCCACATCCCAGTTCTTTTGCTCAAATAAAAATCTCAGATACAGTTGGATGCAGGACAGATTAAGCAAAAAAAAAAAAACACAATAGAAAACTGACAGTATGCATGTTAATAAGATCCATAAAAAATGCTAAGTAAATTAAATATAAGGCCAGTTATACCTCAGCCATAGCAGATGTAATAACATCAGGGATGGGCTCAGTAGTATCTCCTATTCCAAGGCTTATGACCTTAGCATCTGGATATTTTTGCATGTGTGCATTTCTTCTTCGGGCAATCTTAGCATTCACCAAAGATATGATAGATTAACAGGTAGATGACAAAAAAAGACCACATGAGAAGAAACTATGCTGAAAAGGATCTAACACTTTCAAAGTAAGCTAAGAAGTTCCATGAAAAGAAAAAACATATGGAGAGGTGACGTTTGCAAAGCAATGCTAAAGTGTACTGATAGCAAAGGGATAAGCTTTCTTGCAAACACCAAAGAGATCACTGAAGACCACAAAATGCTGGGAACAAGAGATGTATGAGGCATGAAAGCGAACCTCATGCATTTGATTTAGAGTGCTACAGCTTATAGTACCATAAAAAGGCTGAAAAGAGACTTGCACAGGCTAAGCTCCCTAAAGCATACGCCAAGCGAAAAATTAAGAGAAGGCATGGTCATAATAATTCCAATAGACTAGAGATGCAAAAGCAGGAGCCTTTACACATAATTAATGAAATCCAAAATATAATAATTACCTATAACAGATCAAAACGCCATGCACATATAAAACATCAAGTTTTATCATCCTAAATGGTAATATAATAAACTAGCTACATAGTACTAGCAACTCTATCATGAGTTTACACTTTGTTCCACCGATACATGATTTTGTTTATTAGATGCACTTATGTAGTACCTCATGTTAGACTACACTGTAAAATTCAGACAAGAATGGATTAATGTATCAAGATTGAAGCAACAAACACCCATGAGTCTCTATAGAAGCACCACTGAATATTCCATGTGGCACAACCCTAACCTCAGGAAAGAGATAACCAGCTTGAAGTTTAGCCAGATTTTCATTGCGTGACACACTAGTCTTGTAACCTGCATAAAATGCAAAGGACATCCCTTTAGCACAAGTTTATCAGACAATGAGTTGGCCAGTGTGGTTAAGAAAGAATCAATTACATCAACAAAACTGATATGACGATGATTGCGACTTTACATAGTGACAAGTAATGCCTAATACTAGCTTAAATGTGAAGATATAACTCACACTTGAAGTTCCAAGTTTGAATCTCAGTAGAGATAAATCAATATTGTTCAATATATTCAGCCATACAACATTCATGTCGTAATTCTCACCACGACAACAATTAAAATTCTTTGACATCATGAAACTATTTTTAAAGCTTATCACTACCCGTTCAAGTTGTTGTCAAAACTACTCCATCAGAAACTATAACCAATTCTCAACCTTATGTCCTATCCTCAATTTCTGACAGTTGGGTCATATAATTACTTAGTTAATACAGAAGTGGCATATAGCCGTAGGAATAAACATAGGGCTAAGAGATTGAACCAGTCTGCTCAGATGGTGAGATAGCAACGCATTTGCATACAAGGCGCTCCACTTGAAAAGGAACATGCTGAATTCTGGAGACAGAGAACCTGCATTGAGATAGCCAATTCAATAACAAATATCTCCATATACAAACCAAATAACAGCAGCAGGAGCAAAGAAGAAGGAGAGCATCCAGATTAAGTCAAACCTTGTGGTGAAATCTGTTCGTGGAATGAAGCTAGAAGATGATGAAAGCGGAGCCGATAGACAATGGTTCATCGCAGACATTTTGTATTAAGCTGATAACAGGGAGACAAAAAACATCAAATCTTGCAGTCAATGAAGCTTAGCACTCGCAGAATGTAAAAGGCTTAGTAAAACCCCAATCAACACCACTAGGATAACAAGCGCGGACCATCAAGACAATAACTTAAACCCCACCTCCGCAGTGAAAACCCTTGATGACACTCAAATTTAGAGCACACGCAGAACTAGCGTGGTCAACTGGCACCCATGGCGCCGCTAATGCACAGCCGAAAATACAGCAAACGCCATAAGTACCACTGGTACACCAACACAATAAAGTTCAACATCACTTGTTCGGTTGTTCCACTACTTTGACTTCTTTTTTTTTTTTTGAAAACGCACTCGTCAAGAGAAAGTTCGGTTTCCTCTGCGCTATAATTTTTAAATAAAATCGATACACAAGAATCGCTATCACGACTATGGACGATTCACCATAATTTTGAATTAAGATTAAACGGTAAACAATTATAGCTGAGCTATTACCAGTACCCACCATTCGGCTGAGTGAAACAAAATACTGAGTATGACTTATAGAGCCAACTAAAGTAAGCAATTAAAAACCCAATTTTTTGTAGCAAGTACATGAAAAGATGTCTCACCGAGTGCAGGCATCGTGAAAGAATGAGATGGATATTTTAGGTCACAGTAGTAAGCAGATTCACGGGAAATGCACTGCAGAGCGCAAGTTCTTTCGTTAGAGCAACCAAAAATAGTAAGTTGGGGTGGGTGAGGGTGATGACATATATACAACCCGTCTTAGCTAATAATGTAGTCATCGTACATAACTTGGGAAGTAAAAAAATGGATTTATTAAAAAATAAAATAAAATTGACGTTGTTAAGGGTGCATGTGGTCATACAAATCTGTACAAATGTTCATTAAAACATGTATATCCTCACATAAAAATATGTACATCCTCGCATTAAAAACATACAGATAGTCACATAAACTTGTACGAATCATTAAATATGTACATCCTTATATTAAAACATGTACATATAAGGGAAAAACTTGTATAAATGATCATACAAACATGTACAGGTGTTCATCATATACATTCTGATTATTGAACATGTACATTCTCACATTAAAATATGTACATCATCACATTAAAGTATAAAAAGGCTTCCAAATAGATTACCCTAACCCCACAAACCCTAAAACCCACCCTAGGAAAGCTAAAAAACGTCAAAGACATTTTTAGGGTTTGTGGTAGCGGGTTTAGGGTCTAACCCTAAACCCGCCACTACAAAAACCTAAAAACCTATCGAGTTAGTTGCTACAATGTAAAGTATAGAACGACTTCCAAATAGATTACCCTACCCCCAAAACATCTCGAAACCCACCCTAGTAAAGCTAAAAACCCTAAACCCGCTACCAAAAACCCTAAAAACCTGTTGAGTTAGTTGCTACAATATAAAGTACAAAACAAATTCCAACCGCTTTTCCCAAAGTGGTCTCATGAAACATTGTCATTGTAGTTTTTAAAAGGACAAGACTTGTCAAGTTAGCTCCTTCTGCTAAGAATTCCAACAAATAAAGGGTCAATCAACCCACCAAGCATTACTAATGAAGTTTTGGAGGACATAACTAATCGAAAACCAAATAACATAACTAAAACAAGATTTATAAGCAAATAAGAAAAGAAACACTAATAAAGTACCAAAGCTTAACCACCTGAAAGGAAGGCACAATACACACGGTTTTATAAAGAGGAACATCTCAGTTGCATGAGGAGAGCCAACACACATGCAACTGAGTAAGAAAGCAATCATTCCTTTTCGTGGCCCCGGGGTGAAGTCGGTGGTGCGTTGTGGACCTTTTCATGAGCTTTTGAGCATTCGCATTCACCCACTCCCTCCCTTCACCCAATCATCTATAGAAGCAAAGTTATTGTAAGTCTTGATCTTCTTGCCTTTCCATACTGGATTCCCTAAATTCATATCCCAAACCTCCTCACGAGTAGCTTGTTCTAGGAGGTTGTTGAAACCCCACTTCCTAGAACTATAGGGATTGAAATCTAGGCTAGGCCTGTCCATTGTTATTGGCTAGCTGCAAAGGATTGAAGGTGTAGTGTTTCTGCAGAGGTCAGAGCCCGAGCCTCTAAAGGATTAGAAGGATGTTGTCCAAGAAAGTCAGTAACAATACCCGTTAAGGCTGGCCGTGAGGCAGGGTCAGAGAAGAGTTCCCTCGGTCAAGAACAGGCTTAAAAAAACTTCAGTACTGAGCCACATCCAAAATGGGACGTGTGCTTCTTATAACATAGACATTAGAGTGCAGGCTTCCATTGAGTTGAGGAATAAGCCACAGTACTTAGCACATATAAGGAGCAAGCTGTCGTAAGTAATTGTGAAGTTGAAGAACTATAAAAAAAAGTAATTATGAAGTTGAAGTACATACCATCAATGGATAGTGAAAGTGAGCGCCAAACCGACTTCTGAATGTCAAGAGAACCTTTAAACATATGCAGTTGTACCCGAGGTTAGTGGTATCCTCCATAACCCCTGTGAATCAACCAATTTTGCCACCACCTTCTCTGCAAAGTCCATGGTACAATAGGCTTTTAGGATATTGAATATCTTGATCTAGCACGGATCTATATGAAGATGTGGTTCTCGATTGGTTTGCCTTGTTTGAGGCCTTGGACAACAAATAGGATTCGGTTGATTGTCCACGGACCTTTAACAAATACTGATTCCATGGCGCTCTTTTCCTCAAACTCAATAATGAGTAGGTTGTGGCCGACTTTACAGAATCTAAAGTTGCTAAAACCACTTCAGCAATGCTCTAGGTGAATGCATAAGACAAGGGCAAAGATTGGGTTATGTAAGAATAACTTACCTAGAAGGCAGCATTCAAATATTAACTTTTCGCCATATATTTCCAAGAGCTGCATCTTGTGAGGAGTATGGGTGAAGTCATGGATGAGAATGAGCGATAAGGGTGTGGAGAAGATAGTACAAGAATGGTAGGGAAAGAAAGACAAAGACGTGGCATTTAGCTTAAGATGATGTCCAAGTGACAGGAAGTCGCTCTCCTCTCATGATACTAGGCGTGTGGTGCGTGAGTGAGGAAGACAAAGCGGCAATAACTTAGATAAATATCATGCAGTGTTAGATGTGATTGAGTGGACCAGAACTATCCTTTGAGCGAAGGGGACATGCGAAAGTGGAAGAGGGCCGTGGAAGAAATCGAGGAGGATACAAATTTGCAGAGTGTGACAGAGTGACAAAAAGGAGAGAAGGTGCGGGCTAACCCCATTTCCGTGAGCAAAAAGTGATTTGCATTCTGCACTTCTACGCCTTGGAAACAAAAGTGGAATGAAGCGAGAGCACAATTGTAATGCCCAACCTTAATCCGGAAAATTTCACGCGGAAGCAAAGACCCCAAGGGGCTCTTATGGATTAGGTCAAGAGACCGATTAGGCATCACCGGCGTTGGGTCAAAGACCCAACCAGCCTACTACTCTTTGTGGAAAGCTTAGCCATCCACTTAGCCACAAGCAAGAGTTGAGAGTGGACTTAAACCGCCCAACGACAAGTTCCTTCACTGTTTTACATTTCCGTGGCCCAAGCGCCTCGGTAGAATGCCAGGCCGTAGTTCTGATTGAGTCAACACCGTCCCTCTCACTACAGCCCGGGTACATGTGCACCACTTAGTAGCTACACTCGTCCTTGGAACGTTCAAGCCTTCATCGGCCCAATAGCCAAAGGACCCCAACTAGTACGAGTCAGTGAGGCGTGCTAACGCGGGCCACGTGGCACCTTGTCTCCACCCTTATCCAAGACTCAACCCATGCCGAACCGTAAGACGGCTCTGATGTGCAATGTCCCTTGCACCTTTCGTGGCAAGAGTCATACTATCAGGACAACCCCTTGTTGCTTCGTGCCTGTGGTCACACGACACTCGCAACCTAAGGACCAGCATTGAGCACAACATGCCCATGCCTCTTGGAGTTACCAAGCCACCCTGGCGGCATGCCTGGTCCTTATCAGGCCCAGACGGATGCCCTCCACAGCACCCACTAACTGACCTAAGGGTCAGCATTGAGCACAACGTGCTCAGGCTATTGGAGTCGCTACCAAGCCACCCTGGCAGCGTGCATGCCCGAGACATGTCCGGTCCTCAACAGGCCCAGACGAATGCCCTCCACAGCACCTGCAAACACAGCCCTCACTAGAGTCACAAGCTGACGCTACTCAGCTCGGCCAAGCCCTCGCTAGAGTCACAAGCTGAAGCCACTCAGCTCGACCAAGCCCTCGCTAGAGTCACAAGTTGACGCTGAGGTGGAGAAGATGATGAAGCGGTGATGAGGAGGAGAGCATGAAAACCTCCCGCCAAAGAGAGACCTATTATGTAACAGGGAAGAAGTAGTAACGTTTCCCAAAATCTTTTTTTTTTTCTACGATTGAATATACTTTCATATAGGAATTGAGAGTGTCTAATTTGCCACATTGTAACCGAAGTAAATGATATTTCTATTATTATTGAAAGGTTTAGTTTTCTTCTTTCTTTCAAGCTTTGCCCACGTTAAACATTTTTTTAGTTTCTTTTGGAAACGTTCGTCCTTCGTTTTGTTGGGCGCACTGTGATGGACACAATATTTCCTTCACGATGGACGTAATATATTGACCGTTCAATTATTTGAATCGTTTTCTAATCTGACTTGATAAGAAACGAAGAGATATATTTGTGGAATATGACTAAGTTGAAAATGTCAAACACGAGGACCTATTGCATGTTAATACAGTGGGAGAGAGGAGTGCTCCATCTCTCTTCCTTTTTTCCTCACTCCGTTTCTCATTGGTTCACATAGCATGCAAAATCACCATAGCCATTTTCACACCATTCTCGGCGTGAGTTGCTTCCACCTTTGGCGATGGGCAGACCTTCTTCCCTAGATTCCACCGTTCTAGTCTCTTCCTCTTTCTTTTCTTGTTTCCATATCTACTGTTTTGGTGTTAGTCTAGTTTAATTCAAGTTTCATCATGGCTCCATTCTTCGATGGATCTTTTCTCTTCCCCCTTCTTTTACTTATCTATTTTCTACTCGCTTCGAAGAGGCTAGTCGTGAAGGGCATCCAAAATAAGAGTGGATTCACCCTTTATGTCTTAAGAAATTAAAAAAACTTATGTAATGATGTAAAATCTACTATTTTATCTTAATTAAGCAACACACCGAAATTCTATTGGTTATACATTCAACAATAATTAAAAAAAAATCATAATAGAATACAATAGTGGCCGTGAGAAGAGAGAATGACCAGAAACTTTACCATATAGATTAGTAGTAGGGGTGTCCATTGTAGCAACTAACTTGATAGGTTTTTAGGGTTTGTAGTGGCGGGTTTAGGGTTAGACCCTAAACCCGCCACTACAAACCCTAAAAATGTCTTTGACGTTTTTTAGCTTTCCTAGGGTGGGTTTTAGGGTTTGTGGGGTTAGGGTAATCTATTTGGAAGCCTTTTTATACTTTAATGTGATGATGTACATATTTTAATGTGAGAATGTACATGTTCAATAATCAGAATGTATATGATGAACATCTGTACATGTTTGTATGATCATTTATACAAGTTTTTCCCTTATATGTACATGTTTTAATATAAGGATGTACATATTTAATGATTCGTACAAGTTTATGTGACTATCTGTATGTTTTTAATGCGAGGATGTACATATTTTTATGTGAGGATATACACGTTTTAATGAACATTTGTACAGATTTGTATGACCACATGCACCCTTAACAACGTCAATTTTATTTTATTTTTTAATAAATCCATTTTTTTACTTCCCAAGTTATGTACGATGACTACATTCTTAGCTAAGACGGGTTGTATATATGTCATCACCCTCACCCACCCCAACTTACTATTTTTGGCTGCTCTAACGAAAGAACTTGCGCTCTGCAGTGCATTTCCCGTGAATCTGCTTACTACTGCGACCTAAAATATCCATCTCATTCTTTCACGACGCCTGCACTCGGTGAGACATCTTTTCATGTACTTGCTACAAAAATTGGGTTTTTAATTGCTTACTTCAGTTGGCTCTATAAGTCATACTCAGTATTTTGTTTCACTCAGCCGAATGGTGGGTACTGGTATAGCTCAGCTATAATTGTTTACCGTTTAATCTTAATTCAAAATTATGGTGAATCGTCCATAGTCGTGATAGCGATTCTTGTGTATTGATTTTATTTAAAAATTATAGCGCAGAGGAAACCGAACTTTCTCTTGACGAGTGCGTTTTCAAAAAAAAAAAAAAAGTCAAAGTAGTGGAACAACCAAACAAGTGATGTTGAGCTTTATTGTGTTGGTGTACCAGTGGTACTTATGGCGTTTGCTGTATTTTCGGCTGTGCATTAGCGGCGCCATGGGTGCCAGTTGACCACGCTAGTTCTGCGTGTGTTCTAAATTTGAGTGTCATCAAGGGTTTTCACTGCGGAGGTGGGGTTTAAGTTATTGTCTTGATGGTCCGCGCTTGTTATCCTAGTGGTGTTGACTGGGGTTTTACTAAGCCTTTTACATTCTGCGAGTGCTAAGCTTCATTGACTGCAAGATTTGATGTTTTTTGTCTCCCTGTTATCAGCTTAATACAAAATGTCTGCGATGAACCATTGTCTATCGGCTCCGCTTTCATCATCTTCTAGCTTCATTCCACGAACAGATTTCACCACAAGGTTTGACTTAATCTGGATGCTCTCCTTCTTCTTTGCTCCTGCTGCTGTTATTTAGTTTGTATATGGAGATATTTGTTATTGAATTGGCTATCTCAATGCAGGTTCTCTGTCTCCAGAATTCAGCATGTTCCTTTTCAAGTGGAGCGCCTTGTATGCAAATGCGTTGCTATCTCCACACTGTAAAACTCTCTTCGTCTGGGTGGGTATTGAAGGGAGTGGAGCACTGAGAGAAACGATGATAGCATCTCATGTTTATCAACCTATAAAATTATACATCTGGAAAGATCTACTAAAACTATCGTTAATTCGCCTCGTTCCCGGTCGAGAATTCTACTGCTCGCAGTCCCGATACACCTCATCTTCCTCCTCCTTATCTCCCGCCGTCACGCCACACCCAAATCTCAAGAAACTCTACCACAAAGACTGGCTATCACCAAACGAGCTCGTTGAGATATTCAAGTATGCAGAAGCGACTTCTGTTCTATCCCTATTTGACCACGCCGCGAGTCGCAAGGACTTCAAGCCTAATGAAACTTTGTACTCCGTAGTCGTCACCAAGCTCGGCCAAGCAGGAAACTTTGAAGCGATAGCTTCGTTACTCGCACAGATTAAAACCCAGAGAACTCTACAACTCTCCGACGAGTTCTTCTACAACGTGATCAAGACTTACGGCAATGTTGGGGGTCAAATTAATTGGGCAATCGACACCCTTCTCGATATGCCCAATTGTAATGCTGGCCTAGCGTGAAGACCTTCAATTTCGTACTCAACTTGTTGGTTTCCAACAAGCAGTTTGAGGTGATCCCCGAAGTGTTTATGGCTGCCAACAAGTTAGGAGTTGAGATAGACGCGTGTTGCCTAAATATCCTGATCAAAGGGCTGTGTGAGAATGGGTCGTTAGAGGATGCGTTCAAACTGCTCGACGAATTTCCCAAGCAAGGGTGCGTACCGAATGAGAAGACGTACTCGACTATTATGCGTGGCCTTTGTGAGCACGGAAGGGTAGACGAGGCGTTTGAGTTGCTTGACCGTGTGGATGAGGATAAGGTTCGCCCCGATACGATCATGTTTAATGTGTTGATCTCGGGATTGAGGAAAGAAGGACGAGTTGAAGATGCAATCAGGATACTGGATAGGATGAGACTCAGAGGTTGTGAGCCCAATTCAGGTTCGTACCAGCAAGTGCTGTACGCATTGCTTGCAGGTAAAAGATCTGCCCAGGCAAAAGAAGTTATGAATAGGATGATAACCAGAGGGTGGAGACCGAGTTTCGTGTCCTTCAAGATGATGTTTATGGCGTTTTGTGAGGAGAGATTGTTGGGAGATGCTGATTGGGTGTTGAAGCAAATGGTGAAACATGGATTTGTTCCCCGGATGGGAATGTGGAGAAAGGCTCTTAGAAAAATTAAGTTTGAAGATGGAATATTTGAGAATTTATTTACTGGTGTATTAGATTCAGATGATTTATGCAAAATATAGTGTGTTACTCCTGGGGAAGGAAAAGGGAAAGTATTCTTATATGTATCTGTCTCGTACCTGCAATTCATCCCGGTGCATGCTCGTGTTCCGATAACATTTCAGCTCTTCGAGTTTGAAGGAAAAGGGAGCATTCCCGTAGGCGGGTTGTCTTTCTGATCAAACTGCGGCATATTATCATCAATATAGAACATAAGCGATTAGAAGCGACACTTGGCCAAACAAGGGCGAGAGACCTACTACATGACTGACAAACCCATCAAAAGACTCCTAACCAGATAGCGACCATAACATGAAGAAGGTGCAATGAAGAAAGGTAAGAGAACTTAAAATTTATCTTCATCTCTGAAAACCAATAACTTTGACACCTTCTTTACGCGATTAGGACATTGGCAATGCTGAGAAGTAAATTTCATTTCTTACCTACTGTGTTCAATGCTCACTTGATTCCTCCAGTTCAAAAGGATAAAGGGAAAGTAAACGAATCTTTCCCACGTAGATTTTTCAAGGTACTAGACTCGCATTTCAACTTCTGAACTTGTTGTTAGAAATGAGAGTCTAAGTTTATTAATGAAATTTTTGCCTAATTACATTGTATTAGGGTGCTGGAAGTGAGAAAAAGTCTGCTGTCAAGTTCATCATTGTGTGGAACCAAATCATCAGCAGTTTCAGAGAAGAGGACTTGATAAGCAACAGGTCAATATTTGTAATACCACATAGATTAATAAAATTAAAAAACCAATAAATATATACACTTGTTGATATATAAATTAAAATATTAAAAAAATATATGGAAATATGAATGTATATAAATTTATTAACATACAAAGTTACAAAAATATTATATATTATTAAAAGTTACAATTTCACTAAAAATTCGTACAACATTATCAGAAAATTTGAAACACTTCTCTTTTTTTACGCCTTTATATTGGTAAGAATTATAAATTTAGATAATAACAATATATTGTTTAGAAGTTACAAGTTTTGCTTTAATAATAAAAATTAAAATTTTATTAGTTATATAAATATTTTTATTTTCTTTGGTTTCTCAAGTTTTTTATTGTAAATTAAATACTCATAGTAATATATTGTTTATGAATTTTTTTATTTATTACTAACAAAATAAAGTTACGTAGTGTAATATAATAAATTTTAATTGTAATACGAAAATGGTAAACGCACTACATACCAAACATGCTGCATATATGCCGCACTGTTAAACAACAGTTTTCAAAACAGCTGTATTTATGTCTGCACAAATATGCCAGTAAATATACTGTATTTATGCCAGCGCAAACCTGCTGTCAAATATACTACAAATATGCTGTCAAAATAGTGATGCCGAACAGAGCCTAAACAAAAGAAACGAAAGAGACCACCCATGTTGAAGAAACCCTCTCAGTGAAAGGAGAACCTGCTTCAATAGTCTTGGTTGAAATGACCTTGTCAGTTTGTACACCTAAACAAATTGTTTCTTATTTGAAATAACTAAATACCAAGATTAAAAATAAAATAACTACTAAAAATTAGGAATAAAAGCGGAGGAGGAACAGTTCAAAAAGAAACTGGAAAAAATGTGGAACGTAGCATAAGAACGGACCGGTTAAAGAAAGAGAGAATAAGGATATAAATGTAACTTTTTTTTTTCTTTAGAAAATTGGTGAACTCAGCGCACCATTGCAGTGCCCGCGGAACCTCACCCACCCTAACTTGCCTTCCTTGGCTGCTCTAACGAAAGAACTTTCGCTCTTTGCATTGCATTTCCGTGAATCTGCTACTGCTGCGAACTAAAATCCATCTCATTCTTTCACTACGCTTGCACTCGGTGAGACATCTTTTCATTTACTTGCTAAAAAAAATTGGGTTCTTAATTGCTTACGTCAATTGACTCTATAAGTCATACTAGCATTTTGTTTCACTCAGCCGAACGGTGGGTAATAGCTCAGCTATAATTGTTTACAGTTTAATCTTATTTCAAAATTATGGTGAATCGTCCATAGTCGTGATAGCAATTCTTGTGTATCGATTTTATTTAAAAATTAGAGAGAAGAGGAAACCAAACTTTCTCTTGACGAGCTAGAGTTGCATAGTGTGCTTTCGAAAAAAAAGTCATAGTAGGTGGAACAACCAACAAGTGACGTTGAGCTTTATTGTGTCGCTGTACCAGTGGTACTTATGGCGTTTGCTGTATTTCCGGCTGTGCAATAGCGGCGCCATGGGTGCCAATTGACCACGCTAGTTCTGCGTGTGCTCTATATTGAGTGTCTTTAAGGATTTTCACTGGGGAGGTGGGGTTTAAGTTATTGTCTTGATGGTCCGCGCTTGTTATCCTAGTGGTGTTGACTGGGGTTTACTAAGCCTTTTACATTGTGCGAGTGCTAAGCTTCGTTGACTGCAAGATTTGATGTTTTTTGTCTCCCCGTTATCAGCTTAATACACAATGTCTGCGATGAACCATTGTCTATCAGCTCCGCTTTCATCATCTTCTAGCTTCATTCCACGAACAGATTTCACCACAAGGTTTGACTTCATCTGGATGCTGTCCTTCTCCTTCGCTATTGCTGCTGTTGTTTGGTTTGTATACGGATATATTTGTTATTGAATTGGCTATCTCAATGCAGGTTCTCTGTCTCCAGAATTCAGTATGTTCCTTTTCAAGCGGAGCGACTTGTATGCAAATGCGTTGCTATCTCACCATCTGAGCAGATTGGTTCTATCTCTTAGCCCTGTGTTTATTCCTACGGCTATATGGCGCTTCTGTATTAACTAAGTAATTATATGACCCAACTGTCAGAAATTGAGGATAAGGCATATAGGTTGAGAATGGGTTATAGTTTCTGATGGAGTAGTTTTGTCGACAACTTAAACGGGTAGGGATAAGCTTTAAAATTAGTTTCATGATGTCAGAGAATTTTAATGGTTGTCGTGGTGAGAATTATGACATGAATGTTGTATGGCTGAATATATTGAACAATATTGATTTTTCTGTACTGAGATTCAAACTTGGAACCTCAAGTGTGAGTTATACCTTCACAATTAAGCTAGTATTAGGCATTACTTGTCACTATGTAAAGTCGCAATCGTCATCATATCAGTTTTGTTGATGTAATTGGGGGTCAACTAAATGGATGTCGAACTGCTATTCTTGGTTAACCGCAGTGGCCAATTCACTGTCTGATAAACTTGTGCTAAAGGGATGTCCTTTGTATTTTATGCAGGTTACAAGACTAGTGTGTCTCGCAATGAAAATCTGGCTAAACTTCAAGCTGGTTACCTCTTTCCTGAGGTTAGGGCTGTGCCACATGGAATATTCAGTGGTGCTTCTATAGAGACTCATGGGTGTTTGTTGCTTCAATCTTGATACATTAATACATTCTTGTCTGAATTTTACAGTTTAGTCTAACATGAGGTACTACATAAGTGCATCTAATAAGCAAAATCATGTATTGGTGGAACAAAGTGTAAACTCGTGATTGAGCTGCTAGTACTATGTAGCTGGTTTATTATATTACCATTTAGGATGATAAAACTTGATGTTTTATATGTGCATGGCGTTTTGATCTGTTCTAGGTAATTATTGTATTTTAGATTTCATTAATTATGTGTAAAGGCTCCTGCTTTTGCATCTCTAGTCTATTGGAATTATTATGACCATGCATTCTCTTAATTTTTCGCTTGTCATATGCTATAGGAAGCTTAGCCTGTGCAAGTCTCTTTTCAGCTTTTTTTTATGGCACTATAAGCTGTAGCACTCTAAATCAAATGCATGAGGTTCACTTTCATGCCTCATACGTCTCTTGTTCCCAACATTTTTGTTTCTTTCTATGCTTCGTCCCTTCCCAGTCAACATCTGAACTTTTAAAGTTGATATCAAAGACAATGAGGTGCCCTTCAGTGATCTCTTTGGTGTTTGCAAGAAAGCTTGTCCCTTTGCTATCAGTACACTTTAGCATTGCTTTGCAAACGGCACCTCTCCATATGTTTTTTCTTTACGCGGAACTTCTTAGCTTACTTTGAAAGTGTTAGATCCTTTTCAGCATAGTATCTTCTCATGTGGTCTTTCTTTTTCATCTACCTATTAATCTATCATGTCTTTGGTGAATGTTTAGATTGCCCGAAGAAGAAATGCACACATGCAAAAATATCCAGATGCTAAGGTCATAAGCCTTGGAATAGGAGATACTACTGAGCCCATCCCTGATGTTATTACGTCTGCTATGGCTGAGGTATAACTGGCCTTATATTTAATTTACTTAGCATTTTTTACGGAACTTATTATCATGCATGCTTTCATTTTTCTATTTTTTTGGGTTTTTTGCTTGAACTGTCCTGCATCTAACTGTATCTGAGATTTTTATTTGAGCAAAAGAACCGGGAACATTCTTTTGAGACTTGAGAGGATCAATTTGCACAATCTTCTAAAGATCTTTTATCATGTTGAGTAGAACCTATGGCATATGGCTTTGATTGATGTCCTAATTCTTTATCTATCCTTTGTTTGATATCTTTCCACTGTTGACAGAGGGCACGGGCTTTATCCACTGTTGATGGTTATAGTGGCTATGGAGCTGAACAAGGTGCCAAGGTATGTGTTGGGGTCAAATTGTTTTTGACATCTGACTTTATCTATTACAGTTGGAAATTGGTTTTGAGTATCAGCATTGCTCGCTTATAAAGATCTTATGTGAGTGGCTTTGCTTCATTCTGTTCCATCTGGTAAATATATCAAGTGCTTTTACATCGCAGAGTCTTCAATCTTATCTCTAGAATTCATATCTCTGCATTCAATTGGTCTTAACAGTCCCGGGCTTTGGAATCAGACAACAATTAATCCTTGGGCATAGTGATAGGAATTTCAACATGGTTTTCTGAGTTTGAACCTAGACGGAAGCACTTTCATACATTAGTTGCTTATCTAAAATAGTGAATGATTCCCTTAGATGTGAGGACTTGTGGATTACCTTTGCTGCTCACTCTAAGATTCATGCTTTTCAGTCAGTCATGGACCTCTCAGCTGAGCTGACTGTTTCACTGATCTTGTTCAAGTTTTATAATCCAGGGTGATTGCAATCCCTGAATCATATGGTGCTACTGGAATTATTGAAATGAATGAGTGTCTATGTTATAATAAAGGAACTAAATGAGTTTCTAGGCTCATGGGAATGTTCTAATCGCAATATGTTTAACGAGCCAAATGTAGCACAGCTTTAGATAAGTGGTGGAAAATGCTTTCCAGTTCAGTAAATTATCAAAAAATTCTTTTGGAGGACACAGTGGTGTATTTGCAAATTAAACTAGTCAAGCTGATAGAAAAGCGAAACGATTGGCTTTGAACATGTATAGTTGTTTATCATTTTGGTATTACACGAACTAGCTATTCTCATGTGATATAAACACATTCTTTATTTGTGTAACCACCTGAAAATCATTCCTTATTTGTGCAGCCTTTGAGGGCCGCAATTGCTTCAACATTTTACAAAAATCTTGGCATTGAGGAACAAGATATATTTGTATCTGATGGGGCAAAATGTGACATATCCAGGCTCCAGGTTTGTTACTGGCAGGAAAAATTGCACAGTTTGCATTCACTAATGTCTGTTTAGCCTTCATTTATTTGTGTTGCTGTTTTCTCATGCTGTGATGAGTTGGATTAACCATGTGCAATTTTTTTCTTTTGCAGACGCTGTTTGGTTCCAATGTCACAATCGCCGTGCAAGATCCATCATACCCGGTATTCTATTCTTAAAGTTGATCTTGCGTATTATTTTTTCTCTTTGAATTGCTTGTGTTATTTCCTTGTGATTTTCCTCTCGCATTTTATCACTTCAGCAGAAGATAGTTATGTCAAGCACTTAATATCTTCTTTATAGGGGCTCTTGTCCACTGTCAATTAAGGCGTTATATCTACTTCCGTAGGTTGTAGTTGCCTCAAATGGCACATAGCAACAGGTGTATTTTTTAGTAGAAGCAGCGGGTGTATTGATATCTTGTTTAAACAGGAATTAATAAATACATTGCCATATGAGAATACTGTATCTTCTTTCTCAAGGCGGTGCTTAAAAGAAAATCGTATCAACGTCTATTGTTTTTTTGCAATGCTTGCTTACAGGCTTATGTGGATTCAAGTGTTATCATGGGGCAGACTGGGTCATTTCAGAAAGATGTTGAGAAGTATGGAAAGATCGAATACATGAGATGCTCTCCTGAGAATGGCTTCTTCCCTGATTTGTCAGCCGTTGGCGAGACAGATATAATGTTTTTCTGCTCACCGAACAATCCTACTGGTGCGACTGCCACAAGGGAGCAGCTCACGGAGCTGGTCCAGTTTGCCAAAAAGAACGGGACAATCATTGTTTATGATTCAGCCTATGCAGAGTACATTGAAGATGATAGGCCACGCACCATCTTTGAAATACCTGGGGCTGAAGAGGTGTGTAAAGTTGATTCTCCACTTCTATTTAGTATCAATCTTAAGCTAGTGATGACTTGAGCCGTTGAAAAGATACAGCCTTGAGATTGCATTTACTGGTGACTTGTTTTGTTTGACATGGGTGAAAGAATATGTACAATGAGAGCTGAAGTAAGGAACTGTGTTGCAGGTCGCTATTGAGACTGCATCCTTCTCAAAGTATGCTGGGTTCACCGGTGTCCGTCTTGGCTGGACAGTGATACCTAAGGGACTATTATTCTCCGACGGCTTCCCTGTGGCAAAAGACTTTAATCGCATCGTGTGCACTTCTTTCAATGGTGCATCCAACATCTCCCAAGCCAGTGGTCTAGCTTGTCTCTCTCCGGAAGGTCTTAAGGTACTACTAAATCATCAAACCAATAGTTTGTGAAATCGAGAAATCCAGAACCTTCAAAGGACCTTGAAGATCATTACCTCTTTTTTCTGCAGGCTATGAAGAGTGTAATTGGGTTCTACAAAGAGAACACTAAGATAATCGTCGACACATTCAAGTCCCTGGGGTTCAAGTTGTATGGAGGGACAAATGCCCCGTACGTGTGGGTACTGAAATACCCCTAAATTAATTTAGGGGATTTCTTTTATTAAACCTTAAATAATACTATTAAATATTAAATTATTATATGGAATTATGAATATTAAATTATTATATGGAATTATGAAAATTAAATTATTATAAGGAATTATGAATATTTAATTATTGTATGGAATTATGAGTATTAATATTATGAGGAATTATGGAGATTTATTTAGGGGATTTCTTTTATTAAACCTTAGATAATACTATTTAATATTAAATTATTGTATGGAATTATGTATATTAATATTATGTGGAATTATGAAAATTTATTTAGGGGATTCCTCCTATTTAACCCTAAAGAATACAATTAAATATTTAACTATTATAATTATTATATAGTATTATGAATTTAATAATAGATTTATAAGTCAATAAATCTTGGGAAAATTTCTAAACACTCCAAGTATAATATAAAGATTTTAGAAATAATTTATACATTAATTTGAATCATAAAAGTCAAAATACAATTATGGAGACCTTAAAGCTTATTAAGCCTTGCTAGGGTTGACTTTTGAGAATGGTCAAACCAGCTCATGAAACCTATACCAATAAATAGGTTATGGAAAACCATGAAGATCGATAAAAAGAACGTCAAAAACGGATCATCCTAGCCAAAGTTATGCTAGATTGAAGTTTGGAATCAAAAATTTGAAATCTGCCACGTGTCACACTGTCACGGGTCGCCCAACACTTAGCCGTTTTTATCTCCTATATTTCCGGAACAGAAATCAGTTTTTGCCCTATCTTGTGACCTTCATAACTTTCTCATCTTATGGAATTTTTGAGTGCCTTCTTCTTTGTTGCCTTCTCCTATATTTCCTCTAAACAACCATAACTCACACTAACCCTAACTCGTCCTAAATCAACCGGAAATTTGAGCCAAAGTAGCCACCTTGCAAAAACCGAACTGCAGTTTCAGTTTTCCCTTCGAATTCAGGTAACTTCGACTAGCCATAACTTCTTCGTTTCTCAGCCAAATTCCATGTTCTTTAGCTCGTTTTGAAGAGCTCTAATCCCTCTAAAACTTTCATGTTGATGAACCAAGCCAATTCCCAACCATTTGGAAGAAAGAGGTGTCTAAAGATTCGGTTTCGTCACAGCATAAAATCACAGTTTTCTTTCCAGAAAACGCAAGGTAAACTCGCAACTTCTAGCTTCGATTTCTTTCTGTGTGTTGCGAGTTAGGATTAGTTCTTGTTACCAATATGTAGAGGTAAGTTTGCTCTTTCGATTAAGCCCTTACACATAGCCTAACTCGATCTGTGCTACAAGTTATAGATCCTCAAAGTCGGCCTCGTGAACTGCTCGAAGGTTCGAACTTTTCCAGATTTTCGAATTCGAATTCACTCAATTCGCACAACTCCGGTAAGTTTCCTTCAAATTCCTTCAACCATGCTAAACTATGTTACATTATCGGTCAAAAACATGTTTCAATTGTATCAATTACGCAATAGATTGAGTGAATTTGCAAAAACGAATTCGACAAACTCAAGAACCCTATTCGAATAGAACCCAGAATCGATTTAATGGAATACTGCATTATAATTGGGGAAAACGGTGTCATTAGAACCGAAATTTGATTTCGAAACCATAGAAACAAGAATCACTCGATTTCGTTCTGTAGATTGTGAGAAAATCGTGATTTAGTACTCGGGTTAGGTTCTGGAATCGGTGATGAACTCGGCGTTCAGGGACCGTCGATCTTGTTTAAAAAGATTTGGACGGCCGAGATTAGATCGTGTTATTAAGGAATTGTTATAAGTTTATAAAATTTCAGAATTTAGCTCTAACTTGTTAATTTTAGTTAATGGTCTTCCCGAACGTATTTTGACTTGAAATTTTAACCATAGATTCCTTATTTAAATCTAGTTTATTTTGATGTAAATTAATATGGTTTTGGAGTTTTTAAACGTAAGTTATGATTTTTTTCAAGTTACGGGTTTTCTGGAATTATTTGGCTAATTTAAAAAGATATTTTTATGAAATAAAAATTTTATAATATGTCTAAAATGTTATAGTTACTGTATATTTAATTTGGGAATTTTTGGGCTATGGTAAATGGGTTTAAAAATTGTGTTTGTGAGTTTTTCATAAGAATAACTTATAATATATAGTTTTTAATGTAACCAAAAATTAAAGTATGGTTTGTTAATGAAATTTTTAAGCTGGGAAGAATATGGAACACTAAATTAACATTTTATAACAGTAAGTTTATAAATGTTTTGGTATTATCTTTTAAGAGAAGTGAAATTATTTACATATGTATATATACTTATTTAAGTAGGAACTTATGTAAATCAAGGAATTTAATTATTTTTTTACGTTTTATTTATTGTACTATATGGGAGTTAATATTCTTAATTTAAACTAAGGATTGTGTATATATTTTTACGCATATATACAAGGGAATAAAGTGGTAACTTAGAGTAAAGCAAGGAGCTAATAAATTAACACTTATAATAACTAAATATTATAAGAGCTAGAATCCTGAGATATAGTGAAAGAAATACTTTATGAAACATACTTGGAATGCAGTTAAAGGTTGTAGTAATAAGATAGTTTAAATATAATAAGTTACATAGGGGATGTCTTAGTTAAATTCTAATACAGGTATACTTATGTATATAAAATAAATAAAGGAAAACATTTTATTTATTAAACCATATGTCGGTTGTGTTAGGCCTAAAAGTTATTAAACATAATTAAATACAATAAAATTTCTTAAAGAATGTTCTGGATAAATCTTAATATATGTAGATATATATATATATATATAAATACAATAAAAACAGATAAAGGAAATAACATTCCTTGTGAGAAATATAATAGGAAGGATATATATACGATAAATAAATAGATAAAAGAAATAAAATACCTTATGGAAAATATAATATGAAGGAATTAATGAGTTAAAATAAACCTCTACATAATACTAATAATAGAATACTATATGAGGTGGTATTAATTTATGGTTATGAATTGAGTTTTTAGTTACCTTTGAATTTCTAAGATTTATATAAACAGTATTTAAGTACATGTATATATTTAGTCAATGACCACAATGTAATCTATAATTGGGTTAAGAAATTAATAAGTTAAAATTTAGGAATATTTGTAATTAGATTACATAAAGTGTTACACAAATAGATCTTATTATATAATTAATAATAAAATGAATGAAATACTTTTACATTTAAATGTTCTTGTTATATAAACAATAATAAAATAAATGAGTTACTTTTACATCTAAATGTGAAGAGGATTAATAAGTCTAGATTTAATCATTTCTTAATATTTATAATATTGAGTAATAACTTAATATTTTAAGATAAAATCATTAAAAGGATTATGATATAAAACTATATTAAACTATGATTAGAGAATTAATTTAAATAATAATCCTTAAGTTCTTAGAATTTGATATGCTATATAAAATACATTTATTACCAATATTCAGGATGTGAGTTTATAATTAAGTAATGTATTTAGTAGTCAGAATTTATAAGAAGGTTTATAAATGGAAATTAGATACTTAAAATCTTTAAAGCTTTATTTAGATGAAACTAGGTTACGTAAGGTATTATATTGATTTACCTTTTGACACTGGAAATATTAATGAGTCATTTGAGTATAAGATATGGGGATTTTCATAATAGATTGTCTTATTAAATAATTAACAATTTCACTTACGGACCAGAATTTAATTCTTTGATAAATTCTACTTTAAGTAGATATATTCTCCATCCTAAATACAATAATGGAAATTAATTTATTAAGTTATTTCTCTGAAACCTTAGGTTTTGTAAACAATTTAAAACGTATTTAAGACTTAAGTTTATTGAAGTGATTATACATAGTCTTTGGAGGAAATGTGTGTAAAAATAAAACATTTAGAAAATTAAATGTAAGTAAGGATACATAAAAGGTTATCTTGAAACACCTTATTATATTATGATAAAGTAAATAATATACCTTGTGGATACTAAATGTAAGAGTTCGATAAGTCTAAGTTAATTATAATATGGTTATTTCAAGATGAAAAGTAATTTAACAACTTATGACAAGATTATTAGATGGTTGTAATTAAAGGCCATTCTGAACTAAAGATAAGATAATTGAGTTTGGTAGCTCAAATAAGTTATACTAAAATGCATCTACAACACTATGATTCCAATATACAAGATGTGGATCTTATTTAAGTTAAGGGGAAGACTTAATCATGATGGGTTATCTAGTAGATGTTGATAAAATACATAATCATTACATAGTGAAATAATAGTATAGTATTATGAGATGAATCCATCATAATGTTTATTCTAAATTAAGAATAAAAGTATTGAGCTTAAGATTATTATTGAAATTCTAAGATTGATTATATAATATAAAACACATTTATGATATGAAGGTCTCAAAAGTTTTGAATGTGAGGATTATGGTTAAGTATGAATAAAGTGGATAAGAGTGGAACAATTAGCAAGTGTTTATAAATACATTCCTTGATCTTTCAACCTTGGGCTATACTACCTTCTAAAATAGGTCAAAGGTTATACATTACATTTAAGCAAGGGCTTACAAGATAATTGAGGTTTAGGAACAAGGGTGAAGAATCTATTTAAGTTTAACTTAGGACATGAGTTGTTGATGATAGGTTATCTTTAATATTCTTCAGAGTACTGTCGATTGTTTGCGCAAATTGACTAGAGCTGCTACAGCGTTATCCAGGTACGATTTCTTGTATTCAGATACTATTGCTGTACGATTTCTCGTACTCTGATATTTTTGTTGATTGACTTGTGGAATGTTTTGGAAAACGCTAACTGAGCTTAAGAGGAATTTCTAAAAGGAAATGGTTGTGTGACTAACTCAGCTTGTGTGACTAACTGAGCCTTGAATGTGAAACTCACTTGGGTATTGGTTCCTTCTATTTGGTTGTTCCATTAGACATTGACTGCTTAGGGTTTACGCTTCTGCACTCTGTAGGACTGAGTGTTTTGGTATTGCTCTGGGTAGTTAGTGATCTGGTGGGAATTTGGAAAAAGGTCAATTCTTCTTTTGACTCTGGATATCTTTTCATCCATGAGCGGGTTCTTGAGGTTTCGACGTGCGCGTGTCTTCAATGGTAACAGCAGGGGGCTGTATATCCCTCGCCCATAGGGGCATTTATATTTGACAGCAGGGGGCTGTATATCCCTCGTCCACCAGGACATTTATATTTGACAGCAGGGGGCTGTATATCCCTCGTCCACCAGGACATTTTTAATCTGACAGCAGGGGGCTGTATATCCCTCGTCCATACAGACATTTATATCTGGCGGTGGGGGCCATCTCTCCCAGTTGAATTATTCCACTCTTGAGTTATTGGTTCTTGGATCTATCTTATTATTCCTAGTCCTTTGTGACTATCTGAGTCTTCCTACTCCTAACGGGAATTGGGTTTAACTAAGGCATTGGATGTTCACTAACACATGGTGTGGTTTTGTTTCACTAACTTTACTTTTCTGTTATTCATCTTTATTCTTAACTTGTTATCTTGATTTGGTGATTTATGGAATGCCTTGCTCCTTTGTGTGGTTTAAGTGATTGCTTTCAAGCTAATATTTATTTAAGAGTTGTTTTATAAGTTTGTTTTGGAGAATTGTACCAGTTCCATTCCAGGGAACTGACTCACCCCTCCCGGGGTGGACTGCTTGGTTTCATCTTGCAGGTACAAATTGATTTACAGGTGGCCACGAAGAGCATGAGTGATTGGGATGGGATTAGGTTTATGGAGAGCGAATGTATTTTATTATTGTTATGTTTATGTTAAGTTTTCTCGAAGTTCAGATCGTAACTTAGATAATTGTAATGGTTGTAATTGGTGAGGTTGGTACCGGGTGTTTGGAGCCCGATGGTCTGTAGCACCTTTAGTTTATTTTCCGCTGTTGTTTTATTATTATAGGGGTGTTACAGAAAGTGGTATCAGAGCGTAGTTGCGCTCTGAACCCGAGAAAACAAGCCGAGTGAAATACTTAGAATATAGGTGCACTTAAAACTGGGGAATTGGGGTAGTTATGGGAGTGAGGATTCCAGTAAGGCACGTGTCCTAACCTTTCTTGGATTTGTGAATGATTCATTTATATACTTTTCTTTTTGTGAATGTCTGTTGAGAATGGTGTGCTGTTGTTCTATTCGAACATTAAACTACAGTAAATATATAGGTTGGAATATCATCTACTGAGTATGTTAATATTTTGGTTGGGATAAATCATATATTAAGCTATTTTTCAAAAGCATGCTTATAGAGAATACATTGCTAAAAATATAATCCTTTAAAAGCTAGTACACATATTCCCAGAATTTTAAAGAATACTTTTGGTTGAAAATAGAATGCAAATAGAGCTTAGAATAACTAAGTTAGTATTGATATTATGTAAAAGTACTTCAACTCCTCTAAAGTTTGAAAATAAATCTCAGGAACTACTTAGTACAAATTGTTGCCTAAAGATAATGTTAGGATAAATCTTAAGTCTAGAAAATTATTAAGCTAACAAAAACTAGTAGCATACATCTGAACCCGTAAACCACACTAAAACTCTAAGTTAACTTTAGAAAGAAAACACCTAAACCTAACACCCTACGGGAAGTGCCTGGTGCGACGAACTCCTAGGCCGAAAGTAGTGGGGGTGCACACCCACTTCTGGAAGTTTAGGGGCTAGACAAGCCTTGTCATCTAACCGGAAATAATCTTCAATGGAAGTGATGCATTGTGTTGAACTTGAGGAGGACTGGTGGTAAGACGTTACCATCATGAAATCTTGAGCTAGGCATATCTCATTACTAGCCACAATGAACAATTCAAAATTTATATCTTAATATTCGGTATTAAATTCATACATGTAAAGGGTTTATTGAGTTGAATCCTTGGTGAAAGATACCTATGTATGGAGGAAGGAGATTTAAATTTGGGTACTCCAAGGTAGAACATCTACCCCTTGTTGAATATAAAAACCATTAAAGGAAGTTGCTTAAGGATTGAGTGAAGAGAAGAGTAATATTAAACTAAATATCATTGATCCTTAAATACTTTGGGAATTGAGCATCTAGTGAAAAATTGAGAGTTACTTAAAGATTGGAAATTCTCATGTTTATTTGGAAGTTTAACATTATACATATATAAAATTTTAGAAGTCACACTAAGAGTGATATTTACAAAAGCCACCATTGTCTAAGAGAGTACTAAGATTTAATAATCAGAAGAATACTTTCATAGAACAAACCCTAAGAAAAATAATTATCAAGAGTGAGTGAATTTTCATTTGACTAATTCATTTGACTTAAAATTTATATATAGAGTCCCTACCTTGAAAAAAATAAATTTTAAGATAAAGAAATCAGATTTTGGAGCTACATTATAATTAATAAGAACTTTCTAAAACTCTGCCTTGTGTGAAATTATGTAAATATGTAACAAGTAAATTTTATGAAGTAAATACTTAATGGTTCGTCTAAGATACTTTAGTAATTATAAAAACAAATGAAACTTGAAAAGTCACAGAAAATATCTATTTTATAAAGTTTTGACATATGGTTGGCTAATAAACCCTTGAAGATAATTTTGGAAGATTATCAAGGATTATTAAATGATCTGAAATATTATTTTAAACTACTCAAGTACGTTACACCTGATTTATAGCTTGTTAATGTAATTGATATGATAAAATGAACATATAATGGACATATAATTCGTACCGGTTGTAAAATGAATGGATAAGAATCATAAAATAAAAGTTTATAACAGTTAAGAAAATACAAATACATAACAATCAAGAGATACAGATATATATCGATCACAGATAAAATCAACGGTGCAATAAAATTTACAACAAGGCTGGTTAATTAGGTGTTAAATTCTTTGAATGTGGCGTTTGGAATTAACATCAAGTAATTAAAGAAAACAGAAACTAAATGTTTGGTAGTCTAATATGGTCCATGTGTGTTGTTGTGATTGGTTTTTGAAACAACCTTGTTGGATAATGTGTCCTTCTGTGGTTCTCATTAGTAGCGGTACGAGGGCGTACCTTAGCTCTTTTAAGGGGGATATACTGGCATATTCTTTCTTTGTCACCTCATCCAGAATATGCCATGTTGCCTGTTAGCAGAATGAGAGGTGTTTGTATGTGCTTGTTTTTTTTTTACATTATGACACAGTATGTGACTTTTGATTTTCATCATGCTATATCTTGGTATATCCTGGTTCAGTTTGATTTTGAGTAATCTTGAGTGGAATGTTGGAATGGAGATGGATGGAAATACAGGATTGGATTGGTATGGAATTTCATTGGAACTGGTATTGTCTCAGCACACCCAAAGCGGTGTGAGTGCCTATTAGTTGAATTTTAAACTTCGAGGCGAAGTTTCTTTTAAGGGGGATATACTGAAATACCCCTAAATTAATTTAAATTAATTTAGGGGATTTCTTTTATTAAACCTTAAATAATACTATTAAATATTAAATTATTATATGGATTTATGAATATTAAATTATTATATGGAATTATGAAAGTTAAATTATTATAAGGAATTATGAATATTTAATTATTGTATGGAATTATGAGTATTAATATTATGAGGAATTATGGAGATTTATTTAGGGGATTTCTTTTATTAAACCTTAGATAATACTATTTAATATTAAATTATTGTATGGAATTATGTATATTAATATTATGTGGAATTATGAAAATTTATTTAGGGGATTCCTCCTATTTAACCCTAAAGAATACAATTAAATATTTAATTATTATATATTATTATATAGTATTATGAATTTAATAATAAGATTTATAAGTCAATAAATCTTGGGAAAATTTCTAAACACTCTAAGTATAATATAAAGATTTTAGAAATAATTTATACATTAATTTGAATCATAAAAGTCAAAATACAATTATGGAAACCTTAAAGCTTATTAAGCCTTGCTAGGGTTGACTTTTTGAGAATGGTCAAACCAGCTCATGAAACCTATACCAATAAATAGGTTATGGAAAACCATGAAGATCGATAAAAAGAACGTCAAAAACGGATCATCCTAGCCAAAGTTATGCTAGATTGAAGTTTGGAATCAAAAATTTGAAATCTGCCACGTGTCACACTGTCACGGGTCGCCCAACACTTAGCCGTTTTTATCTCCTATATTTCCGGAACAGAAATCAGTTTTTGCCCTATCTTGTGACCTTCATAACTTTCTCATCTTATGGAATTTTTGAGTGCCGTCTTCTTTGTTGCCTTCTCCTATATTTCCTCTAAACAACCATAACTCACACTAACCCTAACTCGTCCTAAATCAACCGGAAATTTGAGCCAAAGTAGCCACCTTGCAAAAACCGAACTGCAGTTTCAGTTTTCCCTTCGAATTCGGGTAACTTCGACTAGCCATAACTTCTTCGTTTCTCAGCCAAATTCCATGTTCTTTAGCTTGTTTTGAAGAGATCTAATCCCTCTAAAACTTTCATGTTGATGACCCAAGCCAATTCCCAACCATTTGGAAGAAAGAGGTGTCTAAAGATTCGGTTTCGTCACAGCATAAAATCACAGTTTTCTTTCCAGAAAACGCAAGGTAAACTCGCAATTCTAGCTTCGATTTCTTTCTGTGTGTTGCGAGTTAGGATTAGTTCTTGTTACCAATATGTAGAGGTAAGTTTGCTCTTTCGATTAAGCCCTTACACATAGCCTAACTCGATCTGTGCTACAAGTTATAGATCCTCAAAGTCGGCCTCGTGAACTGCTCGAAGGTTCAAACTTTTCCAGATTTTTGAATTCGAATTCACTCAATTCGCACAACTCCGGTAAGTTTCCTTCAAATTCCTTCAACCATGCTAAACTATGTTACATTATCGGTCAAAAACATGTTTCAATTGTATCAATTACGCAATAGATTGAGTGAATTTGCAAAAACGAATTCGACAAACTCAAGAACCCTATTCGAATAGAACCCAGAATCGATTTAATGGAATACTGCATTATAATTGGGGAAAACGGTGTCATTAGAACCGAAATTTGATTTCGAAACCATAGAAACAAGAATCACTCGATTTCGTTCTGTAGATTGTGAGAAAATCGTGATTTAGTACTCGGGTTAGGTTATGGAATCGGTGATGAACTCGGCGTTCATGGACCGTCGATCTTGTTTAAAAAGATTTGGACGGCCAAGATTAGATCGTGTTATTAAGGAATTGTTATAAGTTTATAAAATTTCAGAATTTAGCTCTAACTTGTTAATTTTAGTTAATGGTCTTCCCGAAGGTATTTTGACTTGAAATTTTAACCATAGATTCCTTATTTAAATCTAGTTTATTTTGATGTAAATTAATATGGTTTTGGAGTTTTTAAACGTAAGTTATGATTTTTTTCAAGTTACGGGTTTTCTGGAATTATTTGGCTAATTTAAAAAGATATTTTTATGAAATAAAAATTTTATAATATGTCTAAAATGTTATAGTTACTGTATATTTAATTTGGGAATTTTTGGGCTATGGTAAATGGGTTTAAAAATTGTGTTTGTGAGTTTTTCATAAGAATAACTTATAATATATAGTTTTTAATGTAACCAAAAATTAAAGTATGGTTTGTTAATGAACTTTTTAAGCTGGGAAGAATATGGAACACTAAATTAACATTTTATAACAGTAAGTTTATAAATGTTTTGGTATTAGCTTTTAAGAGAAGTGAAATTATTTACATATATGTATATATACTTATTTAAGTAGGAACTTATGTAAATCAAGGAATTTAATTATTTTTTTACGTTTTATTTATTGTACTATATGGGAGTTAATATTCTTAATTTAAACTAAGGAGTGTATATATATTTTTACGCATATATACAAGGGAATAAAGTGGTAACTTAGAGTAAAGCAAGGAGCTAATAAATTAACACTTATAATAAAAAATTATAAGAGCTAGAATCCTGAGATATAGTGAAAGAAATACTTTATGAAACATACTTGGAATGCAGTTAAAGGTTGTAGTAATAAGATAGTTTAAATATAATAAGTTACATAGGGGATGTCTTAGTTAAATTCTAATACAGGTATACTTATGTATATAAAATAAATAAAGGAAAACATTTTATTTATTAAACCATATGTCGGTTGTGTTAGGCCTAAAAGTTATTAAACATAATTAAATACAATAAAATTTCTTAAAGAATGTTCTGGATAAATCTTAATATATGTAGATATATATATATATATATATATAAATACAATAAATAGATAAAGGAAATAACATTCCTTGTGAGAAATATAATAGGAAGGATATATATATACGATAAATAAATAGATAAAAGAAATAAAATACCTTATGGAAAATATAATATGAAGGAATTAATGAGTTAAAATAAACCTCTACATAATACTAATAATAGAATACTATATGAGGTGGTATTAATTTATGGTTATGAATTGAGTTTTTAGTTACCTTTGAATTTCTAAGATTTATATAAACAGTATTTAAGTACATGTATATATTTAGTCAATGACCACAATGTAATCTATAATTGGGTTAAGAAATTAATAAGTTAAAATTTAGGAATATTTGTAATTAGATTACATAAAGTGTTACACAAATAGATCTTATTATATAATTAATAATAAAATGAATGAAATACTTTTACATTTAAATGTTCTTGTTATATAAACAATAATAAAATAAATGAGTTACTTTTACATCTAAATGTGAAGAGGATTAATAAGTCTAGATTTAATCATTTCTTAATATTTATAATATTGAGTAATAACTTAATATTTTAAGATAAAATCATTAAAAGGATTATGATATAAAACTATATTAAACTATGATTTGAGAATTAATTTAAATAATAATCCTTAAGTTCTTAGAATTTGATATGCTATATAAAATACATTTATTACCAATATTCAGGATGTGAGTTTATAATTAAGTAATGTATTTAGTAGTCAGAATTTATAAGAAGGTTTATAAATGGAAATTAGATACTTAAAATCTTTAAACCTTTATTTAGATGAAACTAGGTTACGTAAGGTATTATATTGATTTACCTTTTGACACTGGAAATATTAATGAGTCATTTGAGTATAAGGTATGGGGATTTTCATAATAGATTGTCTTATTAAATAATTAACAATTTCACTTACGGACCAGAATTTAATTCTTTGCTAAATTCTACTTTAAGTAGATATATTCTCCATCCTAAATACAATAATGGAAATTAATTTATTAAGTTATTTCTCTGAAACCTTAGGTTTTGTAAACAATTTAAAACGTATTTAAGACTTAAGTTTATTGAAGTGATTATACATAGTCTTTGGAGGAAATGTGTGTAAAAATAAAACATTTAGAAAATTAAATGTAAGTAAGGATACATAAAAGGTTATCTTGAAACACCTTATTATATAGTTATGATAAAGTAAATAATATACCTTGTGGATACTAAATGTAAGAGTTCGATAAGTCTAAGTTAATT
This sequence comes from Limonium bicolor, assembly GCA_023374045.1. Taxonomy (NCBI): domain Eukaryota; kingdom Viridiplantae; phylum Streptophyta; class Magnoliopsida; order Caryophyllales; family Plumbaginaceae; genus Limonium; species Limonium bicolor. Next base: position 59,104,216 of record CM041782.1, on the reverse strand, counting down.
ATAATATGGTTATTTCAAGATGAAAAGTAATTTAACAACTTATGACAAGATTATTAGATGGTTGTAATTAAAGGCCATTCTGAACTAAAGATAAGATAATTGAGTTTGGTAGCTCAAATAAGTTATACTAAAATGCATCTACAACACTATGATTCCAATATACAAGATGTGGATCTTATTTAAGTTAAGGGGAAGACTTAATCATGATGGGTTATCTAGTAGATGTTGATAAAATACATAATCATTACATAGTGAAATAATAGTATAGTATTATGAGATGAATCCATCATAATGTTTATTCTAAATTAAGAATAAAAGTATTGAGCTTAAGATTATTATTGAAATTCTAAGATTGATTATATAATATAAAACACATTTATGATATGAAGGTCTCAAAAGTTTTGAATGTGAGGATTATGGTTAAGTATGAATAAAGTGGATAAGAGTGGAACAATTAGCAAGTGTTTATAAAATACATTCCTTGATCTTTCAACCTTGGGCTATACTACCTTCTAAAATAGGTCAAAGGTTATACATTACATTTAAGCAAGGGCTTACAAGATAATTGAGGTTTAGGAACAAGGGTGAAGAATCTATTTAAGTTTAACTTAGGACATGAGTTGTTGATGATAGGTTATCTTTAATATTCTTCAGAGTACTGTCGATTGTTTGCGCAAATTGACTAGAGCTGCTACAGCGTTATCCAGGTACGATTTCTTGTATTCAGATACTATTGCTGTACGATTTCTCGTACTCCGATATTTTTGTTGATTGACTTGTGGAATGTTTTGGAAAACGCTAACTGAGCTTAAGAGGAATTTCTAAAAGGAAATGGTTGTGTGACTAACTCAGCTTGTGTGATTAACTGAGCCTTGAATGTGAAACTCACTTGGGTATTGGTTCCTTCTATTTGGTTGTTCCATTAGACATTGACTGCTTAGGGTTTACGCTTCTGCACTCTGTAGGACTGAGTGTTTTGGTATTGCTCTGGGTAGTTAGTGATCTGGTGGGAATTTGGAAAAAGGTCAATTCTTCTTTTGACTTTGGATATCGTTTCATCCATGAGCGGGTTCTTGAGGTTTCGACGTGCGCGCGTCTTCAATGGTAACAGCAGGGGGCTGTATATCCCTCGCCCATAGGGGCATTTATATTTGACAGCAGGGGGCTGTATATCCCTCGTCCACCAGGACATTTATATTTGACAGCAGGGGGCTGTATATCCCTCGTCCACCAGGACATTTTTAATCTGACAGCAGGGGGCTGTATATCCCTCGTCCATACGGACATTTATATCTGGCGGTGGGGGCCATCTCTCCCAGTTGAATTATTCCACTCTTGAGTTATTGGTTCTTGGATCTATCTTATTATTCCTAGTCCTTTGTGACTATCTGAGTCTTCCTACTCCTAACGGGAATTGGGTTTAACTAAGGCATTGGATGTTCACTAACACATGGTGTGGTTTTGTTTCACTAACTTTACTTTTTTGTTATTCATCTTTATTCTTAACTTGTTATCTTGATTTGGTGATTTATGGAATGCCTTGCTCCTTTGTGTGGTTTAAGTGATTGCTTTCAAGCTAATATTTATTTAAGAGTTGTTTTATAAGTTTGTTTTGGAGAATTGTACCAGTTCCATTCCAGGGAACTGATTCACCCCTCCCGGGGTGGGCTGCTTGGTTTCATCTTGCAGGCACAAATTGATTTACAGGTGGCCACGAAGAGCATGAGTGATTGGGATGGGATTAGGTTTATGGAGAGCGAATGTATTTTATTATTGTTATGTTTATGTTAAGTTTTCTCGAAGTTCAGATCGTAACTTAGATAATTGTAATGGTTGTAATTGGTGAGGTTGGTACCGGGTGTTTGGAGCCCGATGGTCTGTAGCACCTTTAGTTTATTTTCCGCTGTTGTTTTATTATTATAGGGGTGTTACAGGTACACTTCCCTGGACGAAGCTCGTGGGATGTTTTTGCTGAAATCCTAGAGAAGACTCATGTCGTGATCACCCCTGGGAGCGGGTTTGGACCCGGTGGTGAAGGTTTTGTCAGGGTTAGTGCCTTTGGCAACAGGGACAACATCTTAGAAGCGTGCAAAAGATTTAAGCAACTTTACAAGTAAGTTTTCATCTTTCTTTTGTGGAAGGCCTAGTTACTGCCTTGTCTACGAGTTGTGGCTGCTTGGTAGGAGTATATTAGTCATTCGTTTGATGCAAATTTCTCCTAGAGGATTGAGAATTGTGGTTTAGGCCCCAAAACGCGCTTGCAATTTTACCTTTTATGATTCTTTTCATATTGTAATCCTTACCAGCTCAGATTGGCGTTTTGGTTGTAATAAAGGTGGTTGTAAGTGCAACTGTCGGATTTTGGTAAACTTTCTTGTTCAATCCACTGAACTTGAGTGACAATTATTCCTCATGCTTTGTAGAACTGATTCTACAGTGGACCGAAACCCCTTTTAGGCACCTCGGAACAAGGTGAAAAGATGGGGCAGGGACGGGAAAAACCTGTCAGGTGCCATTTCTCCTATTTTCTCACTCTCTTAACGTATGGAGAGATTGAATAATTATTCTTGTAATTAGAGATATGTCAATTGAATTTAAATTCCTAAAAATTATTAAAATTCCTAATATTTGTTCTCACTCTCATTAGGACTTCTATTTTTTGTATTTCCCCTGCCTTTATTTCAAATTTTTAGATAAAACTCGATTTAAAATTTTTTCATCATCTAGTTCTAAACTGATTTTTACTTTCCTCCTATTTTGTTTTCACGATTATTTCATTCTCTTTGTCTTCTGCTATTTTTTTCATATCTCTCTTTTAGACCTGATTCTCCTCTAATATCTAGCTCTAATCCGCTTGATTTTTCGCTAATCTCTATCGTGTTGACCTATATCTCTATTTTTTTAATAACTAGAGGCACTTACCAATCAATCCATTAATGTGGAGAAGACAATGCAAACAATAACTTACAATACAACACTCTTTCATATTTCCCTTTCATCACTCCTATCCTTACAATTCCTACCTAATTTGGGAGTCTTCGCTCATTTCACTTGTCCCTACTCTTTCCCCATTTCTTTCTTTTTAGGGAAATTTCTTGAAATGTCACTATATTTTTGGCTAATTCATGAAATGCCACTAAAAAGAAACAAAGTCATGAAATGTCCCTATATTTTCTGAAAAGTTCATGAAATGCTACTATAGATGAAAAAAAGACTAAAATGTCCCTACTAGCTCACAAAGTACTTTTAAAGTTCACAATATGCCCCTAAGTGTTAAAAATTAACAAAAATATCAAAATACAAAAAATATAAAAACATTATAAAAATTATTAAAATTTAAAAAATTTAAAAATTTAAAAAATAAACATTTTTATAAAAAATTATAAGAAATTAAAAAATTAAAAAAATTTAAAATTTAAAAAAATTTAAAAATTTAAAGAATTAAAAATGTTAAAAAAATTTAAAAAATTGAAAAAATTGAAAATATCATTAAAAATAAAATAAATAAATATTTCATTTTTTAAAATTTATTCAATACCATAAAAAGAATATTGAGTTCAAAAAACATAATTTATACTAATTTTTTACCAATCTAGTACTATAATCTTTATCATACATCTTAATTATTATTTTCTATCAATTTGGATTATTTATTTCTTCAAAGTAAATAATTTTTTATATTGCTGATAAATTTTAAAAACTAAAATTTCTAAATATAATAATTTATTGGAAATAGAGCGACTGAGAATATATATATATATAACATACAATATTAAATAATAAAACTTGTTTGAAATGTAGAATAAAATGTTTTCAGAATAATAATATGCAACTTATTATGAGCAAGTAATGATATTCAAAGAAAGAATAAGTTGAATATTATTATTCTGAAAACATTTTATTCTACATTTCAAACAAGTTTTACTATTTAATATTGTTTATTATATATATATATTCTGAGTCACTCTATCTCAAATAAATTATTATATTTAGAATTTTTTGTTTTTAAAATTTATCAGCAATATAAAAAAATATTTACTTTGAAGAAATAAATAATCTAAATTGATAGAAAATGTATGATAAAAATAATGATACTTATTTGATATAAATTATGGTACTAAATTGGTAGAAAAATTGGTATAAATTATTTGTTTTAAACTCAATATTCTTTTTATGGTATTGAATAAATTTTAAAAAATGAAATATTTATTTTTTTAATATTTAACAATATTTTCAATTTTTTAAATTTTTATAAATTTTTTAATTTTTATAAGTTTTTATAAATTTTTTTAATTTTATAAATTTTTTTAATTTTTTATATTTTTATTGTATTTTGATATTTTTGTTAATTTTTAACACTTGGGGGCATATTGTGAACTTTAAAAGTACTTTTTTTAACTAGTAGGGATATTTTGGTCTTTTTTTCATCTATAGTGGCATTTTGTGGACTTTTCAGAAAATATAGTGGCATTTCATGACTTTCTTTTTTTTAGTGGCATTTCATGAATTAGCCAAAAATATAGTGGCATTTCATGAAATTTCCCTTCTTTTTACCTCTTCTTCATCTTTATCACTTTCAATTGTTGTCTTCTTTGTTTTTTGGGAAAATTCACAAGATACCACTGTTTAAACTTCTAATTCACAAAATACCACTGTTTTTTTCGTAATTCAGCTTTAAACATACTTAAACGTTGTCCAAAATTGATGAAACTTTACATGGACGATGCTAAAGTGTTATATTTTGGTCCAATATCAAATTTGAAGTTATCATTGGGTCCCACATGTCACATATGAGCTTAAAAAACTTCAAATTTGATATTTGACCAAAATATAACACTTTAGCATCGTCCATGTAAAGTTTCATCAATTTTGGACAACGTTTAAGCATGTTTAAAGCTGAATTACCAAAAAAACAGTGATATTTTGTAAATTAGAAACTTAAACAGTGGTATTTTGTGAATTTTCCCTTGTTTTTTTTAGATAATGGGCAACTTTTATTAAGAGAGTAAAAAATGAGATTTCCTCCCTACCAGTCTCGTTAAAACCTCTTGAGAAACCGAGTGGGACAAAACCTCAAGAGGAAAAAGAGTATTGGTTTACAAAAAAGGGTAATTACATGCTATCTATTACAACTCTCTATCTATTACATATCTCAAGCTTGAAGGCTCCATAAACAACTCGATGCCTAGTGGGAAGTTCATCCACCACGCTCTCGTGGGACATCACACTCCACTCTTGATCAATCTGATTGTTGCCTCACGTGTAGTGGATTTGTTTCTGAAAACTTAAGAATTACGGTTCAGCCAAAGATGCCAGGCCATAGAATAGTACTGATATCCATATATGTCTGATTTTCCTACTACTGAAAACGGTACTCATGCATCATACACTTGCTCGCTGCTGCCTGACATGCTCATCGTTACACCCCACCACACATGCAAGGCTTTCCACACAACCTTAGCCGTTTGGCATGTGAAGACCGCATTCTCGATAGTCTCCATGGTCTTGTTGCAATGCGGGCAAAGGCCTTCCAATGGGAATGATGTCTTTCTCGAAAAGTACATCTCTGGTATTCAATATACCATCAACCATATATCTAATTCTACACGTGGTTCCATATATACAACCCAAAAGTTTTTGAAGTTCAAGACTACAGAGGAGGGGTTAGACCTTTTGAGCAGTTCTTCTACCATGTCTTTGGCGGAGTATATACCTATTGCATTTCCTTTCCATTTAACTCTATCCTCTGCCTCACGGGATAAGAGGGCACTATCCAGCAAGTTCAACAACTCCTGCAGCTCATGGCGTTCGAATTCAAAACAGGGGCCTTCTCCACACTAGGATCCATTGCCACTGATTACCATTCCACATTCCACATTCTGCTACGGTGGCATCTTGCAGCATGCTGCATCTATAGATGTTTTGGAATTTCACATGCAGTGATTGATTTCCGATCCATTTATCTATCCAGAAGCGCACACGCGATCCATCACCTATTATAATCTCAAGGTTTTCATTCAAGATTTCTCTAGCTATTATCTCCTTGTTGGTGTATCTCAGAATGGATGCCCACAATCCATTATAGCTTGGGGCCAGCCTATTTTTCTCATACAACTTTTCTTCCTTTATGCCATATACTGAGCATAGTGTCTTCTTCCAGAGTGTGGTTCTTTGATGGGCAAATTTCCACCGCCACTTACAAAGGAGGCTTAGACTTCTTTTCTTTAACTCAGTGAAACCCAGCCCTACTGTCCCTTTCGGCTTGGCTAATTGACTCCATGATACTGGTGGCTTGCTCTTTGGGTTCTGGTTGTTCCAGAAGACTATCCTCTGTAGTGTTATGATCTTCTTTTGGATGCTGATTGGCACCGGGAAAAGGTTGGCATAGTATGTTGGAATACTTTCAAGGACAGATCTAATTAGGACGGCCCCTTCCGGTTTTGGAGAGGCTGTTTGCTTTCCATGAAGCTAGCCTTGTTTCCACTTTCTGTAGCACTGGCTCCCATGTCGACATTTTCTTTGGGTTCGCACCTAAGGGGCATCTGAGATACATGGTCGGGAGGGCCCCTACACTACAACCCAGAATGTTAACAATCATTATTCTTTTCCTCAGGAGTGGTGATGATACAACATGCCATAGTTTTGGTCATATTGAGCTCCAGGCCACTCATTTCAGTGAAAGCCCACAATATCAATAATGAAGATGTTATCACAAATCTTGGTGCAACTAATGCTTGGAGCGATTGGAGACAACAATTAGCAAAGCAATCTAATTCATACAAAGAGATCAGCTATAACTCTTTTATTGAATGGGTACCTCTTCTGTTATCGTTTCCATCTAACTTTGGAAACAGTACTATATGATTTGAGATACGAAAGCTATACAGTTGGAGCTCCTTCAAGCTCTTTGTAACATATGCAATATATATATTTAATATGGGACAAGATTAATTGCTTTCGTATGTACGAAATCATTGCCATGTGCAGCAAATGCAATCTAATTACATAAGCATGAATTATTTGTTCCGTCTGTCCTAAAGAATGGGAACATTGTACAGATATCTAGTAACAGCTTTCCAAAGAATTTATACACGAAAGATTTGATTACTATCGTCATCTACCAACGAATATGTACATATAGAACAAGACTTCTAAGAATAATGACCAAGCCAACATCAGCGCTTCTTTTTGGCAGCAAGGATTGGTTGGATTTGAAGTCTCTTATTAAAAGCTTCATTGAAGAGGAATCTGGTTTGGAAAGCTTGTATGATTGGAAGCCATGCCAATACAGCAATGGGGAAGAAGAGAACCACTCCCATTCCATAATCATATGCTCGAGCAAGAACCAGCATAAATTTCCACACCCCTGTCTTCTCGAGTATTGGCCTAACTGCTTGCCCAACCTGTTCTGGCAATGAAATGTATTAACAGGGGAAAAAAGCATATCACAGGATCTGTCTTCCGAGGAAAAGAAGCAGACAAAGGAAAGGTAAGTTTGAAACTTCTTACCAACACCAACCCCCAACCAGTGGGAATAAAACCAAGGCAACAAACCACCAAATCCGTGACAGTAAGATGGCAAATTGTGGAGAGTGTCACTATGGTTGACAGCACAGCTAAGAAGAGAAATGCCTTGAACATCCGATAAGCAAATTGATGACGTTGACTCAACTGTTTACGACCCATACTAACCAACTGCAACATCAAATGCCACTCACTTATGCTCGTCTATTTAGGACTATCAGATTATAAAATTTGTAAGGAATTTAAAATAATCGCGCTTACCTTTGCCAGGAGTAACACAACAAGTATGACCACCCAAGAGAGCACATAGACAACAAAGCTCTTGCTCTGCGCTGATATATCAAGATGGTACACCAGCCCATACTGATACAGGAAGAATCTCACCGAAAGAATCACCTCAAATAGCCTCGAACTCACGTTAGCACGTTTAAGATGAGCTTGCTCCTCATACCACCAAGACTCCCACCTCTTATCTTGTTGAACCCCAATCCCACCTTGGTGCCTCATCCACTTATTCCAATCAGTCCAGTCATCCACAACCCTCTCCCAGTCAAAACCAGAAGGATTAAATAGAAACGGCGTGAATAGCCATGTGTAACACCCCAACCCGAAACTCCACAACCTGAACGATGCCAGCTCCCGAAAATATCTGAATATGCAGCGGATATAATACATAAAACGGGTGGTGCTACAACGCCGTTAGCCACCCATGTGACTAACAAGGCTAACTCTAATACAACTTATAAAGATACGGTCTGAGCCCTGAATACAAACCGTTATACAACGAAATCTAAAACAAGGTACAATAACTTGAAATGATACAATAGCAATAATCCCGTATCTTAATCTCTACCCCACCTACACTCGGTCGGGTAATCTCTTCTTTTCTTCAGGTACCTGAAAGGGAAATGGGGGTGCCCCGAAGGGCTCAGCAAACAACTATGCTGGTATGAAATATCGTGCAGACTGTAAGCTAGCAGGCCACACGAGCTATTTTGTCGAATACATGCAGTTCATTTTTATTTCACAATTGTAAACATACAACATACAATATTCACCACAAGCAGTCATAGCAAGGACATCAATGTCACACAGAACAAGACTTCAGAAGGTCAGTTGGATGTTCTGTAATTGATAGAGGGTTGTCAGATCCACACGATGGGACTAGACAGGTGTACAAGAGTACGTTTATATAGAGGAGGTATAGTGACCTCGTTAAACTCTATCTTCATAGAGTAAATTGGACGGGTATGATAAACCCTTAGACGAGATGGGACTCTCGTACAAGTAGGTGGGTAAAGTTCCCTTAGAAGCGAACGTAGTCAACTCCTGTACTTAAAAGATGTGGGTATCGTACCCTCGGGAGGAATGTAGCCTTCTTCCCAACTTCAAAATGTTCCGGTACTAACCCGGTGAGTGAACGTAGAGTGCACCCAAAACCACCATCGCGACGCATATTGAATAGGAGACGACCTGAGACAGGTACAACTCCCGTAGTTGCATGCATGGCCAGATACATCTGGGCTCCTCGCTTCTCATAGTGTTGAGTAAGTTAGATGTCACACAAGGACGTTAACAATCATACTTTTGTGTATTGTCAGTTGTCACGTTTAAGGACAACGACGTATTTATAAAGGAAGTTAGTGAGAAACTTGGGTACAAGTTCTCGGTATCATAACACGTAGGTATTTAAACCACTGGTAAGTTGGTGTTGTATGCGTGGTACATACACGTTATAGTCAGCAACGTTCACGCACATGAAATAGCATAACAAGTGTCTTTGTTCACGCGCACCAAATATCACGACGTTACACATTGTTCACGTACACAAAATAGTACAACAGTGCATATCATATACACATAACACAACATTGCATAATAGTAATTCCGGTTTACATGCAATTATCTTGGTCGTTAATTCACACAACAGATAGCACACAAACCGGTGTAATCCGATAGTAGACAGGCTGTAAGAATCCCATACCGTACACCATAGACTGTACTCGAATAAATTCTCGATCAACGTCCCGGTCAAACAATGTCCTAGAATAGGATTAACTGAGAGCGTTAATTTGTGTAACTCTCGTGTAGTAATTTTAACACGTTACGTATCGATTACGTATTCGTTATTTTATGTGAGGTTTAACTTTTACGTTAAGTTAATTCCTTTAACCTCTTAACCTTATTATATTCAAGGTATTATTTGTATACTTTAATTATGTAGTCTTAAAATATAAGACTTGTCTTGCGTGGTAATTCTTTTTAATTACCTTTTGTTTTTATGTAAATCATATTACATTATTAACCTTGATTTAAAAATCATTTAAGGTATTAATTCGTACATGTAACATTTGTAATACATGTTTGTACTTATCTAAGTAGTATTTCAACTTTACAATTTCCTTAATAATACGTATAAGTTACGTATGGACATGTTTGTCCCTATAACTTTTATCAATTACAAAAATTATCCCAAATAGTATTATCTCTTTATAAATAAGTTACTAATGCTTTTATAACATATAGTTTAATGTCATAAATCCTTAAATTATCATTTCTCTTTCTAATCCCTTCAAATATCCATGTAGGATCTATAAATACTTTTAAATTCCAAACAATACCCTTAATTTTCGGTTATTACAATACAACCACATTTATTTTATAAACTTTACATTATACTCCAAAATGCATTATATTATATAGTTTTATTTTCTTAACTCATTGATTTATAAAATCACCCTTATAAAATTGGTAATTATAATTTGGAAACTTCAACTTTTATAAATTACCAAACGGCCACTTATATTCTCGGCCCTCATCAATATTTCCTTTTAATTACATTTTAACCCCAAAAACTTTATAACACTTACATATTAACTTATAACCCATAGTTTAATATTTAATTCTCCTAAATTCCAAATGGACACATATATTTCCATTAATTATAGTTCCGCCCCACTTTAAATTCAGTTTTACATATATACTTTCATAAATTACAATTTCACCCCAAAACTTTATAAATTGTCATTTTGACACTTAAACACTTGTTTAAATTCTCCAAAATTCATAATATTAATTTCTACTTTATATTATATTATAATTATGCCAAGAACACCATTAACTTTCGGTTATCACCTTATTTGCCCATAACTTTCTAAAAATTACATTTTTACCACATAACTTATTTAACTAGTCATTTAAACACTAGTATTTATTTTAATTCTCCCAAAATTCATAATATAAGTTCATACTTTACATTATATCAAAATTCACCACATTAAATGGCTAATCTCTCGGCAATCACATTTCATACCCCTAACTTTCCAAAAATTGCAATTTAGCCCCATAACTTAATTAACTAGTCATTTTAATACTAGTAATTATTTTTAATCCACCAAAACTATATATTATATGTTCATAGACATATTTATGTCATTAAAACCCAATTATAGCCATTTGAATTCGGCTATAACCATATTATATCTTATGGTTTTAAAAACTTGATTTATTTCTTATAATAAATATATATAAATGTATATAAGCCACATAACACTTCTAAAAATTATGTTAGTGACTTAGAATGATTATAAGCTCAAAATAAAGCAATTAATCCCTAGATAATTTGGCTTGCACTTGTATGTGTCATAATTGATTTTTGTGACACAAAAAATTATAACTTAAGGTAATAATCTTACCTTGTATTTTCGGCTTGGATTTTATAACAAAGATGTACATAGATTTGTACAAAATTAAGAGCTAGGACAAAGCCTAAACTTAGTAGATTTCATAATAGAAACTTACTCTTTATTCAAGGATAATTAGGTACTTGATTTCTCCTTGAATTCCCAAGCTTCCTCCATGGAGATTTATGCTCCCATTTTCGGTTTTCATGCATAAAAGGAAAGGGTTTAGGAGTTAGATCCTAACACATATCTTAAGTAAGATTAGAAGAGGATTTCAAGGTATTACTTCAGGTATTTTCCTTACTTAAATTCGTCACTAATTATAAGCACCATATGGAGGAGGATAAGGTTCACCATACCTTACCGAAATTCCCAGTTTGCGCACTCTCCGGTGTTTTAGTCACCCAGAACTGAAATGACCACGAAAATTGATGAACCTTATATGGTTGGAAATCTAATTCAAAGAGGAACAACTTTGGTGTTGAGAAGATTTCGAGAAAACTTACGGAAATTCAGAATAACTCCCGTACTGAGGCCTATTGAGCAGATTCACTGCTGCGAACCACTTTGCCTTCTTTTGCTCACCCAGAACTGAATACTCTCAACCAAAATTCAATATCTTATATGGATGGAAAGCTAATTCGAAGGGGAACAAGTTTGATGTTGGGAAAATTTCGAGATAACTTACTGAAAATACAGAATCTCTCCCGAAGTCAGACCTCTTGCACAGATCTGCTACTTGATTCTTGCTTGGTAGAATTAGCTAGGAGTTTTGACATAAGAATGAGTTAAAATCAGTCCTCCATCAATGGAACTTGAAACTCAATGAAGGAGGTAACCATGGAAGAGAGGAGAGAGGAGAGAGCACTTACCAAGGTTGGAATTGAGCAAGAAAGGAAGGAGAGGAGGATGGACGAAAATGATGTAGGAACAAGGGGTTTGGTTTCAGATTTTCTGTTTGTTCATTAGTCAATATAGGTAGGCACTTAGGTGGGTCTTTTGTCAAGGATTCTCTCCAGATTCTAAGCTCCTAAAGTCCTCTAAGACCTGCCCAATTTCGTTCATAATGAGCTGGAGTGGAGGCTGCATTATTTCCAAGACAAAGATCCATGATATAAGGAAGATTTCCTTGACTTTCTAAACTGAACTCTTGGTGCCTCTTTGGTCTTGGTTGCTGGCGCCAACAGAGCTTATTGGGGGCTGATTTGTTGACATTTTGATGCCTAATCCAGCTCACTTATTGAGGTACATCTAGGTCTGGTCCAAGGCATTAAAATCCAAGACTTTACAAGGCAAGAATTGTGGTCTTTCATGCCTTCAAAATCGGCCACATGTATGACCAGAGGGAGTTTAATTTTAACTTGGTCTTGTTGCATTATATTACATTAAGATCAATTGTAACATGTCAGGCAGCTGTAACATTTATTTGTTGCATTTATATTAAGGTAGAAGATGAAAGTTACTAAGGTAAATCATGATTTATAGTAAAAATGTATAGGATTTTCGACCCTATTTGTGCCCATGGTTTAGACCTGTCTTTGATTGATTAAGATGGTCATTTTAACCCCATTTAAGTTTACCAATTCGTGGCTAATCAAAAACTTCAAGGTAATTGCTAGAACGCGTTTTTGTGAACACCCGAAGGTGCGTTTTTGTGCTCTAAGGACATTTTGGGAAATAAATTGTTCCAATGAGTTCCAAGTGTTTAGGAACATTGTTTATGGTCAATAATAATATGTTAAAGTGTTACATTGAGTTATATAAGGTTATATCAACTCAAACTCAATTTCCGGGCCATCGGGACACTCCCGGGGCTAAACCGGAGCGTTAAGAAATTCGTCCGAGCACTTGTTTTTGTTTATTGAAAGTAGCTCGAGCATCCTCTTTATAATGGTGAATAATTATGTTAGGAACTCTAAGGATGAGTTATATAGGTGTTCATGCAACTTCGGCACTTCTCTGAGGCATTCCCGGGCGTTTCTAGCGTTTATGGGTCCCACTAGGGAACCTCCGAGCACTTTTCGTTTAATTGAAAATTTACCTCGACAATTATGTCTTAAATGTTAAATAATGACTATGGAGTCAGTTGGTAGAATTTATATACGTCTAGTTTGGCTCATACGCCATCTCCGAGACTTTTCTAGTGTATTTCGGTTCTAAGGGAGCTGTACGGGAACTCCCAGGCACTTTGCAATTTTTCCTAGGCACGGCCTGGGGATTATGTTTGTATTAACATTTAATGATAGTATGACCATTTTGTTGAGTTAAAAAGGCCATAGGACTTGTATACCACAAGGTCATCCTTAACGCACGTTTTAAGGCGTTTAAGGAACGTTATTGTCGTTAAGGTTTTCATGTATATCTTTCACCTCTGATGAGTCCTTATGACTTTATGATCCATATATTAGGTGTAACTTGAGTTGTTACATTTATTTAAAATATATTTATCAATTTATTTTAGCATTTATAAATGCTTAAGCATCCGTAAAAATATTTACGTTGCTTGTTTGTATAAACGTTCGGAATAAATCTTTCCTTGTAGACGCTCTCGTATCGAGCATGTTATGCAGGAGTTTGATCCTCATTGTAATTGTACAGAGTTTGTACAAGTGTGTCAAGGCGTTTATGAAATTACGCCCGTTATGTTTATGGTAAACAATTATTGTTACGTAGTGTTTGTATGCATGTATTTGTATGCGCACGCGTAATATATTATTTACGTAGACGTTGCATGCAGGGATGAGCATGCGTACATAAAATAGATAATTTCCATTATTTTATATTTTTAAAGTATTAATTAGATTGGGGGTATTTCACCATTGACAATGACAGGAACCATTATAGCATATGTGATGAGAACATAGGCTACACTGCTCTGGTATGAACCTCTGAATATGTCGTACACTGTTAGAAGCAACAGCAGCTCGAACCCTTTAATGAAATGACTCCGAGAATATAGACGGTAGTTCTCGGTGAAGGTTGCATGGAATATGACGACTCTGCGGCCAGTGGGACGGTATTTGGCCCCGCCGTGAAGGATGGTGCGGCCAAAGTAGTGGGACTTGGTCCCGAAGGAGAAGGTGAAGAAGGCAGAGGCAAGTTGCAGTTGCATCAGGAGAAAGTCTTTGAGGGCATTGAGGAAACCCCTCTCCAGGGCTAATTCCATTACCATTGGTAGGCCTGTGAGAAGACCCAGCTGGATGAATGATTGCGATGCTAGAGCTGTTTCCAGGGATTTTATGTTGTGGATCTGAGCTTCGATGAGGAGAGCTTTCTGAAGGCCACTTAGTACTAGGTAGAGTTGGCCGTAGAGGAAGATGTATATTGCAACTACTGATATCCGCCGCAGTATGTACATAGATGTTAGTTAGTTGGTATGGATAGATTTTCCTTGATGGAAAGGATAGAACCAGGGCATACGGAGTTTAACAGGAGAAGAAAAACAAGGGACTTGAGTGGAGACAACATTATACCAGGCTATTGACGTAAATCCCAATAGTTGTGTAGTAGCAGGATAGCATCCGAAAGAAATCAAATCGGCATCCAAGACGGTATAAATCACGACTCAGGGCTTGTTCACTGTTACCATTTGCAATCTTGGCTTCAAAGATGGAGATCTGGTTCAGACCAACATCACGCCCTTTACCAACTTGCATGTACTCGTGGTATGTCGCGATCAAGGGAACTGAACACCAAATTGGGGTGGAAGGATAGTTCAACACCAATGCTGATCACATTGGGGTTGAAGGACTCTTGAAGCTCCCCATAAGTGGTCACAGTAATAACACTAGTCATAGGTATAATCATTATAAATGGAACTTAGGAGATATATGCAAGTTTTCAAAATGAATTCCCAAAACTAATTTGGTACAATGTTTTCTTCAAACTTGAGAATGAGGATCGGTTTTGAAACCGCTCCCACGGGCGCTAGTGGATCTGCCATGACTAGGCACGGGTATCCGGGTATCCGGTTGAAACCATGGAGGTGAAGCTAGTTTTGAGTCAGTGGAGGAAGTGTTGATTAGTTTTGAAACCACTACACCGTTCGTGCGGCGGTCCTAAGTGGCCGGTTGGGTGCAATGACAGTGTGAGTTTCGTATTTTTCCAAGGGCACTGAGGCAGCGTAGTCCCGAGTAAGTATGAGTAAGTATGAGTAGTAGTAAGTGCCTGAGGATCTCTATATATGCAAATGAATTTGATCTGAACCAAAGGACCGTGGCCTGAAAGCGTAAGTGCCATGTCATAGGCCGTGTGAACCAGAAAGCGTAAGTGTTCAAACGTGACCGGTACCTGAGGGATCGCTCGACATGGGAGAGGATGGTACCTCATTTATCTGCGGACGGACCCCATGAAGAGCTTGTAACGGATATTTTTGATTGCTATACATGCAGTGACATGCTGTTTGGATGTGTAGTATACATCGAGTCAGACACTTGGAGTTTGACAAGTTATATGTAGAGGTCATAACCTTAGCATAGAGTACTTATACGAGTAACAATATTAGATTCACCAACTTTGAGGGCAAAGTTCTTTAAGGGGGGTAGATTGAAATACCCCGAACTTAAATATGGTGATTATATTATTCTAATATGGTATTTAAGGGCCTAATAGTGCCTAAGTAATTTTGGTAAGGAAAATAAATCCAAAAGAAATGAAGAAGAAGAAACTTAAAAAGCAAAAAACGCTAAAATAAGCGTTATATAACCATAGGAGGTACGAGACATCGGTTAGAGTATTATGTGGATTCCTAAGGCTTATTCAAGTCTAATTAGTATATGGGAATGATTCCCGAAGAAAACGGATCCAAATAATGTGTTAAAACGCTAATAAAGCTTTAGCGCACATTTTTAGAGAAAACCCGAAAACGTGACTTTGAGTGGTCAAATGAACCCGTAAAAATTATAGTTAATTAAATAACTATAATTAAGCATTAATGGAAGCTTAATAACCAATAAAATTAAAGAAACGAGAAAATTCCGGAAAACGGGCCCGGTTAGTGAATAGTGCTAAAACCGGACAAATTAACGAGCGTTTTCTGTAAAAAACGAAAAAACGCTCCAGCATGTATCACTGTGTGGGGCAGGTTTTTATGAGTTAATTAACTCCCTCACACACACACTCACACTTGACTAGTTAATTAATCCATGAGTTGAAAAGTCAATAAAGCAAAAGCAACAAATACTCACCTTTTCCCTCTCTCTCCTCCCATTCCTTTCTTTTCCTGCGTGAGAAACCCCCCCCCCCCCCTCCTGACTCCTCTCTTCTCCTTCCTCTGGTTGCTGTGATTTGAAGCTCCCAAATAAGCTCCAATGGCTTCTTCTCTTATTCTTCATGCTCTAGCTTCATTAAAGCTCCAATCACAAAAATAAATACTTATTCTTCATCTCCTCATCATTCTCTATCATTCTCTCTTTTCAAAATCCAAAAATGAAGAACTTCATCTCCATGGGTTTTGCCCATTTGAAGAGAAAATGGTACCTAATAGAAGCTTGGAGTCTCCTCTTCCTCCTAAGGTAAAAATCTCCATAAAAAACTCATGTTTCCTCCATTTCTCTTTGTAGCCGATTTTTCCCATTGTAATGCTCTATTTTTCTCTCTCATTTGACCACCATTCCAACCTTCCAATGTTGGTGGGATCACCTTCTTGAATCCAGGGCTAAAACCCTTCGTAAAAGACTCCAAAGGTAAACCCTAGATTTGGTGTTTTTAAGCATTTCATTGAATTAGTATTATTCCAAGGGTTAGGATTTTAATTACACTTATTTTGTTTCCTGGGGTGATGGGAATGGAGTTTGGCAATTCCATTGCCCACTTGACCGATAATGGATGGGAGAAAAGAAGAAGAGAATTTGAAAGAGGATTGGAATATTCAAGGTAAGGAAATCTACCTTAACTACTACCTTGATGCATTAGAATTTTGGGAATGGGTAAAGGAATGAATGAACTCAAAACTGGAATGGAAATGTATTTGGATGAATTAGAGAGGATTTGTAAGTTGTTGTGTGAATTGAAGGACTTAGAGCCAAGTAATTTGAGTATGTGTATTGGTATTGTTGTTTGAGGAGTTTTGGTAAATTGTGAATTAATTGTGTGCTGGTAGGACCCTTGTATGGGTGTGGCTAGTTTAGATGAAATGATTTGGTGATGAGATGAGTTTTGGAAAAATGCTAAAAAAGCAACGGAGCTATGGCAAAATTTCGGTAGAAACCGAAGGAGTTTAGGTGTATAGTGAGTAAGGAATAACCAAGGGTTAACTTGGTGTTTGGAGAGAAACCAATTTGGTTAGTTAACCCTTAGGAGCTATTTTATAGGTAAGTAAAGTAGTGAGAAAAATCTGTAGCAATTGGGTTATAAAGACCTTGGAATTTCAAGAAAAAGAGTTAGTGTTTGTAATCTTGAAGATGGAGATTTGACTTGGGTATTGGTAGTGCATTTGTCTAGGATGGATTGTAATGGTCAATAAGCAATTTGGTGAAGTTGGTAGAGGGTAGTAACCCACCAAGAGGAAATTAGGAATGCACAAGTGTATGCAAAGTGTAAAATGCAAGAATTGAAAATGTAGAACTTAAACAAGAATTGAGCAAGGATTGGACCAATGATTTGAGGTGGTTTATGGAGTGTGTTAAGGTGTTTAAACATGTAGGAAACATGTGGAAAGATTATGGAATGATTGGAGGTGGATTAAGGGTTGATTTGGGGTTGAAAAATCAACCTAGTAGCAGTTTTTAGCAGGGTTCGGGACCTAGGGTATGTACCAAGTCCCGGACTGTAACACCCCTACTAACACACGCTCCTAATTGTCTCCTAACGTCGTACTTTATAATTAAATCGCAGCGGTAAATAAAACACTGTCGTACTATGGTGTTACCATTACCACTCGCCCATACGAGTGATAACGCGTTACCTGATAATCAACATGCGAAAAAAAACATGCGAAACATATCCCGCAGTGACCACAAGAGATAGATAGCAGTTTAGACAATACCAAAAGAACTACAACATAATACCTCCTTACAACATAGAACCGTACACGTGAGCGTCTACGCGAAATTACACCTCGGTTCACCAAACCCGAGTCCAATATAACCACTTAAACAAACCGTACTGATGTCTATTCCACAAGTGTCGCGCCCCGCGTCGACAAACATCTAGTATCCTGAAAATAAACATGGTTGTGGTATGGAATCAGCCCCTGCTGAGTATCATCACATGCCCCGTCGTGCCCCCTCAGACCCCTCAGTTATTTGGTCGAGAGCATGGGATTCGTTACATGCAATACCGTTTTAATATATAAACTGTAAACAATAACAGTAATAGCCATACAATAAATCACTACCATTAACACCCATAATATTTCCACACAGCATAACCAATGAACAACAAGGTGATAACAACAAGAATAATAAACGAGTATTAATTCCCAGCCTTGGCACAAGAGCCCAATGTTGTTCACCAATATACGAGCTAACAAGCTGTTCGTAATTGTTTAGTTATACCTAGTGACTACGTCTCGTTAAAACGATGTGTCTCTAAATTACCCATATGTTATGGCGGGTCACCCACGGCAGTAGCCACTCCAACGGTAGAGTCTCCGACCAACGAACCATTCTAGTTCGCGGGAAATTTCTTCATACTTACGGACCCGTACGCGGACATCCTGGTATCGTTTTTGTGATCACAGTGCGCACCAAGAGCCACATCCTCTTGGCTTTATTACATCTATACCATCGCATCGCATTGCATCGCATTACCAATTTGTTTCTAACAAAGCAGACTAAGGTCATTAGTCCAATCCGAAGTATGTAAACTTGGGATCCAGTGTTAGATACGAGAGCGGCGTTTAGAAAAGGCCAGTGCTCCGTAATTAAGTCTCGGATAATATACATATCTTATTATCCTAGTGCTATAACGTTTTTCTGACGTTCCTTATATTACTCATATAAGACAGCACCATAGCCGCTAGTTCGTTTTATATATATAGGTCCATATATACGAACCAATACTGTTATCGCAGAAACAGTAAATAATAAGCAGCTTAAATATACAGTTCATGCATATCAATTCACACATTCAGACAAACAATCTTATCACAGATTTCACACATATGTCTGAACCGAGGAAGTCCTCAGAGACAATCAGAGACACATAACAACATACCGTTCACCCTGGTTTAAAACGGTGGAGTATGAATCAGCTAGGTCCAATGCTCCTCGCGTCGTCTCTAACAGTCTAAAAATACGTATAATACTACAGATTAGTATCCCGTATAACAACATTACTCTACGGTACCCCGTACCGTCGTTAATCCCTCCCGGTTCATTCCCCGTCATTTACTAACAACGTTTGTCGGGTTTTCGGTTTAACTCGGGATTAGTTAATGTTATACTACATGTACGTTTACGTCGTGGTATATTAATATACTCAACTCAACATTCGTTATCGCATGTAATTTAATACACATTGTATATGTTATAGTTTGTCACTATATTGCATGTATAATCTTGATCATATATTATACATCTCACCTTAGTATTTATTTTCCTAAGGTTAGTCTTCCCAAATGTAATGTTGTATAATCCATATTTAAAATACTTTGAATTATTTAACCCCTTATTATTCCATAGACAACATAACATTAGAATTTCCTAAACTAGTGTTTATGATTCTTTCTCCTTATCTTATATCATTTTAGTTATGGTATTATACGGTTATTGAACCATATTGTATTTCTCACTACATAACATATATTTATTTATATATATGTATTATGGGACCATTTATTATATGGTAATCCCTTATAATATATTCATTCTTCCTTAATGAATATTTCTTATATTATAAATGTTACATCCCTTAACATTATAAACCGTATTATAAATTCTTATTCAAAAATACTCATTGTTACCGAACAGCACTTATGTTCTTTAATATTTACAAAATCACGACATTAATTATATAATGTTACATTATAGTTATATAATATCTTATGATATTTAAATCACTAAACCTCTATAACCTATAGTTATAAAATGTAATAAAATACCAAATAGCACCTAATGTTTCGGCTTTTATATTCCCACCCCTTATACTTTCAAAAACTACATAATAACCCCAATTATTATTATATAGTTACATTTACACCATATATTCTATTTTATGATACTTATGTCATTATAATTGTATAACCTATGGTTATATATATTTGAAAATTACAAACAGCCCCTTAATGTCCAAATTTCAATTTCCAATCCCAACAACTTTATAAAATTACATTTTGACCCCACATATTATTATAATGTATTAATGACATTATTAACTATATCTTATACTTATATAATTCATTTTAACTCCAAATTCAACCCAATAAATTCCTAAAATTCTCTAACAGCCCAAGGACTGTTTTAAACCCCATTTATACCCAAAATTTTTGGTAATCACAAATATACCCCAAATATTATACAACAACTTAATACATAGTTTATTATAAGTTGTTATTTAATTCTAATTTTCACCAAATTTGGTCAAACCTCTTATATAGTCAATGTATGACTTACAAATTATGTTTTAACACTAAATTTCAGTATTTACAGTTTGTACCCCAAACTTTCAAATATTTACAATTTTGACCCAAAACTTTATAATATGTTATAATTTCACTCAAATTCATTTTAAATCCCTAATTTCACCTATAATTACCCACGGCCACCTCTATTTTTGGTAAGTACCATTTTGACCCCAAAGTTTAGAATAACTTAATTAATTAATTTAAATCTAAATAAAACATTAAATAACTTAATAAAATGGCCTAATGACATGGCCTTATTACAACCTTGAACTTGTAATAAAATTGCACACAAACATCTCCAAAAACTAATATAAATTCTCCTCGGCCTCACCTGTAGTTTCTCAAAATTACCAAGTTTCCACATAATGCCTTAAATTTGACAATTATGCTAATTAATCTCTTAATTAATTTAGCTAATATTTCTATATCATTTTTAGAGTCAAAATTAGTCACTTAACTATATTCACTCACGACAATTTTGATAGCTTAAGATATAGAACATAATAACATGTTATTAAGGAATTTTACCTTAGATTAAGCCTTCTCAAGTCACGGTAGCTTGAGGAACTAATTCCACAACACTTGAACAGATTTTAGAAAACAAAAACAAGACATAGTTAAAATCTAAACTTGATCGAACCATGAGAGTAATTATAAGTCATAAAACAAGGTTTTTACCTTAGGATTTCAAGCTCTTTCCCAAGGTATTTTCGGCTCTAATTTGAAGATGTATTAAGAGTGTTAAACCTAGTCCAAATAAAAGCCAAAGTGGCAGATCAAACAACACAAGAACAAGGCTAGGAGACTTACTCTTTGAAAACACATAAAATGGTGTTTTAAGGTTGGATTTGGCTAATCCTTGAAGATCTTGATGAAGTTACTGAATGAACATGATTAGGGGAGATAATAAGTGGAAGAGATCAAAAATTTCAGCCATTAGAACCTTGAGCAAGAAGAATGAAGCTTAAAGCTCATTTTTACCTTAAAGGATGATTTTTGTGTTCTTAGCTCCAAGAACCCTTACCAACGAATTTGAACTCTTATTCTAACATCCACACACTGAGATTGAGCCATGGAAAGAGTATAGAAGTTAGCTCATAAGATAGCCCTTGAAGAAAGGAAGAAAATTAGCTATTTTATGCCTTAAACCATTACCTTAGGTGAATTAGATTGATTTCCTTGCTAGATAGCTTCAAAGCTCAACTATGGTGAGCTTGGGAGCATGTGAGCTCGGCTGGGACAGAAGGAAGGAGCAAGGAGTCGTTGGAGACAAGAGATAAGGAAGGGATAATGAAGAAAATAAGGAAAAGGTAAGTTAAAGCATTAATTTCTTATTAAATGGAAAAGTAACACTCCACTAAGTCTCCTTTTGTCAATAATTCAGTTCAATTTCCCCCTGCCTTGTGGCTTCCGACTCCATGGGATCCAAGGGGTCAACTTTGACCTCCTGACCATTCTTAGTCAACGTTGACTAAAACGGGCCCCTTTTAGGGTTTTATTAATATTTTAATATAAAATTTGTAAATTTCTGGAATTAAATTCCTAATATGATATTAAGTAGTATACATGTATTTTGGTATGTATACAAGGCCAACTAGCCACTCAAAACCAATTTCGAAGACAATTCGCCAAGGCGCGTTTTAAGGAGTTTTCAGGCTCCTTTTTGTGTCTTAACTCTTTTTAGAGTTTGGTTTGTTTTGAAAATAATTCCATTGTGTTATTTTAGTATATTTAAATATATTCAAGCCTTTAAAACCATCCAAGACTCATTCTTAAGATAATATATCAAAAATATGCTTTAAGGGGTTTTATGACATATTCTTGTCTTAAGATGTTTCTGAGCTTGGTTTTATTTGGTAATGGTTTTATAGTGTTTTTAGCTTGATTATAAGACTCAGGAATCCACTTTGGATCCTAACTGAGGTTATACAATCTCTATGGTTTCTTAAAGCACATTCTTGTGTTTTAAGGTCTAAGATTGTTCCTCCATGATCTTAAGGTGAGTTTTGGCCTTATTAGATCATTATTAATTCATTTAATCAAGTTTAAGTAGTTAGGGGTATTTCACGGACCGCATCAAAAATTAAGTCGAGAGTAGAAACAGTAGGTGGTCCGGGACCTAGGTCCAGGACCAAGTCCCAGACCAATAGTAAAAAATGGCCGAGAGTGTTTTTCTTGAATGGTCCGGGACCTTGGGTCCGGACCAAGTCCCGGACCACCCCCAAAATATTGCCGAAAGTGGTTTTTAGGGTTTAAATGATGGGGGATTGAATGGTAATGGTTTTAGAAGTTGTTAAGGCCTTGTTTGGTGATATTTAAAGGTCCTAAGAAGTGTAAACAAGTGTGGGAAATGAGTGAGAAGTAAGGACATAATTTGACATAAGTAAAACTAAGCATAATGGGACAACGGGGTAAGTACGGGAGTAGTAATTATTGATGTACCGTATGAACATAGTATTAATAACAATGTTTGAAACATTACCAGTGGAACAAGTGTGAACCAAGGAACAAGGGAACACACGATAAAGCTAACCCGGTGAAAGGTATGATTTTCTCATGCCCCGTATGCTAACCGAGTTACTCTGATTTGTATGTTGTGTGCCGGCTAATCAAGACTAAAGCATGAAAACGTTTATTGCCTTTCATTGTATGTCTTGCTGCATGTTGTATGAGCTAACCCTTCTTGATTGATTGTGTGGCTTAACTTAGTGCGTAGACCGACTCATAGATGAGTCTTGTTGTTTAGTGACTCGTAGTAAGAGTCATGTTGTGAATTAACGGAAACGTAGAAACACGCTAAACTAATGAACCACGAAACGTTAACGTAAACCAATGAACTCACTAGAATGTGAGAGAGGGTACGGGACTAGTAACCTCCCGATAACGGTAAGAGAACCGAAATGATCAATCCACAAAACAATAAGTAGTGGGAGTATATGTAAGTAACCTCTAATAGAGGTATTGAGGGTGGAGCAAGACATGAGCCATGAGAGTAGTAAGAATGTTGAGGGATCTCCAACCCCTTAGAAAATTAGTCGACCCACAATGAGAGGACCCGACTAATGTAAGTAATGTCCCGAACATGAGAGTATTCGATATGTTGGGGAAACCCTTAAATCTGAGAATACTAGACGGTGGTAATTCCCTAAGCTAGTGGAGGTTATCGAGAGAGATACTTCTAGGCTAATCCATGGGATTGTAAGATACTCCGAGAGAGGAGTGTTGGGAATTTGAGTAGTCCGGTAAAAACGGGCATTTGAGTAATTGAGGAGCTAAGTGCATAGCCCTTTATATTTGTAGGCCCGGTGACGAGTCTTGTGTATGACTCCGCCCGGAGGCCAAAGTATTGAGTATTGAGTAATGCGTATGTATGAGTAAAGTAATGAGTATTGAGTAAGAAGGAAGTATGAGTATGTAATGAGTACCGAGTAATGAGTAAGTATGAGTAGGGTAAAGAGTACGGAGTACTGAGTATGTGGGAGTAAGTATTGAGCATCGAGTGATGAGTAAGTACTAGTATAGTAATGAGTATCGAGCAAGCGCGAGTAAGTAAGGAGTAAGGTAAAGAGTGTAGTGTGAGTACAGCAACAAGTAAGTAGGACTAAGTTGGTGTAAGACTTAAGAACCCGAATGGGAAGGAAGAGAGCATCCGATTAAACCGGATGAAAGAATAACTAAATGAACGGTTGACTGACAAATTGTCTTCCTTGGTAGGTAACGAACCTTGTATATGTATGTAAGTATTGTTGATTGTATTGTTGTAGTATTAGTATGTATGAGTGCATGTAAAACAAACTCCATGTATATCCGACCCAAAGTAGTCGGCGTACCGCGGTTAGCACGCGGTATATGCGAATTTCATATGCAGCAATTTTGCTGAGCCCCTAGGGGCACCATTTTTATTTTACAGGTAGTTCGAAGCCGACCGCCGTTCGAGAGTAGGACGGGGCTGCTATGTAAGCATGGGTAGTTGAGTAATAGGAATTGTACTTGTATTGTAATGCGAATTTGGAAGTCCAAACTGTATCGGTAAATTAAGGACTGTAGTAGACTCAGTATAGAATTGCATTGGAGTTGTATTTGAATTATGGTTGAGTATGCAAGGGAAAGTAATGTATTGTGTAGAGTACTCGGTATGTTCAAATTCATCAGACCGATAGTATGTAGTATTGTAACTCGCCTTGTTAGTCACGTGGGTGACTAACGGCATTGTACACCCGCCGTTGTGTATGTAGTATCCGCTGCGAAGGTAAGTATTTGTACAGTAATGACGGTATTAGCGGTAGGGGTGTTACAGAAGCCATGCAACATATCATAAACTTTGTCACCTAAAATGAGAGACAATTCAATAAAAGGGATAAAGTTATTAGGAATGATAATGCTAAGGAGCTCAGAGAATCCCATGAAGGAGTGGATTTCTTCAAGAGAAAAAGGCATAATATATCAAACTAGCTGCCCCTATAACTCCTCAACTGAATGGGGTTGTCGAAAGGAAACAGGGTCACTTAATGGAAGTTTCTCGTTCTTTGCTTTTCCAATCTGTCTTACATAACAAATTCTAGAGGTATTGTGTTGAACATGAAGCTTTCATCATAAACATAATCCCTTCTAAGGCTATAGAAAATCTTTCAGCTTTTGAGAAAATTTATCACTCCCTCCCTGATTACCACCAGTTGAGAGTGTTCGGCTGCCTTTGTTTTGCTACTAGCATTCACCCTAACAGATCCAAGTTCGACCCTAGGTCATCTGCATGTGTTTATCTGGGTAATTGCAAAAACACAAAGGGATACAATATTTTTCATCTAGACACATGTCACACTAGTCCAAAAAATGCCTATTTCGGCGGTTTATGGTGCACGCATGTGCAATATAAGGCGCTCGACGTTCATCATAATGACAGCTACAGATTCCTATGCCCTGCTATGTGTTGCAAAGTAACTATGTCAAGTGACGTCCAACGGCTTATGGAGTACTTGACGAATGCAATATTTGAATGTGCTGACAAGTCATACATTTTCCATATTATCAGGGGTAAGTCGTACTTCCATATCTTAGTTGGTTTTTTTTATAAGTTATGCTATTTGTGTAATGATTTCAAATTTATTCAACTACGTAAACAGTCGGCGTTGTTTTTGTTTGTTTTGTCCATGAAGAATTGAGAGTCTATCAGTTTGACTCACTTGGTAGGAGTGCCAAGAAACTAGTGATAGCATCAGCTCTATTGAAGTGATCTATTTATTTATACAATAATTGTTATTACTTAATATATTGCTTAATTATTTTTAATTAAACTATGTGTATTTCAAACTGTTTATTTGGTATAGTGCCTTGAAAGCTACATTTTATTCAATGCAAAGGCAAGTGAAGAACATGTCGTGGACCCTGGTGAAGTTACTATTACTTACTTTTTGTAATATTGTCAATAGTAGTTAACATTAATAATAGACCTGCAAGCATGACTGAGAACGTACATGTGTGTATGTATAGTGTCTAGTGCATCCCGGTGGATCAGAATGTGGATACTATGTCATTAGGTTTATGCATGACTTAGTAGCAGCGTCCACGCTTTTGCCACAAAACTCATTAGACAAAGTATAAGACATTCTTTGAAAGTGTTGGTTTATATTTTTATCCTTTGTTGCACTTGTAGTTTCTCATTAATATTCCTTTTTGTTTGTTCAAGGCATTCGAGCAATTAGTAGGCGGTGGACATTATGCATATCATCACATAACTGAGGTGCTCGAGGAATGGTTAGAATTCATCTCCACGAATATACTTAGTTGATGATCACCTTGCATTGAATATAGTTGTGCTGTAAATGTCTTTCATTGGTTTGAAATGAGGTGATGTGTATTGTAGTGGAGTGTGTGGTGAAGTGTAATGTATTGTAGTGTGGTGAAGACATTTTGGTTAATTGCCTTATGTAACTTTCTTGTTTCTTACAAATATTGTTCCGTGCCGATGATATTGGCTGCTTTATGGGTTTATGATTATGTACTGAGGCACCCCACTGTGGAACAAATATACATGTTTGCTTGATTATGTGGTGTATTTAGGTGCATTTATAAGCTAGAAAGGAAAAAATATATGCCTATTTTGGCAGTTCCTACATAAGAACCGCCGAAATAGGATGCCCCAGTGAAATCTACATAGGTATTTCGGCGGTTGTTATGTAAGAACTGTTGAAATAGAGCGTTCGACCCAAACTGACCGACCCACATGGATTGGATGCCCAGCCCAGAGCTCTTGGGTCTCGATCGACCCAAAAGGACCGACTCATATGGGTCGGTCGCATAGTACCCAAACTCTCGGGTTTCGACCGACCCAAAACAACCAACTGGTATGGGTTGGTCATCTATTTCGACGGTTCCTACCTAAGAACCGCTGAAATAGGGTTGTTTAATTTCTCTATTTCGGCAGGTATCTACTTTGGCGGTTCTTGAACAAGCGCCAAAATAGGTTAGAAACCTATTTCATTGGTCCCCATTTCAGCGGTTCACAACTGCCGAAATAGGCCTTTTTCAATCGCCAAAATAGACCCTTTTTTTAATAGTGTCAAGTGAGAGTCAACAGAGATGTGACTTACTTTGAAGACATCTTTCCCCTCTGTGATATCAAATGAAGAGATATATGGCATGAATAACTTCATGATTCTGTTTTAAATCCACCAGAAACCACTGACCCCTTTGCATGTAATTGGTCTGATGAATCTTGTTGCGACAGGTTCCATTTTGTCATACCTGAAAAACAAACTTTTAATCAAACATGGGGTGTTAACAACAATGAATGTTTTTCTCATGTCTTTACCCCATTGTCAATAGATTAATCAGTTGAATACTGTCATTAAAACTAATTCTACACCAAACTCTATCTAACCAAGATACAAATGCAAATCAAAGAGTGGATTGCCCTCCTGCCACTGATCCGCCCTTAAGAAGATCTACACGGGTTTCAAAACAAGCAGGAAAATATCGTGATTACATCTGTAATTGTAACATTAAAACCCTTGATACTTTTACAAACACACACTGATAGATTGAACTTTCCTCATTCTTCTCTTGAAACCACTCCTCTTAATACCCTTCCCAAAACAACTTTAACAAACATCTTCCCCACTAGACACGTAAATATCTGTTCTGTCTTAAACAAGAAAATTCTCCCAACTATTCTTTCTTTGAAGGAACCCAGTTCCTATACTGAGGCCAACAAACATCCTCAATGAATCCAAGCCATGAAAAAAGAATTTGAAGATTTACAGATACATGATAGTTGTTCCATTGTTGATTTACCAAACGTAAAAAGCCTATCAGCTGCCAATGGATCTGCGATACAAAACTAAAGGGTGATGCACTCTAGAACGCTTCAAAGCTAGATTAGTTGTTAGAGGATTCACTTAAAAATACGGTTTAGACTTTGAAACCTTCTCTCCTGTTGTAAAACTTACAACCGTGAGACCCCTCATTATCATTGTTGTTAAAGAATATGGGTCCTCAGTCAATTAGACGTTAATAATGCATTCTTACATGGGGACTTACATGAAGATGTATATATGCACATATCATAAGGTCTTACTTTTTTCAGATCATAACAAAGTTTGTAAACTGCATAAATCACTCTATGGCCTAAAACAAGCTTTTAGACAATGGTATGATAAGCTTGGGAAGTTTCACAAAAACTCTTGGTTACACAAAATCTTTGGAGGACTACTTTCTTTTCCTTAAAAAAAGGAGACAAACATACTTATCTTGGTGTTTATCTAGATGATCTTTTTGTTATAGGCAATGGTAAAAATTAAATACAACATCTTAAGGACAAACTGCATCGCAAATTTAATATCAAATTTGGGCAGGCTTAGCTATTTATTAGGCATGAATTTTTTGGAAACTAATGAGGGACTAATAATGTCTCAAAGAAAAATATGCTAACCAATTCCTTGGTTACTATGATATGCAACACATTCGCCCATCTGTTTCTCCTTTGTATCTTAACCAGAAGCTCTCTAAAGATTTGGGAGAACTACTTCTTGATCCAACCTCTTACCACCGACTGATAGGGAAGCTCAACTTCCTTACCAATAGTAGACCTGATATATCCTATGCGGTTCAACATCTAAGTCTTTCTTCAAATGCCCACAAATATACATTATCAAGCAGGCTCTACACACATTGTCTTACATCAAAGGTACAACAGGTTATGTATTACATTTCAACACTCAATTAATTATACTTTGATGGCTTATTATGATCCAGATTAGGCATCTTGCCCTACACTACTACAAATTTTGTCAATAACTACTGCCCAAAGACAACTGTTATAAAAATAAGTAGTCATTGATATAAATTGGGGTTTTTAGTGTTGATAATACAACTGTTATTGAGATGGAGTAGTCATAAGCACCCACGGCACTAAACATGAGGCGGAGGTTTATTATTAAAGAGGAAAAAGAGTGTTTACGGAGGTTCGAATCCTGATTGACACATAAATATCATCAAATCAAAAATAAAAGCAACACATTCTACTTTCACGCAGTCCCTTACCGTACTCTTGCTATATTTCTAATTCTCTCACTGTATTCTCGCTCTCGCTCTCGCGCTCGCGCTCCCAACCCTAACTATCGTTCTGTTCTTGGATGTTCAGAGAGAAGAAATTTTTGGTGTAAACTGCAAACGCAAATCGCAATCCGGTGAGATCTCTTCTCAATTTTTTACTTGCGGAAGTCGATAATGAACGCAATGAAGGATTTAGTCTTCTTAATTGTTGTTTTTTTGCTTATTTCTCAATCCTAACTTGCGTTATTGGTGTTCAGGAACACTACAATATCAATCTTCAGCGCACACTTCAATTTCTAGGCGCAGCTGAGCTTCCACCACCTCTTTCTATGTTAGATCTATATCAATCTTCACCGTAAGCTTCTTCTGCTCCTTTCTATCTATTCCTGACATAAACCCTCGCCCGAACAGCAATCTAGCCTCATGAGGCTTATGGTAGAGCGTATTCATGTTTCGAGAAGTATCTTTTGTATTCTCCTAGTCGAACGAAAACCTAAATTTCAAGCTCGTTTAATTACTCTCTTTTTCTGGTAGTGGCGTGAGCTGCTAAAAATCACCAAAATAGGGGAATAAGATATAAATATATATAAGCAAGCGACTTAGAGAACATTGACGGTGTATTTTAAACGAAAGAGAACTAACCACTGGTGTTGCTAGTTGCTTATGATTGGAATCTGAACTTCTCACTATATTTTCCCACTTGCGATGAAAAGGTGTGTCCCTGGAACACTGAAAATCAGTTCTATTTATACAATGAACTTGTGTGTATGGTCACTTACAGTTTCGGTTATTAATCATTATTTCTATTTATATAGGTGCTAAGTGACACTACTAGTGGTACAAATCGTTCATGCCATGTAAATCAAGTAGCTGCTACAAATGGAGGACTTGGTCAAGGTAGAAAAAATTCCCTCTATTTGTTAGTTCATAGTGAACATCAAGGTGTTTTATTTGTTCTACCCTTGAACTACTGCTGCTAAACTTATGCTCCTGTTGAACTTTCATTGCTACTACTGCTCTAGAACTGATATTGATGCTGCTGTTGAACTGTTATTGTTGCTGCTTGGTGTGCTTGGTTATATTCTTCGCCCTTGAACTGCTGCTGCTAAAATTATGCTACTGTTGAACAGTTATTGTCGCTGCTATTGAAGTCCTATTGCCGTTGTTTTTAAAATGCTATTGCTGCTGCTAGTAATTGAGGAATTTATGGTCAGCTATAATGCTTGTTTTTGCACTCTAAGTACACTATTAATATGTCTGGAATATGTGCAGTGTTAGTAAAAGCAAATTTCTGTATAGAACAGATAGCCATGGTAGTTGGTCATTCTAGACCGAAATTCGATTTTACTATATACTAAATGTCATTTTATTTGCTTATGATCTTAGAGCTGCCCTTCTTAGCTTTGAACAGAGCAATGGAAAGTCGTTCTTTTGTTGGTGATAGATAATGGAAAGCTGTTGTAAATGAACAATACGGATAACTTGCAGGTGTGAGCATTTATGTACTTATTTAATAGTCATTTTCACTGCTTAAGTTGTTTATTTTAACTGAATTTTATTCTGATATATTGGCTCAGAAGGGATTCAATTAATCCTGATGTTGTTGATGACGAGGAGGAACAAACATGTAGTGAAATTGTTATATGAAATGATAGGGTTGATTACGTAGGCTACACTCATATTTGTGAATGACGTGCATAATTTGATTGGTGAAATAGCCTTTTTCTTCTAGCTTGCTGTAGATAATGGAAAGCTGTCGTTCTTTCCTTTCTTTTTCTCTATTTCCAAATCCTAACTTATGTTTCTTTGCACTTTCTGGAAAAATCATTGTTCTCGCTGTGAATCAACTTACTGTGAATCAACTTACTGTTGAGAATGCGAGAGACTCCATCTCATTATTCTACTAAAACGATGGTAAGACCTAGTTTCATTTTCTTGCTAGTTGGCAACTCGAGTTCCATTTGTTATTCACTTAATTTTTTCTCAACCCTAACTTGCATTCTTAGAGCTATCAGAAAAAAAAGTTGTAGCCTTTAATGTCTTGCAAATCTTTTGTGGATGCTCAGAGAAAATTCATCTCACTTATCTACTAGAAACGCAACGGGTGAGACTTGTTTTCATTTTTTTGCTAAGTTGAGTTTTTCAGTTTCCCAATTGCTAATCGCAAATATATTTCCAACCCTAACTTGCGTTATTTTTTGCTTCCAGAAAAAAAAGCTATCCCTCTATGGTTTGAATGGCTTGCGAGTCTATAGTCAACACACAAGAAACACTCCATCGCTTTCTTCGATTGCATACATAATGGTAAGATTTCCTTTCATGTCTTTGCTTGGTGGAGTAAAAAAGATGAACATAGGATTTGAGATTTGTTATTTTTTTAGTGAAGAAAAATAATTTGGGGTTCTCAGTGGCTATTCTCGATGGTGAAACACTATTTTCATTGTGTAATTATATGTTTTTGCTTCACTAAGCAGCACTACAACATTTTGTAACCTGCAATCGGATTCTATATTGTTGGCTATCTATGAAGCCTAGTAGAATATAGTAGATTAGGGTGTGGTTTGTTTCAAACTGTAAACTACTTTTAACAGTCCTGAACAGAAAACACCAATGCAGTGTATATGTGTCTTACTTTCTCTATGTTACAATGATATGAACTTGTATTTTCTATCTATCTATATCTCAGTAAGCTTTATCCCAGCTTATTTCGTCCTATTCAACTTCTAGTTTCCAGCTTGTAATCAGCTGGAGGCTGTTTCTACTTTATTGCCTTTTCGGTTTAATATTTAATGAATGTAGTTTTAGCATAGTCTTTCTAATCGGATGAGTTAATACATGATGTGGTTTATTTTCTCATTGAAATTAAATTTGTCACTATTATGAAACTCCTGCTAGACAAGCATTTTAAGGAAGAGAAACCGGCTCTCTGCTGTATTAAATAAATTACTAGAAGTGCTGTTTGTTGCTGTTGCATCTCGTTCAACTGATTGAAAACGGAACTGAAACCTGTTTATTCAGGAATCGCGGTAATATAATAAACTTCTTCTCTCTTCTGTAATAGATAAATCACTGGAACTTGTTTATTCTTGTGTGTCTGCGCCTCTGCAGATATAAATCTGCTAGCTCAACTGATTGAAAACTGGACTGAAACCAGTTCATTCATGACTTGGTAATATACTGGAACTTCTTCTCTCTACTGCAATATAATATATTCCACTGAACCTTCCAATACCATGAGGAAATGAAAATTTACTGTTGCCGATCTCAGAAACTCGTATATGTTGCTTTTTGATTTAAAATAAAGCAATTGGCTGATGAGGTGCTTAGTCAAATTGCTAGTTTCATGCCACTGCTTTGCTAGTGTAATGAAGGTTTGGATTGCTGCCTTTTTTTTTTACCTAGATATTCTAAAACAAGTGTTATTCTGTCTATTGCTGATTGTAGAATTCATGTGGTGGGATTTGAAATCCGGATAATGATATTCTCTAGCTAATCTGCTTATGGTTTATTTCATTGAGGTTTAAGTCCTTAAATTCATAGTAATTAAATTGTACTTTGTGTTATTTGCTACAAACTGAAGTCTCCATCATGGGTTATGCATCAAGTTTATCATGCCTTGATATCTGAAGATTTATCAGTAATACACTACTACAGAATGTAGCAGTACATCGGGCGATAAGGAACATACATCTCTTGTGTCATTTGATCTTATTCTGTTTGCTTGCGATTCTGCAGAGATTAATCTGGAATTACTTCTCGTGAATCTCTAAGGAGGAAAACTTTGCAGAAGATGAAGAAGGATAAGAACTCACACTTGGATCATCTCCTCTCATGTCCAAAACAGCAGCAACATCAATTAGTTTGCATCTTGAATTTGATCAAGCGGTTGGTAAAGGAGGAGGTTGGGGCCTATCAAGTGAGGAAGAGGATCCTTTTCACTACTTCGGGATGAGTTAAAAGAATGGTTACTATTGTATTTTATCTAATTTTGTGGTTTGTGAAATAGTTGCAACTTTGAACTTGGGCGTTTACTTTGAATCTGTTAAGGGTGGATGGGTGGGTGCTTGTATGTATGGCTCTTTCTCATGTGGTGGTGCACTCAACTATTGTACTTTGGCTTTATGCCTTATAATATAAAAGTTACCAAATTGTGGTAATTTGTATTTTGAAATTTGTTCAAGTATTGTATTTGTATAGTATGAATGGTAAAAAAATGTATTAAAAATGACCAAAGACAACTGGTAAAAACAGTTGTCTTTGGGCTTAAAAGTGAGAAATAATATGACCTATCACAACTGTTATTAACAGTTCTCTTATGTGTGTCTACTACAACCGTTTATAACAGTTGTAATAGGTCATTTACCAGTTGTTGTTTGGCTTGATTATACACACTGTGAATAAGACAGGTTGTCTAATAACTTGTTTAAACAGTTGTCGTAGGCATTTTTTGTAGTAGTGCTATGAGCAGAAAATCCGTCTCGGGCTATTACATCCTACTTGGCAGATCACCTATGAGCTGGAAGTCCAAGAAAAAAAACTTCTATCGCTCTCTCTTCCATGGAGGCAAATATAGATTGATGAGACAAGTCACCGCAGAGCTGAGTTGGTTGAGTCGTCCACTACACGAGTTGGGCATTCTAGAAAGACAACCAGTTCCTCTCAATGCATCAACATGACAACTATTTATATTGCTAAAAATCCAGTTTCCCGTGAGAGAACAAAGCACATGGAACGGGATTGCCACTATGACTGAGAAAGCATATTAAATGGACTAATATAGGTGCAATACATACTAGGAATTCATCAGCTGATTGATATGCTGACCAAACCTTTATTTGTAAAAGGGTACAACATCGTCTTACAAAAGCTAGGATTATATCAGTCACAAGACAAGACGTAGATATAACACCTAAGTCTTGAGGGGCTCTTATTAGACATATGTATATCATATTATGTTACTTGCACTACTACGGTACAGTATATTAGTATATACATTATATTATACACTCGCGTGCTCTTTCGACTAGTTTGTTAGTTGTTTATCTCGGTAGTATTAATACTACTCTTGTAACTTGTATTCCTCGATCACTTCTTCGATATACAAACTCTCTTGTTCTTTACCAGTTGACAGTTATGTACGGTGTATTTATCCAATCATGTACTACACTTATTATAAAACGAATTAAAGAACAATGAAACTTAATTCAAAAATGACATTAGTAATATAATAATTACTACCACCACTTGCAAAAATTAAAACCGTCTTACAAAGTTTGTCTTACACAATTAACAATGAAATATCAGTTGGAACAATATTATTACATTGAACCCACAACAATTAAACTAGTGTTACAAAAGTTTTCAAGCATGAACGTTGTGAATATATCATTTGCAATCTGGTCACGAATAGCGTTCATGCGTATTGCACTTTCAGTCTCCGGTGTGTCCTCGTCCTCAAATACTTCCGCGTCATATGCATCATTGTAGCTATGACTTCCATTTCAATTATGGAGGAGACAGCTGATAATGCCTTATGTAGTAGAACAAAAAATTTGCAATCCGAAGAATGCATTAATGATTTGACTCAGATCACTGACATGGTACGATGACATCTACTCCAATGTTCCCACTTAATTTGATTGATTTCAAGGCCCAGCAACATCTAAGAATAACTCACCTTAAAAAATGTGTGCAAGCTTAAAGTGTTCGTTTCTCTCGACTAGTGAGGCTCCTCTCAACTGGACTGGGTGGTAAGTAGCTGGAAAATACAAAGCTAATGCTATATTTTAATTCGCATATCTCTTATTACCCAAGTAATATTTTTAGTTATAAGTAGTCACCATAGGTAAATGCTCAAGTGTTTCATATGAAAAAAAAAAAGAATGTAGCACTAGCTTCAAGTAATTGAAAATTTTCAGGAGGAGGGCGAATTGAGGAGTCATTTCCCAGGAGGAGGTACTCATACCATGTTATTGGCTAATAACCTGGTTATGGACTTCTCTCATAGGCCAAAAAGATTCGTTGGCTCTCTTACACAAATGCCAATAATCATATTACATATGATACTGCAAAGATGCAAAGAAACCAATTTCATCCCTTCTTCCCCTTCCTAGATATGCTAAGGCATGGGCACCTAGATTACTTGTTCTAGTACGAAATACCAACTCACTTCTGAAAAGAAGTAGCATGCTTCATAACATCTTTAAGACTATGCTTACTTTTAGAGATACTTCCCCTTCTTTGTTAAGAAAAGAATCAATTGAGAGACAATCATAAAGAAAACAAACTTTTGTTGATCCCACTTTCTTGGCCACCAAAACACCAAACAAAAGAGCTTTAGCTTCGACTAGCGCAGGTGTCCAGGAATTATCACCACCTTTGACACCAGCTGCATGAATATGTCCGCTTGATGATTTGCACAGAAGCCTATTCCATAACCACCATCTAACCCAACACTACCATTTACAAAAACTTGGAGAGCATTCATTTCCTGAAGACATTCTACCATAAGGAAAGAGCCATTTTTGCTGCATAGAACTAAACAAGCAACATCAAGGAAACCGTAAGCTTGACCCCAACGTCACTCAAAGGAGCAAACTCTACCATGCTCTACTTTACATTTGGCAAACCAAATCCTCCATAAATAAAAGGATTAGATTTTCAGCTACAACCAAATATAAAGGCAGAGAGAATGATAAGAACCAATCTCTAAATCCCGCATCTGTTAGAGAACCAACCAGTTGTAGAACATCAACAACAAACCACCACTGCTTAACATTCTTGTACTAAAGGAACACGTGAGTCACTTCTCATATCCTCCACATGAACTACATCATTCCTTAATGCTATTTTTGCATCTTTGAAAGCAAGGCCCAACACGGCGAAATACCTGAGCGTACGTGAGCTCATATGTAAAGGTGATCATAATGTGTTCGACCCGACATGCCCGAGCTTGGGTTTTTGGACGAGCCTGTACAAAAAACCAAGCCTGAAAAAACTCCGGGCCGGATTATGGCACATTTCCGAGCCGTGGACAAACCCAAACTGGCCCGATTTTATATTATTTTTTTAAAAATAATACTCCCTCATGTTCTAAATAGATGATTTTCTAGCTACGACACAAGAATTAAGAAGAAAAAAAGTAGACCATTTACCCTACTTTTTGCATTGGGAATTGAAATAATTTGAAATGTAGAGTTGTGAGATAAAATTGAGGGGTAGAATTAGAAAGTAGATGATAAAAAAAAACCTAACAAGTTTTACATTTCAAACTAATACGAACATCTGTAAGTATCTTATTTGTTTACTTTACTTATTAAAATGCTATAAAACAATGCAAGATGCACTATGACACCCAAGCCGTTCAGATCATTAACTAGGCAAAACATTTTGCCATAGCCCGAGCTGAAAGTTTTGGGGCTAATTTTCTTTCCAACTCTACCCAACTATTTTTCTATCCGTGCCAATCGACCTAATATACAAGTTGAGCCGAGCTGGGTGGTTATAATTAGCTATATGATCAAGACTTTTATATAACCTATTAATGTATTGATATATGTCATTGCCTCTGAGATACGAGAGCAACATACCTTTCCATATGTGAAAATAATCTCGTATGAGCTTTATCAGTTTGGTATTAGATGATAGAATAGGTTGGGTACATGCTTATGCAGGACCCGGAAAGAGAAGCCCTTGGTTCAGTCCAGCTAGGGAGCCAATTGCCCTTTCACAGATCACACGGTGAAGAGTGTGCCATCAAAGCAGGCAAAAGAAGACAAATTGGACAATTCAAATAAGGGCACAAGCCATGACAAACTCTGATAGCAGAAAAGAATTCATATTGTTCTAGACCTAGGGTTTGATAGAGAATGGGGAATGATAATGTATTGCTGTTTCATTCTTTGTTTCGATTTAAACTGAATATGTTGCCATATGGACTATTTTTCAAAAATAAGAGTTAGATTAAAGATAACAAAATGCATGCCTAAGAGGTCATGAACTAATAACCAACAAGGAAACCAAGATTGTAAGATTACAATTAGAAGCATTAGGCATAGGCAAGATTGGAAACATCCTATGACCACCAACTTAACAGAGTACACCGATGTAAGAAGAACCAACAAAAGATCTCCTAGCCCATAGCTGAAGTAGGAACCGCAACGACCAACCCAACATGAGCGGTCAACTAAGGTCAACCCTATCCAAGAGAACGACTGCCTATCCAACTGCCAGTGAAAACATCCTTTTGAAAGCAGTGCATAAAGAGGATAATAGTGCCGAGAAAGGCACCATTAGAGTACAGAAGATCTTGCTGACTCCACCAATTGTGCTCAGGAAGTCGATCACAAAGGATTTCCAAAAGATGAGAGAACTAAACATTATTGTAACATTAAGGAGAAGACAAACTTCATCTGCTGCATATCAAGTCTACTCGACAAATGAGGGGAGAGGAGAGAAGCTGGTCCTCCGCATACTTATTTTTATGGACAAAAAATTAGACATGCAAGTGGGAAAAAAATAACAGCAAACGACTGATGATGCGATGATGAGCGGACGGACGATGGTGAGAGCGCGAGAGGGGTGAGGACGGGCGATCGATAAGGTGGTGAGGAGGCGGACCAAAGCTGAAGGCGAGGTAAACCCACTTCCGACTTTACATTAAAAGCACAAAAAATTGTGCTCAAATTGACGCTCTTGCCAACGCGTTGGTAGTGAAATCCAAATTGTTTGAGAAAGATTCAAAAGAGATTTGGAGGATGAAGTTGAAGGAGGTGTATCCCCCTTGAAAGGGTCTCTCTCCTCGCTACATGAGGGAAACTGGTGATAGATGGTATATATATATGTTATACATGTGTAATGGGCTTTGTTATTCTAACATTAATAATGGTCTAGGATGGGCTACTATTATCTATTGGTCTTTGCTCTTCTTCCCCTTACGGGTATAAACACGCCAGCAGAAGGATTTGTGGTGAGGTGAAAGAAGGGATTGTTAGAAAAATCCAAACAAAACGGATATTAAAAGCAAGGAGAACGAGTTTGTGCTAGGCAGTAGACTGGAGTCCTATCCACATAGATGTTAAAAGTGTTTTCAGCATAGGCAGAAATACATATATTCTCTCGATCACCTCAAAAAGCAAAATGACTAGCCAGGTAAAATGAAATGCAGCTGTAACAGAACTCTTCCATTGAATGGTCAGTACATACAAGTACAAGATTGCAAATGAGGGACGTGTACTGCAAGAACCATAGTCCTCCTACGAGCATTATTTCATCAGATCTTCCGCATAAGTACTACCCTCACAGCTCAGTAACAACGTTGGCAAATTCAACTTCTTGAACAAATCACAAGATTAATATTACAGGACTGAATCAACATTTATGCATGAACCGCTGAAGCTCCTGGTGCGCAGCTTGTTCTCAAGGTCCAGCTACGGGGAATTAGACTTTAAGGATAACTATGTACTTGCCTTAGAGAAGGGCACTTGACAAACCATTGTGCTACAGATTCCTTCAAGGTTGGAGAAACAGGAGATTCACCCAAAAACACATCAAAGAGGGCTTTCGTGACATTCGTCGACTCAATTGTGGAATCCACTGCTGCGGCTTCCTCACCAGATGGAACAGAAACCTACCAGAAACATGTGAATGAGTTTTAAGCATATAGCAGCTTCTTAAACACCACAAGTTGACTGAAAGCATGCAAAAAGAGATCTCAGCATTGCTGCAGGACTGTGGATTAGCATGAAAAAAAATGCTTGGCATTCAAAAGACGCAGATGTCTCCTTCATTTGTTATTTCTACATCGTACTAAGTTTTGGTTCAAACAGCTTAGCAGAGAATGTCCAAACATACCAGCATTTTGGATGGCTCAAGCCAAGTCAAATTTATAAGAGTTCCTTTGTTTAGAGATCGGCCGAGAAGATGCTTCGAAATTTCGCAAGAGCAGAATCATCAGTGGAAGTGGGTGAATTGATTCTTGGAGATACAGCTTCGTCTAAGGCATCCCAGAATGTTTTACCATCAACATCTCTCACCAAACAAATCTGCAGTGTCTTCTCCAAAGTGGCTGCATATACACAGTGCACATTCACGTCTATTTTATTTTTCAAAGACTAACTCCAAGACAAGGGGGCGGAATATAGAGCAAGAATCTCAGGATTACACTGATAGATTGAGTTAAATAGTGCTCTATCTTGCTGAATGTCAGTGGTGGATTTCCCTTTCCAGGAGCTTAACTCGTTAAACATAAGCGGATTTACATAAAGCCCAGCCGCATAGACCTTCACCCCAATAATTGCAAACACTTTCTCCCTATAGCCTGAAATTGAATGGAAGCGTATTTGTAACGTTATCATGAAAAGAGAGGAGACAGACAGCAAACAAGAAAATTTCACAAAAATAAAGGGAACATAAAATGATTCTATATAATAAGAACAAGGGGAAAAAATCAGCTTGCAAGAAATAAGCTGCTGTTTGAACAGAAAGCGAGAGACTGGACAGAAGTGATTCACTCTGCAAAGTTCCAAATATTGGAGACCGCAACAATATACTACACTCTCCTGCCCTGCTTTATGGTGTGAATCTGAAGGATTTGTGCTGAGTCAATTACCAGTCTTCTGTGGAATGATGGTGTCTTTCTATGTTGTTTTCTATGCTATTTTGTCTACCTAGCTACTGATATTGTATCTCTTTCTTAGACTATATGTCTGTATAGCTAGCTTGTACTAGCTGATAAACCCATAATAGGTATGTAAGCTACGCTTTGTTAGCCCCCTATCAAAAAAAAAAAGAACAAGGGGAAAAAATGAATAGTTTGTCATAATGATCATCAATCAATACATCCGGGCGACCACTCTGATGTCTGAGTCATTGTTTGCGGCGCCTCACACAGGGTTTACGCAATTTGCTATATATAAAACTCAGGTAGGGTGAAAGTAAAGCATTATAAACATGCAAATACTCACATTTTCAAAGAAGTTAGCAGAACATACTCACCAGTCCCAAGCAATGATAAAGAACTTGAGCACCCTGAGACATCCAGAGTCTTTGAGAATTGCACCTTGGTGGCAGGTTCTTCGATGTATACCGAACTTCCACCTGTGCATGTAGGTTTATATATTCAAAAGGGGTAAAAGTTAGACCTTCTCTTTCTTTTTCCAAAAGGGAACATATGTTGATCATTGTAAGGATATAAATGGTACTCAATGGTCCATCCTGAATTACCTATTGCTTCTCTGTTTAACATTTTAAAATAGATATTGCATTTCATTATAAGATACGATAAGACTCCAGCACTAATTTTGGCAGATTGTCATGGAGCGAAGTATGAAACTCTGTCACATAGAAAGCAGGCTTCTAGACTGAAAGTGTCCCGAAGTATGAGACTATGGCCCCCATTTGGTGGCCACAGGCCAGATTAATTCTCAGATTATCTAAACACATGCATTTGCTGCGTTTAGATAAAGCTGTTTTGTAATAGAAGGTGTAGGTCACTGAAGAAAAAGAAACAAATAAAATAATGACAAGTGGCATAAAGCTACATTAATCTCGCTCAAAAACAGAAGCTAGCCACCAAAGAGGGCTATGAAAAGAAAAACACAGACACATAATAAATTAGATAGCGTGCCATGTGGTTTATTGCAGAAAGGTGAAAGCTAGTATAAACAATTATCAAAAAGACCCTTGAATTCCTTACTTTTTCTCTCCTATCAATACAGGTGGTCAACAGCTGGCACAGTATGATAAACTAAGGGCATCCACAATAGTGATGAGTTTCTTAACACATTTTTAGGTGTAATGTAATCTTAAAATGTATTTTATTACTAAAGAAACTCGATCAAACTATTATTCATTACCATAACAAAGTTTTCTTAACTTTCTATTTCTTAGTGAACAACCAATAAACTATCGTTTTTTAGACATGTCAAATGGGTTATCTGTTCAGGTCAAAATCTGTTCGGGGTCATTGAAATTTTCGGGCTGTTTGGATTCGGGTCATTCAAGTTTGGTTAAATCAAGTCGGTTGGGTTACAGAGTTAGTTAGAGAGTAGTGTGGGTTTCGGTTATTTTGAGTCATGATTATTTTTAAAAAAATTATTAAATAAATATACCTAATTTCTAGCAGAATTTACTACATGTAGATTACACAAAAAAATCAATACAATGTCAATTCTAAAATTCATTGAAATATAATCTGGTTAATCAAGTTTTTTGTAGTCAGTATATTATTATTCAGGTAATTCAGTTTGGGACAATTTAAAGTTACTATTATTTCATGTTAGTCGAGTTTGGTCAAGTTTTAGTTATTATTATTGCAGGTCATTCATGGTGGCCTTTTCTCTCTCTTTTTTTTGGTTTCTCTCATTTCTTTCTCATCGACTCCTCCACCTTTGTGAACAATAAATCTAGCTAAAAGTGGTTCTTCTTGGGACTAGCGGTGTTTCCCGTCTTCGGTGAGGTACGTGCGCATGTCAGTGCAAGCGAAAAAGAGGGCGAGAAAGAAGGGAGAAGATGGGGGTCAAGCATTTGCGGACAATCGAGGCTGGTGAGGAAAAGCACACAAAATTACTTGAAGGCCAGCAGGAATTAAGGGTTTCAGGGGGGCGAATTAGGAGCCCTTTTTCGTACCCTTTTTTGAGCTTTGCTTGGAATTGGGTGTTGCTTGGGGTATGTTTTCCCTCTGTCCTTTCTTCTCTCTTGTCTTGGGTGTGAATGAAGGATTGTTTTGGGTGTGGATTTGTTGTGTGGTGTGTGTTGGCTTCCAAGGTAAGACGGTGAATTCGAGGTTTCGAGGTTTTCAAGGATGGTTGATGGCTTGAACAAGCGCACTGTTTCAGCGGTAGGCTCCGCGGAGCCTGAGGGCTGCCTGGTGCAATGAGTCTTGGAATAGGGCGGGGAATAGGTGATCCCCGTCCAGTTAGGAATTTTTATGTTTTAGTTCTACTCAAGTCATCTACTTTGTTGTCTGAAATAGTAGGTATGCAGGTTAGGTCTTATGTTTATCTAGTTTTTTATGCTCTTTCTTTTCTGGGACAATACCTTCCTATGATGATATTTGGTGTTGGCGACGAGTTAGTTCCTCTTAATCTATGTGGGTATGGTTTTGGAGACTTAATGCAAGTGGCCGCCTTACCAGAAGATCACTGTCGCTGAAAGGCGAAGAGTTACCTCGTGAGCTTGGTACTTGGTTAATGTCTTTGCAAGGAATGCTCTGGACGCTAATGGCTTTCAAAACATTCACAATCATGTTTCAAGATTGTGACGTCACCGTAGT
Source organism: Limonium bicolor (assembly GCA_023374045.1). Classification (NCBI taxonomy): domain Eukaryota; kingdom Viridiplantae; phylum Streptophyta; class Magnoliopsida; order Caryophyllales; family Plumbaginaceae; genus Limonium; species Limonium bicolor. The sequence goes on along the minus strand of CM041782.1, from coordinate 59,061,621 downwards.
GGTGTGCTCTTCCCTGAGCGGTGTTTGGGTTGCTCTTGTGGCAAGAATGTGTGGCTGGTGTTTCGTATCGGTTATGACAGATGCGGATTATCTTTTCTGTCCTATGTATGGTTACTTTAGGCAAAAGATAGATCTTTATAGTATATGTTACTCTATCTAGGGTTCATACTTCAGTTACTTATAGTTTTAGGGTTTAGATTTCTCTGGTTTACTATTTTGGAATCGGGAATTATGTTTTCTTATTGCTCCGCTTTTGTACTCTTAGTTGTTGAAATGAATTGGTACTTGTTCAATAGATTATTTCAGGTCACTCAGGTTCGAGTCTGTTTCAGGTCACTAGTATTTCCGGTCATTCGGGTTCGGGTCAGTTTCAGGTCAATTGGGTTTCAGGTTTAATATATTTAAATATTTTTGGCTTTTGGACAGGTTTTGAGTTCGGATAAAATGGGCGGGGTTTCAGATTCGGGTCAAATTTTAACAGCTCTCGCTATTTAGATGTGTAAGAGGAAATAAGAAGAGAGAGACACACACACAATGGTGGGGTCTATTGAGTTATAAAAAAGTGAGATTCTTAGTTAAGAATCCGTGAGAGAGAAAATTGGGTGATTTCATACTATTGTAAAACATTTATTAATTTCTTACTGACACAAGGGATAAAAATACCCACCATTGTGGATGATGCTCTAACAGTCATTTTCCACTTGCTCTTTCTTTCATTACCATTCTACTTCCTATTTCTTCGAAATCATCTATCAACTAGTTTACCAAATAGGTTTGAGATGCTTATCCACATTTTCAATCTTCCCCTATCAATCATATAGAAGAAGGTTTTCCATGATGGCGGAACTTCCTATATTAGGATCAAAAAGCTATATAGAACTTTTACATTACACTCCAATAAGGAAAAATCACAGCTGATTTGTTTCTTTAAAGATGAGCTAAGCATGGAAGGTCCACACAGTGCCAACTCTAACACTCCAATAAGCGCCACACAGTTCGTAATTAAACGTTTTTGTTTGTCAACGGACTAGTTAGCTAGTTAATGTTAGTTTACAATGTCATTCCCCCCTTAGATGTAGTGGCCAATGTTAGACAAACTTTTAAAACCACCTTTCCAACTGTTTGGTGCGACCATGTTAGAGGAACTAATAAGGTCGATTCAAATTACAAATATATAACTTCGGGACGTTTGTTTTGAGCTAGGAAACTGAGTGAAATCACGAAAGAGATTGGGGAGAGAAATAGAAAAAGAATCGCTTTGATTTTTCTTACTGGTTTTGTGGTTGTTTAAGGAAAAGAAAAATAAATAACCGGTCGTTCCAGTCAATGGTCAACGACTACTGATTGCCAATCAACGACCCTCAATTATCGGTCCGTATTCACTGGTCACCAGTCAATGGTCATATGGAAATCTCATTAGCTAGTAGCGGTGAGGAATTGGAATTTTTAATGGTGGGGGAATCCCATCCCTTCCCTTTTTATGAAAATAAAAAAAACTGACCATTTCCTGATTGCCTTTCATGATTTCCCAAAACAAACATCTACCTTACTACCGTCTTAGATAAAAAACCTAAAGAAGCTGAGGAGGAAACGAGAATCTAATCCGTTATGTTTCCTTTCTTACAAAAATAGGGGGAAATGAGAATGAGAAAAGCAAACATACAAAAGTAATGCAGCATGCACAGCGTCGAACCGGTAAAATGACAAAAGAATAAATTACCGGCAGATGAAGCAGCAGCAGCCTTGGGAGAGACAATAAACCTTCCATTTTGGAGATGTGCTGGTGACGAGAACTGGAGCAACTCTGGGATTTGCCGATGAACTCAGCGGTTAAATTCAAGTGTTTGGGGGGAGAGAAAAGTTTTAGAGTCCGCTTTCCCATTGATCGATGGCCGGTAGGAAATGGGCGAACGCCCGATTTGTCCGAAAGCAGCATTTTTTGCGAAGTACAGTATTAACGGAAAACGGACGGAAACCAATGATATGTAATTGTGAGCAGCTTCTGCGGATTTCGCTTAATAAAATATTTATAGGGTGTAATATAAGTAGTCGTGACATTCTTGCAGCTCAAATCGCTCCGTTTGAATTGTTCAGCAGAAGAAAAGAGGAGGCCTCAGCAAGAGCTCTTGCTCGTTACTCGGCACCCGAGTCTGAGTGAACTGAAAGTTTAGACCTGGCAATATGGGTCACTAGGGGTCGGGTTGATTCAACCCTAACCCAACTCATTTAAAATATCATCCAACCCCAACCCAAACCAAAAAATGGATGGGTCAGAAAATCATGACCCTAACCCAACCCGTTTTAAAATCCTCAACCCTAACCCAACCCACCCAACCCATTTTTTCAAGCATACAATAATTTAGATGGATTAGGAGTAGAAATTAATAAAAAAAAAATTCAAATACATCCAATGCTAGCTGGCACAGCTAATTAGGATGAAACTAAAGGGAGAGAAGTAATCTTGCTTGATCGACCAAACTTTAAACGAATTCCATGTTATGCAAAGAATGTAAAAGTACTGCACAATTTCTCATGAATAGAATAACACTTACTTTTTTCATAAGTTTATATTTATCAATCTAAGCCTAAAGCTCTACCACTGTTGGGCAGGAATCCTATCTAGATATGCACATGTTCCTAGTGCCCTTAATAAAAAGAGGAACGAAAATGAAAATCTTCATTATGCATTAGAGAATATACTAAAAAAAATCTTCTAAAGTTAGAAATAATTTATAATTGAGAGCTCAAAGCCTCAAACTATGACTGATAGTTTTAAAATAATTACACCTGTTTAAACTGAGTGGTCATGCTTGAGAAAAGTACAATCACAATCACTTAATCGTTACCAACAGTTGAGGAACTTTTATGAGCATGCTATCCGCATTGTTGGCTTCAGAATTCACCAAGAGGTCTATATAAAAACAATTCTACTTACAAAAAAAAATCACCTACTTTTATTCACCCTTCTAGATTATGTGAACATATCTATGTTCTCAGAACAACTATGACAGTGAGAATAAGAAAAAGAAACATTGGACAGAGATGAAGAGTGACATAGACATAAACAACGACGTAGAGAAGAAAAATGGATGTGAGTATGCAAGACGAGAGCATTGGGTATTCAACATTATGTTAAGGTATGGTTGTCCCTTTGTTTGATATGCAGCTGGTTGGGCCGTTTGTTTAGTTAAGATTATGTGATATTATTAACGGTGGGAAAGCCCAACTGCACTTGGCTTAAGGCTTAGGTAAGAGTGATCTGAAAATAAATATATATGTGAATTAATATTTTATTTTTTATTACTAACAATATATTTTCGGGTTTCGGTTGGGTCATGGGTTAAGATCTCTACCCTAACCCACCCACAAAATTAGCTTATTACCCTAACCCAACCCAAAAAATAGATGGGTCAATAATCAAGACCCTAACCCGCAAATTATGGGTTGATTCGGGTTGGGTTTCGGGTTGGGTCAAAATTGCCAGGTCTAACTGTAATTGGAGTTGCTACGGGCGGGCCCACTTGTACGGCGCCATTGGGTATTACACTCATTGAGGCGCAAGATGTTAGAACCGAGGGAGAAGCGGATAACAGTTTTGACGTAGCAATTTTTGAAAGTTACATTTATGTGTTACTCATAGTAACGACTGTGTAAGGTGCTCTCCTATAATATAAAATTCGAAGACACGGGCACATTACCTGATTTTACACGAAAAGAGTATTTACGGAGTCTTGATTATGACCTCTATTGTTAAGTAATCAATTTGTGGTTAGAGATCTAAACCCATAACCCAAAAATATATTTGATTACCAAATTCCATATATACAAATCAAACTATGTTAGTTAGAATGAGTTGACTATCCAATAATAATATCAATATTAACTAAGACTGTCCAAGTATATCGAACAACGATTACATATGTTGATAATGCTGGAGATACATCATATAGTATTCATGTCTAGTGATGCCCAATGTTGTTATTGCAGTTAAGAACATGTTGTTTAAATTACTATAAGGGTCATTAGTGATATACAAGTGATATTATATACTAATTCTGAAAGCAAATGTGCTGCTAAAAGTTAACTTTGGTAACGGTTAAGTATTAGTGTACCATGAACACTCATTTAAAACATTATTACTATCAATCATAGTTTGACTTTGATCTTAGATAAATTATCAGAAGATGTGTCAGTAATACAATGCATATGAAGATCATCCATGGATAATGTGCATATCGAGATAGGTTTAACAGCAGTAGAGGTTTAGGCTCAATTGATTAAAATCTTAGGAAAAATATGATTATTCTATTTATGGGGAATTGTGCAGTACTTTAGATCTTGATAAAAATGTTCATTTAAACTTGTCATAAACAAGATTACTTCTGTTTCATCCTATTAAGAATGCTTTCTAGACCTGGATGTGGATATTAACATAATCCATCTAAATTAATTGTCGAAAAATTGTTGGGAGGGTTGAAGATTTACACGTTGGGTACATTTTTGACCCTTCTTTTTGGGTAGTTGATGTTATGGGTTGGTTAGGGTGATATCCTAAAATTCGAGGACAGGCACATTGCACCCTACATGTTATGGATTATCCACTTGAAAGTCTAGTCAGCTGTTGATTGAACTGTTTTATTGACTTAGCTGTTTTTTTATTATATTAACTGTAAAATGTTGTAATTTTTATATATAAGTCCACAATGAAAAAAATTATATCATTGTCCACCTAAATTCAATCTTTTCAAAACAAGACAAGTCATGAATATGATTTGACAACTTTGAAAAAAAATCTATTTTTACATGAGTATGACGATACACTAAAATGATAATATGATTCATTAAAATTGATATTATCATTCATTAACTAATAAGTGGTGAATTAGATTACAAATTTCGGAAGCGATAAAAAATCATTATTATTTTATAGTGTATTATTATTGTTGTATGGTGTATTTTAAACCTTCTATGGTGAATCATGTATTTTTCATACATACCAAATATTTTTTGTATTGGATTATTGTTTACATTTTTTATTTTATATGTTTGCGATGATACACTATAATGAAGATATGATTCATTAAGTTTTATATCACGATGTATTAAAATTGATATTATGATTTATTAACTAACAAATAGTGAATCATTATTGTTTTATGTTGTATTATTATCGTTTTATGATGTACTATAATTATTCTATGGAGTATTATTATTATTTGTATGTTGCAATTTAAGCCTTACATGATGAATCATATATTTTCTTGATGTACCAATTCAGAAACAAATACTGAATCATTATTGTTTTTTGGTGTATTATTATTGTTGTGCGGTGTATTTTAAGCTTTGTACGGTGAATCATAAGTCTTGATAATATGTACAAATATATACATGTAACTAATATAATTTTTTAACTTGTCAAAACATATTCATGTTTGGTCTTGTTTTGAAGAGCTTGAATTCAGATGAACATTGGTGCAATTTTTTTTTTATTTTGGACATATATTTTAAAAGTTACAATAATTTAAAGTTAATATAACAAAAGTTAACCCAGTCAGCTGCTGACTGGGACTACCACCTCATTTGAGTTGCATCATGATACGCGCGGATAGCGCACAACATCTACCTGTTGATAAATATAATATTCCTTCCTATTCAAAATATATGTCATTTTAGACATAAATCTAGACTGACAAATATTTTGAACGCGAAATCGAACCTGGCGCTGGTGCCACCTACTTTTGTCTTTTCTACTTTGTCTTTTTTGAAAATTTTAAAGTATTGTAGTTTATTAGATATAAGTCCAAATAACATAAATTTTATACTGTTATTCATCATAATTCGAGCTCTTCAAAATAAGTCCCAACATGAATATGTTTAGATATTTTTTAAATTTTAATTTTTTTGTATGTACATATGTTTTAAGATTCATTGTGAATCTTAAGTTTAAGAAAAGTGAATCAAGAGTTGTTAAAAAGTGAATCAAAGGTTGTTAAAAAGTGAATAAGGGTCGTTAGACCCTAAACCCTGCAGTACAAACCTAAAAATGCCTTCGACGTTTTTAGCTAGTCTAGGGTGGTTTTTAGGGTGTTTGGGGTAAGGTAATCTTTTTGGCATTAGTTCTACACTTTATTGTTGTTACTGACTCGACAGTTATGGTTTGTGGTTTAGGGTTTACGGTCCTAAACCCTGTACTACAAACCCTAAAAATGCCTTCGACGTTTTCAGGTTTCTTAGGGTGGTTTTTAGGGTGTTTGGAGCGGAGGGTTAGGGTAATCTTTTTGGTATTAGTTCTACACTTTATATTGTCGTTACTGACTTGATAGTTTTTTAGGGTTTGTAGTGCAGGGTTTAGGGTCTAACCAGCCCCCTTAAAAATGTGTGTGACAAACCCTCCCCCGTTGAAGTATTTGTTGTCCTCGGTAAAGTTCTCATAGGAGTAGGGTTGTCTTTACTTGGTTCCCTGTTTATATCAGTTGGCATTAACTGCTGCGTCTCGCACCAACTTGTGCGGGCTGCACTGACCTAACTTGGTCATGTGCAAGAATTAGGCAACAGGTGCCTTCGCACACCAACCCGCGTGATGTCGCATCAGCCCACCTGGCTCCAACACTTAATCACTGGCACAGTGCCCTCTCACGCTACTCAACGTGACCAACACCGACCCTAGTCGGTCACGTATAAAAGTATGGAAACCCATGCCATTTCACGCACACATGCGTGACCAACGTCAACTCCTCTAGGCACCCTGCTGCAACCGATGTGAAGTTGGCTCAGAACGTGTGGCCCTTTGATAACTTTGCTGGGCACTTAAGAAGGCCAAATGTTACCCTTGATTAATAAGGGATGTTGGAAAAGTTTCATGGCAACTGGAGCTTGCATTTGATTTTAGTAATTTTTAAAGTGTCCTAGACTATGTCGGGTTTTGGCTGCAAAGGGGCATGTCTGGGTCCAGTATGGTCTGAAAGTTACATTAACCTCTTTAGGGGGATGGTTAGTTTCTGCTAGACCTGTCCCTAGACAGCCTACACGGATGTATCCCGGCGGGGCACCCAAGTGCTTGAGGGCCTCAATGGCTACATTATACCCGCAAATGTGGATGTCGGGACGCTCGAACTCCTTGGCGGTGTTGGGCCCATGCAGCCCACACTGCGGCTAGGTGAATTAGTCTTGAGTCACCCCGTGCTGCCTAGAGAGCACCTGGCTAGACACGAGAGTGCCTAGAACATGTCTTATGACATGTCCCAGTATCTATAGCTGGGGTAGTGGGCTCCAACATGGCATATTTTGTATATTTAGTTGATAATATCATTTGGATTATTATGTTAGTTGATTATTATTATTATTATGTCATTTTATTTGATCTATCTTCTTGTAGCTAATGACTGAGGCAAATAAGCTTGCTCAGGATTACTATCCAGATCATCGTAGTTGGGATTGACGTTACTTTCATGAGGGAATGCCAGAAGAGGAGCATACAACCATTACGCAGGGGATTGATGAAGTATTCAACACCCTGTCTATATGGGATTCATATTCGAACCAGTACGGTGCACCGTAGTTTACTATGAGTTTGTTGCAACTGCGATGTTATATGTTTGTAGTATTTATGTTTAACACTCGATGTTTGGAGTACACTATCTGTAATGTTTTTCGTTTTCGTATTAATCTTAGGTTTGAAGTTTGTATGATTTATGATATCTTAGACGTATGTCGGATTTATAATTTATGTTACATTAGACTGTTCGTCATTGACATAACCATGTAACTGTTACTAATAAGATTCGTATGCTAGGATTATATACGGTACAAAATGAAAAAAAAGTTACCGTTTTTTTACCTAATTACTTTAACTGGCATGACTAGCTTGTAGCATGTTACTGTTACCGATAAAATTTCATACACTAGGACTATATGGTACGAAATGATAAAAGTTAATATTTTTAACCTAATTACTTTTACTAGCATGACTAGCCTATACCATGTTACTGTTACCGATAAGATTTCATACACTAGGTCTGTATATGATACGAAATGAGAAAAGTACCATTTTTAAACCTAATTACTCCTAATGGCATGACTAGCATGTACCATATTATCGTAACCGATAAGATTTCGTACACTAGGACTATATATGATACAAAATGAGAAAAATTTACCATTTTTTCAACCCAATTACTTTTACTGGCATGTCCTGCCTATATCATGACTTTCCTCTATATAAGATGTGTGTTCTTCACTTATCCTTCCCATACTCACTTTCCCTCTTCACATTATCTCCAAAGTCTCTCCCTTGATATCTTCAAAGACAACCCCAACTAGTACGGAATGGATAGGAATCGGAATTGGATTATGAGTATAGTCCAGCATCTAGCGTGGTATGTTTTTCTATGGTAAAAATATCGTACTAACATTGTAACGATGTTGTTTTTCATTCTCTTAACATTTCTTATACGAAAGTGATGAATTTACAGACAAAATTGGGAAGATTGTAACGATGGAGTTCAAGGTGGACATGTAGAGATGGATGACTTCATCCAACAAATGTATAACCGACCACCTGTAGTCGATACAGGTCATTTATTCAACACAGAATGAACCTTTGCATATAAAAAGGCTGCTAAAGCTTGGGTAGACAGTGTTGGCCATCCCAACCACGTCTACACCATAATTCAAAGTTCCCGAACAAGTGTAGAATTCCATATTACATGCGAGATGTATGGGAAACCATGAAAGCAATAACAAGCAGGTAACATCGTTTGACACATGACATTTGAATCAAGAAGATGTGGTTGCCCTTTTAGAATCAAGGGGTATTACACACACCTTGGTGTATGATAGTTGTGCACAATGGGTGCCATTACCACGACCTTGTTGAGTGCACAAAGGGGCATTTCGTAGGTATGCGTCTAACCGAAGAGGAGATGATGATCATTGATCAGAGAAACTGAGTTGGTGTACCACCTTCTTTCATTTATTCAGAGCTTACCATAATTAACCCTGGCACATCCACAACTAAAACATATATCTTCACCAGGATATAAAAACAAAGCTCGAAAAGAGAAATGGTCATTCTATGGTGCAAACTCTATTGACTGACCTGGTTGGAAATAAGTACTACTATGATTACACAACAAAACCAAGTAAGATAACTTTTGTTTTTCATACATATAATAGGTAGCTTTTTAAAATGTATTGTTAACTTGATGTAGCATGAATTTGGTTATCTTTCATGTGTTAGATGATACAACAAGGCTTGGTTCCATCTTCTTTGCACACCCTATCTCGAAAGAACTGTTGCACACATTTCTGTATGTCATAGACATGGATGTGACTTAAAAGACAAACATCACGAAATGCCTTTGGTTCAGTTCGTCGGCGTGACAAGTGTTGGGAAGAACTTCAGCATCACCTTCGCCTTTATTATAACTAAATCGACCTTCACGTACGTGTGGGCTCTTAAAAACTTAAAGCTACTTCTTGGTCCTAGTAATACCTCAACATTCATCACTAATACATGTCTGGCTCTGATGAAGACCTTGCAAGAGGTATTTCCAGAATGTGAGCCTCGATTTTTCGAACCACTATCCTATGTTGATTAGGGTTGGTTAGGATCTGCTTGGGTCCTGGGTCCACTTATAACCTAAGGTTAATAACTATGTCATAAACTATAACTATTAAATCCTAAGTTAGCTCACTAGAACCTTTTAAGAGTAGCCACCTAATTTTTACCTAGGGTAAATTAGGAAAGGTAGAGTTTGGGTTCCGGGGCTTGGTATTTGACTTTTTCTGGGTTCAAATTACTTTCATTACCCTTCTAGGTCGTTTTTGCTCTACTTAGTCATTTACGGCTTATTACAAGATTGTTTTAATCTAAGTGCGCAAGTTTATGATTTGTTTATATTTTTGACATTTATTGACTGAATTAAAAAGTAAAATTTATAATTACCCAAACTAGGTTTCAGAAGTCGAATTAGGTAAAATTTTAGTTCCGTCCGTGGCCACGGACCTAATGTCCGAACCCACGAACCCTAGTTAACCTAATCATACTGAAAAGTCAAACTTAGAACAACGAAAATTTGAAGAGTTCGGGGTCACGGACATGGCGTCCGTAGGCCCGGACATGAATTATAAAACCTAAAACAGTTGAAAAATTAATTACCGCCGTCGGCCGAGGCTGTCTGTGGCTACGGACAGACCGTTCGGCACCCCAGACAGGATGTCCGCAGGCACGGACTAGCCTCGGACGGCGGCGTTCTAGTGGTTCCCGGCGGTGTTTTTGGCTCAAATTTTGTGGGTAGATAACCTGAGAGATTCTAAACATGTTATTGATTGAAAGTTTTCAATTTAACTTTGAATTATTGATGAAACTTAGCAAACAAGTTATTAGACAGAAACAAAATCAAACGTCAATTCGGGAGCCGTAAAAAGTCGGTTTGATCACAAATTTTAACAGAGAGTTAATGAAGTCGAGGAGATTCAGAAAACTTGAATTCTAACCTGTTTTACCTTCTAATTCAAAATGATTCTTCACATTGGGATTCTTCGGAGGCCTCGTTGGTGGTGAACCCGAAAGGGCTTCGACCTGAGCTTCTGACTCCTTGTTTTTCTTGATGTTCTTCACGTTTTGGTTGTGTTTTGGTTGAGGTTTGATGATTATTGATGTTATGAGAGTTGGAAAAGTGTTTTGATGATGATTTTGAACGATTTTTTTATGTGATTTTGGTTCTTGGGTGTTAAAAACATGTGAGAGCAAAGACGGTTGTGTTTTCTGAATGCTTGGGTTGGGTTCTTGGAGCTCTATTTTGCTTAAGGGTTAAGGTATCTTATATTAGCATCACTAAAGATAGAGTAAAGTCGGTAAAATCGAAGTTTACCGAGATTTGGAAGTGATTTCTGGAGTGAGTTTGGCTATGAAATTTTAACCATGTGTAGAGGAAGATATTTCTGATTTTTCTAAGGAGAAATTAAAATTTTCAGATAAAGGAATATTTTTAAATTCAATTTCACGTCAGATTCAATCAAAAATTACTCAAAATTTATTGAAAATTCAAAAAATAAAAATTCCTAAGACATTATGCTCTAAATGTCATCCTCTATCATGTATTAAAATCTCAAAGCATTCCGAGTTTATTTGAGTCAATTTTGGAGGAGAGTGAAAGCTTACAGGGTGGCTTAGAAGCCTTAAAAATTATGAAAACGCCCCTCGGGATGACTAACTATCACTAACACTCTGGAACGCATCGAACCGGGATTCCTCATCATTTTACCAGAATATCCTTTATAACACTTATGCCTTAGAGACTCTACTCTGGGGGGGGGGGGGTAAAATTTTGGGTATAACACAAAATCACACTACTTCTATGTCAGTGGCACATTAGCAAGAACATCCATGGGAAGGCGGAGAAGTACATGGGACATAGAGGGCAGAGCGGTAGCTGCGGTCAGAATGTGGAATTCAGTTGTGTACTCAAACACAGAAGAGGAGTACAATGACCAACTACTAGTATTCAAGGATATGTACAAAACTATCCACATCTTATCACATATGTGGCAGTAGTTTGGGAGAGACACAAGGAAAGTTTTGTAGAGGGATCGGTCCAAAATGTGATGCACTCCGGGAAAACAACGACAAACTGGTACGATTAATAGTCTGATAACTTGTAAGATTTCATAACCGTTGATATAGAAGTAACATGTTTACTTGAACATGTGACAAGGTTAAGAGCGCTCACTCTGCTATGAAGGCTAGACTAAAGAGCACTAAACACACTTTGGATGTCATCTTCCCAAAAATTAACGACCATGTCAACACTCAAGTGAGGGAGTTGAAGAAGGACTTCTAGTGTGCACAAATGAAAAGCAAAAAGGAGCACATGAGGGTTCCGATTGCTCATTTGATCGGAAAGGTTAGTGTCTTATACTTGGATGAAATAGTCAAGCAGCTTGGTAGTGGGGAATACATTTAAACAGATAGTGCACTCTGTGAGTGTACAGAGGTGACGTCCCATGGAATATCATGTACATGTAGGCTAAACAACATGTTGGATAATGGTATCCTGTTGTTCCATGAGAGACGTACACATTTTCTGGTACACTCTGAGCTGGAAGAATAATGAATCGGCAACACAAATGCTGGATTATAAACAAACAGAGCAAATTTGATGGCAAGCTATTGCTACTAAGGTGGCACAATTAGATGATTTGACACTAATTGTGAGATGTTATGGTTACATCTACATTTCCATTCATCTGGATTTGTCATGCGACTTAGGAAAACCTCTAGAGCAGCAAGGGAGACCTCCAGGGATATCTAGACCATAGCGAAGGAAACCTTCAGCTTGGGAGAATAACCGACCACGGGTGAGTCAATTCCAAGAAGCACCATCCATTGGAAGATCCTTTAACACAGGGTCATCAGCTCTTGGACGCTTCATGTCTATGGATACATTTCTATATATGAGGGACTTCCAGCCCAACCTATATCAGTATATCACTGGATATATTTATGTCCTTCCAGAAGGAAATTGTGGATTCAGGCCAGGTAGTAGCTGATACATATGAAAGTAGTTGGTGCTCTGGATACGTCCTCGACCGGTCGTGGACGTGTTGTTGAGTCAAGTAAATTTAGCAGTTTAAGTAGAGATGTGATAATCACAAACTGGAAACTCCTTTTTGATTGAGAATTTACTCACTAGAAATTCACTCAATCTCCCTCCGCCCAACCTATGGACTCTGGGACAATTCTGGACTTATCACCAAAGTCATCTACCCTTCCTGACAGCAGGCCTACGGTTCCCCAACCGTTCCCCGACTATTTGGTCTACCAAAAACCAAAAGTATTAAGTCGATTACTTAGTATGACTTCGCCCACTAACTCTTTAGCAAACACACATACTTAGATGCACACTCTCTGACTCACGCTTATACTTGTTGTTCTTCTTTTTCACATGTGTATCACTTGCATATTCAATGCGACATTTATTGAATATATATATATACATAAGCAAGTTAACTTATAATGACCAAACTATAATGAGCTATACACCAGGAGACGGTTGCCTCTTGTTCTCAACAAAATAGCTCTGCACAAGGTAGGCTGATCTTCAACTTGATTGTAGGCGCAGCCATGACACGTGTTGCTCACTGGTTGGACACGTTGGAGGCAAGAATTCAGGTGGTCAGTTGCTCTTGTGATGTCCACTTGCCTAGTCTGATGGCTTCATTAATACTGAGTAATTAATGCCTCTTTATAGCTCAGTTTTATGTCTCATTATCTTGTTCATAATTGTTTTATCTTCCACAAGACTTTGTCATGAATTTTACCAACTTTAATGTGAACGTATGTGTTGTTGGTTTACTTGTTCTTGATTATTATATCTTGGTCTTTTGAACATTGTTGATGCTGAGAGTCGTTGTTGTGTTATTTTGGTGTCCCATGTGTGCTAGAAGCTCTGCTTGAGCTCTACAGACAGGTGCCCGAATGGTTGGGCACTAGTCCTGATTAGAGTGTGCTTGCAACCTTGCGTGATAAGCCACTCTTTCACCTGTTTACATGATCTTCATTCTTAGACAAACATGTCAGATAAACATAACAGGTTTGCTATCATCAAAACCTAAGGATCTTGACTTAACAATATATGAACCAGGATTGGTGGAAACAAGTCCGTAAGGCGATGCACACTGAAATGAAGCTTAAAAATTCAGTAAAATAATCCTATCAGAACATGTTCAACTAGACGGGATACAACGAGATGCTGAGGGAGATACATTTCGTTGGAGATGGACCATCACCTCGAATAAATGGATGAACACTGAAATGGGGACCGTGATTGTGACATGATACACTTCTATAGTGATGTTCAAATTTGTTGTACATGGGAATGCCAGAAGTAATATGTACCTCCTTGTCGAAGATCACAATAACCATGTTTGTCCAAGAGGAGAGATCCACATTGGAGTGTACATCCATGACCATTTTGTTAGGGTGTGTATGGTTCAAGATTATCCACTACCCCTGTCTACCTACAATGGTTTCATTACAGAAATCTAAACATGGTTGGAACTTGGATTTACCCATTACAATCTAGGTTAGAAAGGTGGGTCACATAGCTACTGTAATAATTTTGACTCAAATGTGATCTTGCAGTACGATTTGAAGGACATAAGATTGACAACATGAATGATTTTTGTTTCTACAGCTGGGCCCAAGGCCAGAGTTCAACAGTGCTCATACGGGAGCAAGGAGGGGTCTTTTTTGTTTTAAGAATTGCACCATCCATAACCATTCGTCATAACAAAAGATTCACCAATACAACACACCACAGGATATAAAATTAGACCTTAAGCAAGCAAGGCCGAGCAACTACTTTATACAGCCCAATCCAACATGCGATGCTGCGGAAGTAGTTTGCATGCCAACATGCAATGACGCCCAAAAGACCTACCCATTACCTAAGAGGCAATTAAGATTCCAATCTCTAAACTAAAAATAGTAGAGAAAAGTTCGACAAAATGGAGCTAACTAAGATTACAAAGCATATAAGAAGTTCATATCTACCATCTGCAAAAACAAACTTGGATGCTATTTGGCATGGTTACTTCCTGTAAGTTTGTCACTGAACAAAGCTCACTCGTTGGTGGACCGTTGAGTAAGATCCACAATCAGAGACACTTCTTGTTGGTGGTTCACCACCGTGGCCTTTACCTTTTGATATATGGTCCCACATGGTGTAGGCTTCCTACTTCCTCCCCAATGCCTTCATGAACCTGTTGATCGAATGACCTCCTACCAAGACCAGCTTGCCATAGATTCTTCAACCCTTTTGCTCCTTGATTGGCTATGGAGGTGTCCAACGTCCCTTGAATTAGCAAAAGATGATGGGTCTCTTGGGATGCGGCCTAGCTTGATTTTTGCCTGTCTTCTCTCCCTTTCAAAACCAAGGGATTGATCATGAACAAGGTTTCCCGGTGATTTCACTAGCCCACACGCAACTTTCCAATCGTCCTCATTTTACTCTAATAGAGATAGTTGGCTAGGTCTGATTGATTGCGCCTTTAGCCAGGATCTGTATGGTAAAATACAATCCATTGAAATAGCTTGGTCAACGCAGTCCTTCGTCACATGAGTGAAGAGGCCACATCAATAACAAATAGACGACATTTGTTCATAAGTAATCCAAAGAATCTTAATAGTATTCTGTAAGTTTATGGAAATACATATCAAAATTGGCTTTACATCAAAGAGTGCCTTAACTCTCATAAACTCTCCAATAAACTGATCCTCTACCTCATTGTACTCCAGAAAACATCCAAGGCGGTTCCCGAATTTCCGAGCAAACTCCTTGTGGTGGTAAAAGAATGAAACGTCATATTCTAGCTCACATAGTAAACCAATTAGAATCATGATCTTGAGGAGCTTTGCACTTGTCAATACACTGGAAGATCTGGAGAGACCCATCAAAGCACTAGGGTCCCCTAGAAAGAATGACAATAAAAAAGTCTATCCTTTCAAATTCAAATTCAAAGAAATAGAGTCTTTTACCTACCAGATGGGCTTTGAAGTTGTCATCCAGTTGCCATGCTCTAGCTAAGAATGTTAATGGGCCTAAAGACCTGGCGGCTTGGAGATGAAGGATCTACATAAAAGGCATCACTTAAAGGGGAGTGGGAGGGCTGGCCATCAAAGTCATCCACGTCCGTCGCCTCGCCTCTGCCTTCGTGAGTGCAAGAGTCACGCAGTGGGCCACAATTTTTTCTACTATTGCACCCTAAGATGGTTAACCATGGGCGGAGGGTAGAGGAGAAGAAGTAAGGAAGAAGAAATCGAAATAGATGATGAATTCTCTTTCTTTAGAAGAGAGACAGAGAGCACTAGCTGAAGATAACTGACTATCTAGACACATGCAAGGAGCAATCATTGCGCAACTATATCCTATAAACTATATTGTGGTGTCGGAACTTGGTTTTAGTATAAAGGGTGGAAAGCGAGACCAGAGAAGAGAGATGGCGATCGAGAGAGACGGAGACCACAAAGCAATAAAGGTGATATTGGGCATGCAAAAACTAGAGGCCATGCTCCCGCCGAAGGAAGTCATACTTGCAAGCGAATAAATATCTTCAACCATTCTATCTCAGAGGTCTATTTGTCCCACAATCCAATTTGGTCCGCAACACCTGTTATTATCGGACACATCATTCTAAACTTGGAAATAATAGTTTACAAAGTAATTAAGGTTGGACCACCAGCACTGCTACCCGGTCCACTAGAGACAGTGGCGGATCTAGAGGGGGCTAGGGGGCTCCAGCCCCCGCCCCCTCAAAAATTTTGAAAATTAGTTAAATGCCCTTAAATTTTTTTGAAAAATACAAAATAACATAATGTTTTATTGAATAATAGTGTCAAAAAAATTTAGCCCCCTAAATAGAATTTTTGGGTCTGCTACTGACTAAAGAAACATTAGTGTGGTGGGGCCAATTGTTCAATCCTTTTATTGGCCCTTAATTGACCATCTAAAACAACACATATCTTATTAGTTTCATAGCCTTAACTGATGACACAACAGTGTTTGAGGAGCTCAATGGACCTCCTCCATCATTCTCACTTTTCACTCCCCTTTTTAGTTTTGTGGTCACAAATGTGGGTTCACCTTTAAGAGAGGGGTCTCATGCATATGATAATAAAAGCAAAGTTATTAGATTACGCATGACGAAATTATATGGAAGCGGATTAGGTGACGAAGACCTATTTTCCATCGAGCGATGGAACTCATTTTTTTAAAAAAAAATTACAGTAGAGAAGTGCCATCACCGTTGTATGTCCCATGCGAATGGATTGTGCTACGGAATGCAAATTTCCGTCATGCATAAGTCAAACTATCTATGGTATGTTTTATATATTTTTTTAATTCTTTTACAATATCTTAAAAATATAACTAGTTATAATTCTTATAGATTATTTCATCAATTATACAAAACCTTTAACATGACTAGATACACATATATCTAGTTATTGTATAATAAATTTTAAATCTTATATATTTGTTGTTTATACATATATATGTAAAAAGATAAAGCATATACCAATTCAAAATACATGTTTTAATCAACTGAATAATTTTTTTATAATTGCTAATATGAAAAACACTAAGCTAATATTTTTATTTTTTCTAAATTAAAAAAGAGACGTATAATGTTTTTTAAAAATATTGAACGTAAAAATATTAGTTTTCAGGTTCTAAGTTAATGTGCATACGTAAAAACAAAAGGTTACATAAAGTCAACTCCAGAGGGCGGTAAGATCAAAGAGGCGACTTTTAGGCTTCACCAAATTTTCTCGGGCTAGTAAGGGTGCTAGTAGAGGCAAGAGTAGAGTAGGATCTAAGTGTTAAAGGCTACGAAAATGTGTAAGGGTGGAAGGGTAGTTCTTGAGAGGTATGGGTGTCTTTTTTTGTTTTTCGTGTCTTTGTCTGCTTTGCGATTTCTCGCTTATGCGGTGTTTCTTGGCCTCGTGCCCCAATTATAAAAAAAAACGTAATGTCAACTCCAACAACTCAATTTATCATTTTCTAATGTTCAAAGTCTTATGGTTTATCAATCAATCAAGGTCTGTAACCTGAAAAATGTAAATAAAAGATACTTATACACAATGATTCCATAAACAGTCAAGAGAAAAGATATATATAACAGTAGGTGTCATCTTTTCTATAATAGTGATGGAAACGATTATATTAGGTTGTATATATGTTTCTAATCATTAGTGGAAACATTTATAAGCTATCAGGGATGTATAAAACAACTATAAGGAATACGTAACATCAAATCGACAACTCAGATTATTGTTTCTAAACATTTATAGTCTCAGGTTTATCGATCAGTCAAGCTCTATAAGGTGACAAATGCTAAGAAAATATTCTTATGCACCATGATTCGATAAAAATGGTCAAAGAAAAAAGATATATCAATTATTGTCATTCTTTCTATAATAGTGGTGAAAACAATTATCAGAGGCTATGTACATAGTCATCCGTGGAAACGTTTATAAGTTATCTTAGATACGTAAAAATTAAGGTTAACAAACGTAAAATTGAATCCAACTACTTAGTTTATTGTATCCAACATTTATAACCTTTAGGTTTATCAATCAATCAACCTTCGTAAACTGGTAAATGCTTATCCGTTAAGAACTACCAAAGAAAAATATATATAACCATTAGTGTCATCTTTTTATGATAAGGATCGAAAACAATTATAGAAGGCTATGTATATGCCGCTAATCATCAGTGGACACGTTTATAAGTATTGTGGATATGTAAAAATCAAGATTAACAAATACATAGAAATCAAATCCAACAACCCAGTTTTTCGTTTCCAAACGTTTATAGCCTTCAGGTTTATCAATCGGTCAAGTTCTATAAACTGATAAATGGTAAGAAAATATCTTGTACTCAATGATTCAATAAGAATGGTCAAAGGAAAAGATATATAACGGGTAGTGTCGTCTTTTCTATAAATAGTGATGAAAATGATTATAGTAGCCTGTGTACATGTTTCTAATCATCAGCGTAAACGTTTATAAGTTATCGTGGAAATTACTTTGTCGATTCATTTTTTTAGGATTTACTGTAGCTTATTTGTAGAACTTATATTTTTGTATTTACTCTTACTTCTACAACTTCCCTAATATATGATTAAGATTTAAACCTCAGTTCTTTTAAGAGTAGGTAATAGTTATTCTTTAAGAAAGTCAAGACAAATTATCAATAATGATTTGCTTATAATTCTTGTTTGTTAAATGCATTTATTTAATAGACTAAACAAAACTTAAAAAAATAAAAAAAAAACGCTATAAATACTACCTCCTGTAATAATTATATATTGAATTAAAATTTAAATTACCTAAAATAATATTTAGTAATATTTATAAGAAAATACTACTAGTTTAGAAATATTATTCTAGAATAACTGAATGGTATAAGCTAACTTTTTGCGTATATGATTTTTTTAAAACTTGTAATAAAAAAGCAAACACTAGTTATAATTTAAATAGGAAGTAATATATTATGACTTAAAAACGCCTCAATGTAATAGAACATATTTTTGTTTATTTTTAATAGAAAGCAAAGTTATAAACTAATTTAGTTATATATTGTAATATAATCTAGTAGTAAGCCACTACCAAAAATTTAGATCACAACAAAATAATTAAAAAATAAATAGCTCGAATAGAAAGAGAGGTCACATTTGGTCTTCTTCTCTATTGGGCTTCGGATTGGAGCGAATTGAGACCTCCTTACGGGAGGGTGGTTTCTAGCTAAGGACAATGGTTTTGTGTGATCGGTAGGCTGAATCTATTGTGAGTTGGTATATGATTGTGGGGTGTTGGAAATTCATAATCAGTTCAAGATTGAGATAGGTTTGGTGTAAGATTCAAGAGGGGACTGTTTGTTGTTTGAGGTGCTCAGACGTCACGGTTAGAGTTTGGGTAGTGGTAGTTGTGATGGCTTATATTCCCTAAACTGTAGAGGTCTGGGCAAGGCTAATTCAAATGCTGGGTGAAGAGTCTAATTGCGGATCATAAACCGGTTATTATTTTCTTGATGAAGACTCACAAAAAGCCGTGAAGATATGATTGAATTTTTTCAATCTTTCCCATCTTTCAGTTGGGAGGCGGTTAGCAGTAGCGGAAGAAGTGGTGGCTTGGCTCTGATGTGGAGAGTTGGCATAGGTATGAATGTCAAGCAATTGAATTCCTCCCAGCATCATATCTCAGTGGAGGTTGTGTTCCAGGGAGGTAGCCTTTTATCTTCACTGGTTTTTATGGATGGTCAGACTAGAAGTTAAAGTATCTCTCTTGGAAGCTTCTGAGAGTGTTAAGAGATCATATTAATCTGCCATGGATAGTGGCTGGGGATTTTAATCGGATTTTGTACAACTATGAAAAAACGGGAGGGAGAAGAAGGCATGAAAATCAAATGGAACTATTTAGACAAGTTGTAGCAGACTGTGATCTCCATGACATGGGTTTCTTCGGTGAGGTTGGAACGTATACCAACTGTCAATTGGATGCAAAAACTTTATTAGTAGATTGGATAGAGTTTTTAGTTGCTCGCTTGGGATGGATTCTTTTCCAAACCTTTCAGTTGAGCATCTTTCTCGCGAAAACTCAGATCACTGTCCACTCCTTATCAGGTTCTATAGTAATCATAAAGCTCCATCGAGAATCTTCACATTTGAGAATGGGTGGTGCGTGGAGGAG
This sequence comes from Limonium bicolor, assembly GCA_023374045.1. Lineage (NCBI taxonomy): Eukaryota > Viridiplantae > Streptophyta > Magnoliopsida > Caryophyllales > Plumbaginaceae > Limonium > Limonium bicolor. Next base: position 59,041,367 of record CM041782.1, on the reverse strand, counting down.
AAGTGTAAGTCTATTGTTCAAGAAGTTTGGGGTAAAAATCATCTGAATCTAGGACAGAAGTTTGGTGAATGTGCTAGGAAGTTATCCCAATGGAAACGATGGTCGATTAAAAAAATCAAGTGGAAGATTGCTGTTAAAAAGAGGGAGCTAGCTGAGTTTTCAAAAGCTCCGTATACTCTGGGTGTTGAAAATAACAGAGAGAGGCTCCTTTTTGAAATTGAGTTGCTTGCAATGAAAGAAGAAACTTGGTGGCAGCAACGGTCAAGAGTCTCTTGGCTAAAAGAGGGTGCTAGGAATACAAAATTCTTTCATGTTTTGGCCTCTTTTACTAGGAAGACTAATGCTATCTTCGGACTTAAGAATGAGAATGGGGAGATGTGTTAAGGTTGGGATCAGGTTGAGAAAATCTCCAGAAGTTATTATCAGGATCTGTTCTCATCTTCTAATCCTTCAGGGGACAATTGCTTTGAGGATGCAGTGAGGAACAAGCTATCCCCCTCTTCCATCATGGTTCTTAATGCTCCTTATTCAGTACAAGCAGTGATTGAAGCTGTTAAGCTTTTGGGCTCTGAAAAATCCCCTGTCCCGGATGGTTTTAATGGTAAGTTTTTTAAAACTTTCTGGAATACCGTGGGTTCTCATATTAGCTATGTGGTCCTTGATGTGTTAAGAGGTGCATACCTTCCAGAGCATTTAAATGACTATTTCTTAGCCTTGATCCCCAAAAAAAGGAGCTGTTCAAATTGAAAACTTCAGACCCATTGCCCTCTGTAATTTTACCTATAAAGTCATCTCCAAAATCCTAGCTACCAGAATTCAAACCTTACTTCCTTCTCTCATCTCTGAAAACCAATCTGGTTTTGTTAAGGGTAGGTTGATTTCAGACAACATCATTCTTGCTGGTGAACTCCATCATTATCTAGACAAAAGCCTAGCCACAAAAAAGGTTTGTTTGCCCTAAAAACAGACCTTAGTAAAGCTTATGATAGGTTGGAGTGGGGGTTTATATTCAAAATCCTCACTGCCATGGGTTTCCCTTCAAATCGGTTAACCCCATTCATGAATTTGTTTTCCTCTGCTTGATGTGCAATCATCATAAATGGGTCCCCTGGTTAGTTTTTCAAGCAAACTAGGGGTATTAGACAAGGTGACCCCCTATCTCCATTTTTGTTTATTTTGGTGCAAGAGGCTTTATTTAGTTATCTGAACAAGACTGACATTACGGGTGCTTTTAAAGATATCAAAATGAAGTTTGATAGCCCTTCGATTTCTCATTTAGCTTTTACTGATGATGTTATTTTCTTTGGATGTGCATCGATTGAAAATGCAAATTTTCTCCATGTTGCTCTTCAAAAATTCCTTAAAGCCTCTGGTCTCCATATTAATCTTGAGAAATCGGAGATTTGTTTCAGTAAGAGATTGGCAGCCCCCATAAGCTCAGTATCTCCAATGTTCTGGAAGTGTCAGAAGTGCCTAGTCTCTCTAAGTACCTTGGGCTTCCTTTGAAAATAGGAACGAACAAAGTTCAAATTTTTGATTATATTATCAATTCCATACAAAAAAGAGTTGCCACCTGGAGTAAGCCTATGTCTCAAGCGGCTAGGACAATATTGGTGAGCAGTGTATTGCAAGCTATCCCTTGTTATTCCATGGCTCTTTTTCTCCTTCCTAAGACAGTTGTTGCTAAAATAAACTCTATCATATCTGGGTTCTGGTGGGGGTGGTTATGAAAGTTCTAAGTCAATGTCATGGTTGAAGTGGAGTAATGTTTGTAGTAAACATGATGATGGAGGATTGGGGTTCAGAAATGTGGAGGATTTCAACAAAGCTATGCTCACTAAACAGTGATAGAGAATTGTTTAATCTCCAAATTCTCTCATGTCAAGATCCCTAAAATCTCTTTATTTCCCTAATTGTTGTGTAACAGAAGCTAATCTTCCCTTGAAGGCTAGCCAGATTTGGAAATTCTTGTTTCCAAATACCAGTCTACTAAAAGCTGGTATTAGGAAGCAAGTAGGAAGTGGGACTTCTACTTTGTTTTGGGGCTTTCCTTGGGTTCCAAGACCAGGCGCTTCTCGGATATCTCGCCAAAACCTCCCTCTTCTTCTACCCAGTTGGTATCTCATTTCATAAACCCAGATCAAAATAGCTGGAACACTTTAAAAACTCCAATAATTAACTTCATTGCCTTCCTGCCTATAAACTCCTCACAAAATGACCATTGGGTTTGGGACCTTACTAGAGACAAAAAGTACTTTGTTAAATATGGTTTTGATTTGATCCAAAAGGAAAAGGAAGATGGTCAGACGTCTCTACCTAACTGTTTTTCTCAATTTAGAAATAGAATTGATAAAGATATTTGCCCTCCACGAGCTAGATTGGTTATTTGGAAATTTCTGAAAGGAATCACTCCTTGTCAAGGAAATATAGGTAACAGAATTGGGGGTACCACAGATTGTTTCTTTTGGGGGAGTAAAGATACTCTCCTGCGCACAGTTTTTTCAAGTGCTGTGCGGTCATTGATATTTGGGGTCTTAGTATCAACCTTCAGAATGTTCCAAGTATTGAAGGCAATGCTATTGTTGATTGGTTTTATTGATCAAGCGGGAAAGTGGGGAAAGAAAAGCTCTCTTCTATTATAAATCTTATGTGGGTGATATACGATGCTAGAAATAGGTGTAGACATGATTCAGCAGCTCTAGCTTGGTGGAATATGATAGAGAAAAATATTGCTTATATTGAGGCTTACAAAGTTGCCATCAAGATGCATCCTCAGGTAATCAGTGAAGGTATCAAATGGAATCCCCCGCCTCGCCTTCCAGGTTTCATTTCTATCTCTCTGGGTGTCTTCACAAAAAATACCATCCATTTCAAATCGGTGGTCATTTTAGAAATGTGGAAGGTATTCTATTTCTAGCTTTCAACAAGAAGATGACAAGCACTTGTAAGTGCAAATTGCTATTATCAAAGCAGCTTGTAATGCAGCGGAACTTGCTAGTTCAGGAGGTAACCATTGCATCTGTTTTGATAATATGAAGGAGGAGTATCTCCAGATTTTGTTTGGGGCTGATAATGACGACACTTTGGAGATTGAGGAAGAAAGATTGAAGTTTAGGAATTTGTGTAATTCACTTACTAGTTATGCCTCTAATAATTATTTTAACTTTCATAGTATGTTAGTTGCTAGAAATTTCAATGATTCCCCTCAGATTTGAAACTATGGGAAAGGGATCTCATTCCTCACCGCATTACTACTGCTTGTTATTTGGACAAGGAACTGCTTATGTAATATGTGATTGGTAATGAGAATTTGCAGGAAATTAAAAAAAAAAAACAAAATTAGTGTCGCGAAAGAGTACGAACCTAAATCCTAAATACATCGGTTTATTGTCAACATATATGAAACCAAAATGAAAAAACAATAATAACAAAAACAAAGAAATAAATAAAGAAATGATTTTTATAATTATTGGCACACGGCCAGTAAATTCACTAGGTGGATATATACATCTTACAATGCACACCCTTAGCTACTCACTTAACCTACCATGAGTTGAGAAATTACTTACACTTATTTCATTCTTTCCCCTATGAGCCAATTTTGCTTACTCTTGAGAGGTTGTTGAAGTTGAACACCATTGAATATTACAACCGGGAATAAATTAGTAAATTTGAAAGCCCCAAGAAATGGCCTTCCGGATGTTGAAAAACACCAAAGCAAATCGAGAGAAGAGCGTCGTCATTGTCTTTCTTAGGTTTCGTTTGGACATGGTTTTTTTTTTGGTATATATGGTATGTCCTGAGTGGTATTTTTGCAACAGTACCAAACAATCACACTGTCAAACAACAGTTTTCAAAACAATCACAGTTATGCCAGCACAAAACAACCACAAAACAACCAGCATTTACACTTCAAAGAGAATGAATACCATAATTTTGTAAAATTACAGTATTGAAGAGAATGAATACCGTGCATATTATTGTTTATAAGTTAGGGTTGTAAAATGTAGCGATTGATGTGAATAAATTAACTAATTTTAAAAAAACTCACTTATTATTTGTTTTTATAAATGTCATTGAGTAGTAGTTTTTACAAATTATTTACCAACAACACATTGTAATGGTAGTATTTTATTTTATCAAAAATAAGGTACAAAACACCTGAATATTTAATTATATATGTACATATAATAATATGATATTTTGTTTAATTTTTTTGTTATATAACTAATTTTTTTTATATATGATGTAAATATTAATAAGTGCACTTAATTAATATATATTTTTTTATTCAAATGTGAACAAGTAGTTTGGGTTTGTTAAAACCATGTATAGTTATAATTGTTGTTATCCATTGATTTTTTTTTTATCAATGGATAACAACAACAAAAAATGATAGAATTGTGGTTGATTATAGTTTCTTTATTTACAACTTAACAATACTTATTTTAAAGTGCAATATTTTGTAATCGTTGCACAGAAATCGGAACGGTCGCACCGCACGTAACTAACTTATTCAAAAACACCGGACGAAACAACCACATTGCCAAATATCAGTTTTCAAAATCATCCATATGTCAGTCAGCTAACAAACCAGCAAAAACGCACAAACAACCAGACCAAAACAGGTACAAAACAACAACCGCAATAAATAACCAATACCGAACAGAGCCTTAGTCTATTGCCAAACCTTTTAACTTGACTGTGTTCCCCACTAGATCCAACTTGGATGAGTTTGGTTAATACCAAGCATATACTTTAGCTAATCTTCTTTCAGATTGGTGGACTTCCAGGTTAACATGACTTAACTTAGAGCTTGATATCTTTCAACTTGTGCTCCAACATTGCATCCAAGCGTTGCACCATCTCATCAGATAAATAATTCTTATAATCCCCAACCTCTCCTTTACGAAAGAATGTATATATTCCGACTTTCCAGTTGCTCTTTTGTGTAATCATCAGGAAGCCGAACTTGTTCACCTCTAATGTGCTCAAGTTTTCAAATCCACAAAGCGCTATAGTACTATCTACATCACCGTCTTCCTCTTCCTGAACAGAAAATGGGCAAGCCAGATCTCTAGAATCTCTCACGGATAGCGATGAGATAGGATCCCTTTGTAACCCATCATAGCTAGGAATAGCAGCCTCGTCCTAGGCATCTCTATGCTTGCATTCACTGAGATAAATGGGTCCAGAAGGCCCTGGTCATGACCTATCCATGCAAAGTTTCACGGTCCAAGTCATTTGACTGACGCAGTAAATTCGCACAGATGAGGCATATGAAGTGAGATGATATATAATCCGTGTATTGGTTTATACAAATCTACGCAGAGAAATGAGGTCTTGTGGGTTTAAAGGTATTTGATGTGGTTAAGATATTGTGAATTGTTTTATTGATTTGAAAATCTATTATGATTTGAAATTAATTATTGTTTAGTCTTTCTAGAATAATAGATTTTGTAGGAGTTTGTTGAGGGGTTGTTAGTATAATTTTAAATAAATTAAATTAGGAATATTAGCCTATAAAAGCATATGTATCCCATCATATTTCCTCAAAAGTAGTCGTATTGTTATTCATCTCAGTCTTTTCTCCCAGTTCTTATTTGCCCAACATGGTATCAAGAGCCAGATAGAGGGAAGAAATCAATGCAGATTTCTTTCTGATTGCTGAGGTCCAAAAAAAAAAAGAGTTGTCATAGGCTTTTCTTCGTAAGTTTTTTAGTCATAAGTATTCTTAGTTGTGTTGAGCGAAAAAAAACGTCAAAAAAAAAAGTTTTTAGGTTGAGTGATGACATCGAATTTCAATATTCCTATTCCACCAGTTTTTAGTGGTAAGAATTATCACTCATGGGCCATTCGAATGGAGTCATATCTACGAGCTTTCAATTTGTGGGAAGTCGTGGAAACTGATTTTGAGCCTACACCTCTGCCGTCAAATCCATCGTCTACACGGACGAAAAGATATGAAGAAGAAATGATGAAGATTCCAAAGGCGTTATCTTGCATACATTCGGCTGTGTCTGAAGAAGTTTTCACTAGCATAATGGCTTGTGAATCTGCAAAAGAAGCATGGGAGACGCTCCAGGAAGAATTTGAATTGAAGAATTGATCAATGCGCTTCAAGCGGTTGATCAACGAAGAATGATGAGAGGAGAAGGAAGTGAAGACAATGCTGAAGCCGCCTTTATGGTTAAATCTTCAAAATATAAAGGAAAATACAAATTTTTACAGTGTACTAATTGTAAAAAATTTGGCCATGAAGAAGATGATTGCTGGTACAAGGAAAAACTCAGCGTTATAAGTGCAAAAAATTTGGTCATGTTCAAAAGTATTGTAGGTTTGGTGTTGACCAAGCTCATACGAAAGATGAGAAGTGCATCTGGATTTTAGGAGAGAAGTGCTCCGTGGATTTTGGGAGAGAAGTGCTCCGTGAAAAATTTGAAGATTGAAGAGACGTGCTTCAAATATTTTTATTTAGTTTGATGTTTTTTTTAGAGAATTTTCAAATCAAGGGAAACTGTTGGTTTTATTAATTTGAAATTAATTATTGTTTAGTCTTATCTAGAATAATAGATTTTGTAGGAGTTTGTTGAGAGGTTGTTAGTACAATTTTAAATAAATTAAATTAGGAATATTAGCCTATAAAAGGATATGTAATCCATCAGTATTCAATGCAAAAGTAGTATTGTTATTCAGTCTTTTCTCCCCGTTCTTATTTTGCCAACATCATTGAGGTTAATGGGATTCAAGGTGTTGTTGGCAGCATAAACCTCAAGGAAAGGAACGAGGTCAGGTGGGCTGGAGTTCATCAGTGGATGACTTGAATGATTGTGGCAGTTGCATTGATTTCTAGTTGTGATAGTGAATATGAGGGCTTTGAGCCATAGTACCTGACTTAGGGTAAGTTACCAACAAAGCTTTTAAAGGATGGTTGACAAGATGATGGATTTGCCTCTCAGCAGCGATAACACCATGGAGGATGCTGCCATACCAGTACCCTTTGTATGATACAAGCTCTTGTTCAACCCAACCTACCGACTTTGGCAGGGTTGATATGTATGATTCCAGCTCTTTCTCTAAGTCTCGAGCTTGTTGGTGGTTATCAGACAAGGGGTTATTAGGCAGGGGTGTGAAGTTTGTTTCCTTCTCCATGGATCGTTTGCTTTGGAGTAGGATGTATTATGTATTTACGAGGTGAGCTTTCCTATTTTATAGTAGATAAATTCTCAGGACTAGAGGTTTAATTATGTCAATTATTGCGAGGTGAGCATATGGTAATCTTATATAGGATGACATCTGAAATTGAAGTTCGATAGTAAGTAATTTTGTATATTTATAGTAAAAAGTAAATTTTAATATGTATTTGTTTTTCACGTTTTGCAGCTGATGTATTCACAGAAACCATGATTGACAAAAGGATGAGAAATGAGCAAACCCAATGATGAATACTCAGATGAGTGGTCATAAATTTGGGTGACAATGTGGGTCTAAAGCCTAGTAACATGTGTTTTTTGGATCAAAGAATTGTGGTATCCAATGCAGGGCATGGATATCCGTGCTCCAAAACTAAACCTTATAAAGGATGTCCTTCTATAAATGAAGCTTAAACGTAGTACACACCACGTGATCAGTATTACCTAATAGTAGTACTATTACCTTTGGCACTATTACCTAATAGTAGTACTATTACCTTTGGGTAGCATATTTACATTCATAAAGGTATTAATATACAACTTGTAGGTATTATGTAATAGGGTTCTATGTTATAATAATTACTGTTTGATGATACATTGGCATTTGGCATGTTATAAAACAAATGAAGTAGTAATCTATAGTTACGAAAAGATTTTGAAAATGTAAGATATTACACTTGGTACATTCTATACATTCACTTGATATTAAATTGACGATAATGTGGTACTTTTATATATATATATATGTCTTTTGTATTTCATAAACCTATTTCACATATAATTAGTTTTAATTTATTTTATTTACATTCATGAATGTATTAAAGATACAACTTGTAGGTAATTCTAACAGGGTTCGAAGTTATATAATAATAATAATGGTGTTTGAACAATGATACATTGGCATTTGGTAAAACAAATTAGAAAGTAATTTATAGTTACAATATTTTCTTTTTCTGAAAATGTAAGATATCACACTTGGTACATTATAGATGTTACGTTGGTATTACACTGACGATGGTGTGGTACCTTATATAATATACGAATGGGTTGAAATTGTAATAATAGTGGTGTTTGAACACGCTACATTGGTATGTTTGTAAAATAAATTATAGTAATTTATAATTATGAAAGAATTTTTGAAAATGTAAGATATTACACTTAGTACATTATATACATTCAGCTGATACTAAATTGGCAATGATGTGGTACTTGTATGTATATGTCTTTGGTATATAATAAACTTATTTCAAATATAATCATTTTTACACTGGTTTTTATTTACAACCATGAAGGTATTAAAGGTACAGCTTGTAGGTATTTTATAACAGGGTTCAAACTTATAATAATACTGGTGTTTGAACAAGGATATAGTGATATGTGTGTCTTTCGTATTTCGTAAACTTATTTTGAAACACCCATAACCTTAAAAACATAATTAAATGATCTATTAATGATCTAAGATGGTTAATAAACATCTAAATACCATTGAGGAACAATCTAAAGATCTCAACAAGGCAAAACATGCCTTAAGATCGGTAAAGCCAAAAATGTGCTTTAAGACACCATAGAGATTGTATGACCTCAAATAGGATCCAATGTGGATTCCTAAGTATTATAATGAAGTAATGAACATTATAAAACCATTCTCAAAGGAAACCAGCTCTAAAACATGTTTCTAACACAAATGTGCTCTAAAATTCCTTAAAGCACGTTTTTGAGAAAATTGACTTTCTGAGTGGGTTTGAGTGGTGTTAAGCATTGGATTAGACCTTGATATACTAATGAACTATAATGTACCACATTAGAAGGTCTAAATCCAAGGTTTCAAAAAAAATCGAAAATATAAAATTAATTGTGAATAAGTACAAATAGTATTTTTAAAGCCCAAATAGTGTATTTTTAAGCAAAATTGACTAAGAAAGGTCAATGGTCAATAATGACCATCCATACCCTTAAGAAGTCGGCAGCCAAGGAGAATGGAAGACAGCACATTCAACTTTAGTGCTAAATATCTAACTAATTTGGTGAATCACCATTTTACTATTCCATTTTCTACTTTTCATTCATTAAATCACATTTCTTTTCTTTCTCTTGCCTCTTGTCCCATTCCAGCCGAGCCATCAGCTCTTCCAAATCCTCTCAAGCTGTGTTCTTGAGTATGCAAGGCAAATCAATCTCTTTTGCACCTAAGGTAATGGTTTAAGGCTTATTTTAGCTCTTTTTCTTCATCTCTTCATTACCTACACTTGGGCTCATGATATATCACTTTCCATGGCTCATTCTCAGTGTTTTAAACCTTGAACAACCATCAATCTCGGCTGAAGCAGTCTAGGGACCAAGGTTGCCAAATTTACATTATAAAAATACATACTCTATAAAACATACCTAGATTTCTAGTCTCCATGCGGTTTTCTTCTTCTGATTTTTATGAGTTTTATTCACTCATAATCTTCATATTTACATGTTTATATCAGTTGGTTAACCATTTGGAGCAAGGGTGGCCGAAAATCAAAGGAAATACCATTCTTTAAGGCATTTTTGCCAAGGTAAAACCTATTACCATAGCAGCTTGTTGTTGTCTAGCTATTTCCTATGTTTATATGGTGAATTTAACACCATGTGGTGTGTTTAATTCAGGCCGAAACCCTTTGGAAACTACCTTGCATTTTTAAGGTGATTTGTTGCCTTAAATCTTACATTTACTTGTTCTTTATGGTTAGCTCATGCTTGGAGTGTAACCATATCTTATTTTGGTGTATTAAACATGTGTGAGTGCTGTGGTGATTCTTCCTCCAAGCTGCGAATGGGTATAAGGGCTTTAAGTACATAAATCAAGGTATAAACACCTTAAACTTATGATTTTATGATTTCTTAGCATATATATATTATGTTCCGAGAGTGGAGTTACTTATATGGGTTATTTTAACCTAAGTATGGAAAAATGGCTTAAGATAATTAAGCTAGTCATTTAAGTGATTTAATTACATAATGGTCAAATTAATGTACATTATGTTCAAAAATAAATAACTTTAGTAAAGCCGAGAGCTTATGTTTTATTTTGAGGCACTTTATGTGTAATTTTAAGTTATAAGCAAAGTTTAATAAGGCCATGTCAGTTATGCCATTTTATTTAAGTTTAAGAGCTTAATTAATTTATTTTATGCACTTACTATTAAGTAAGGGGTCAAACCCGTAATTAATCAAACATTAGAGGGCTGTAGATGAATATAGCCAAAATTTGGGATTTTAAATGTATTTAAATAAAAATTATAAGATTTATAAAGTTTTTGGGTAAATTGTAAATATTGGAAAGTTTGGGGTAATCTATGTAATTACCGAGAAAGTGGGGTCAAAATGATGTTTGGAAGTCAAACATTGACCAAGCAAAAGACTTTGACCAGATTTGATGATTTATTAATTTAATTATCAAATTATATTAAGTTATGTATTAAAATGTAAAAATTACATAACATATGGGCATATATGATATTACCGAAAGTTTGGGGTATAAAATGGTATTTTATACACCTATGGGTTATTAGGAATTTTTAGGAATTTATTTGGTTAAATTTGGAGTTAATATGGATTATATAAGTATAATATATGATATTTTATATCATTGTTACATATAGGTAACATATATGGTGGAAACCGTAAATATTGAAAGTATAAGGTTAGGAATGATATTTATAACCTTTAGGTATAGTTTGGTAATTTTTGGAGTTATATATAAGGTTTTATTAAGATATGTATAATATATAGTTTTAATGAGATAAGGAAACTATATATTATAAATTGGGGAGGTTTGGGAAATATACAAAGTTAGGTGCAAGGAATTTAATTAAAACAGACCCTAGGGTCTGTTCGGTTAATTATAGACCTTTAAAACAAGGTTATAACTATATTAAGGTTTAAGGATTATAATATAAGGTATATATTATAATGTGATAATGGAATATAATTTGGGTTTGATTTGTAAAATCTGAAAGTATGGTGGAATTAAATAAAACCGAGAATACTATGGTATATTTGGTATTTTATAACAATTTATAACTATAGGTTATAATTGTTTTAATGACATAATGTCATAATATATGTTATATAACTATAATATAACATTATATAATTATGTGGTGGATTTTTTAAATAAAAGAGAACATGGGTGCTGTTCGGAAATAATGGGATTTTAGAACAAAAATTTATAATATGGTTTTCAATGTTATAAAGGTTATAACATTTATAATGTAAGAAATATTCATTAAAAGAGAATGAATGTATTATAAAGACTTACCATATAATAATAGTCCCATAATACATATATAATAAATATATGTTATGGTGTGGAAATATAATATGGTTCAATAACCATATATTATCATAATTAAAATGATATAAGATAAAGAGAAAATTACAAACATTAGATATGGAAATTCTAATGTTAGGAGTATACATGTAATAATAAGGATTTATATAATTCAAAGTATTTTTACAGATGAATTATACTACATTAAACTTGGAAAAACAAACCTTAGGAAATTAAATACTAAGGTGAGATGTATAATGTATGATTAAGGATTATACATGCAAATATAGAAACAAACTATATAATATACAAAGGTATATTGAATTACATGCGATAACCAAGTTCAAACTTTAAGTATATTAAATATGCGAGACGCAACTACACATGTAATATGACGTTTTTCCAATCCCGAGTTAAGCCAAAACCCGACAAACGTTGTCAGTTAGCAACGGGGAATAACCGGGATAAATTAGTAACGGTACGGGGTGCCGTAGTGTATTGTTAATATGAGATGCTGATGCATAGTGTGATGCATATTAATTGATTGTTAGAGACGTCTCGAGGATCTCCAGAGATTTAGCTGATTCATACTCCACGGTTATACATCCAGGTGAACGGTATGTTATTTATGTGGCTTGATTGTCTCTGAGGATTTCCTCAGTTCAGACATTGTGTGAAATCTGTGTTAAGATTGAATGTCTGCTTGTGTGAGTTAATATGCTTGAGTTGTGTATTAATGTTGCTTTATTATTATTACTGTTGTACGATAACAGTACCCTTCGTATATATGACATATTATAAAACGAACTAGCGGCAATGATGCTATCTTATTTGTATATAAGGAACGTAAGTAAACGTTGTAGCATTAGGATAATAGATATATATATATATATATATATATATATATACTTATATATATATATACTAGATATATACTCTTATATATATCTATATATCTATATATATGATATCCCGAGACTTATATACGGAGCATTGGCCTCTTTAACGCCGCTCTCGTATCTACCCTGGATCCCGAGTCGACTACTCAGGATTGGACTAACGACCTAGTCTGCTGTGTTAGGAAAATAGTAAAACGATGTGATGGTATAGATAAGTTTATCAAGAGGATGTGGCTCTTGCTGTGAACTGTGATCAATTAACGATACTAGGATACCGTGTGGTAACCGTAAGTATCTGGATAAATTTCCAATGGACTACAGATGGTTCGTCGGTCGGAGACTCTACCGCTGGAGTGGCTACTGCCGTGGGTGACCCGCCATAGGAGATGGGTAACTTAGAGACACATCATTCTAACGAGACGTTGTCATTTGGCATGACTGAACAATTACGAACGACTATATTAGCTCGTACATTAGGCGAACATTATTTGGGCTTGAATGCCAAAGACGGGAAATATATACTTGTTTATAATTCTCGTTGTTTCGCCATGTTGCTCAGTGGTTATGCTTTGTGGTTATGTGTGGTATGTTGGTGGTTTTGTTGAAATGAGTCGCTTGTACTCATATGTGTGTTGTGAATTGGTTTAATTGAGTCGTTGTATTTATATCTATGTCGTGAACCGGATGAGTCGAGTCGCTGTGCTCGTGTGTGATTATTGTGGTTTGTTTGGTCGAGTGAGTCGCCGTACTCATTATGAACTACCCCCATGGTAGTCACCCTGCCTACTCTCCGCCATCGTCCAGATCCATACCTGTAAAAATAAAGGACTCAGCAAAACTATGCTGAGTATGAACGTGTGTAGCCCGTATGTTACCGGGCCACACGACTACTTGGTTGAATATTATTAAGTCAATTTACATGCTATAATAAAGCAGTAAAACACACCACAGTACATCATAGTATCATAACACTTAAAGGTAGTAACACATTAGCAACAACAACCAAGCACAACAAGCTGCTAGTATCACAGCGCAATCATGTAAAATAAAACGGTGCATAGGTATGTAATACCCATGATCCTCACTATGGGATCGTACGAGCGTTGGTGTTTTGCATTTCTTTTCTCTTGTTCCCTTAAAGTGTATTTTCTTTCTCTTCCTTGCACCAGGTCTGGGGATGTAATTTAGATCCCTGACCATCTCATGTAGGTGCTAATCTTTCCTTGTTTCTTTAAGGGTTATTTGTGAATTCTCTTATCACCACCATTTGGGGAACATCTTCTTCATAGCTAATCCTCCATTCCCGGATAGCTCTCTCTCTCTCTGTTGTTTTTAAATGTTACGAGCCACTGCCCCGGATACCAAGGGTCCGTCTCCCTATTCCTTTTCAATGTTACAAGCCTCTGCTCCGGATACAAAGGGTCCGTCTCCCTATTCCTTTTCAATGTTACAAGCCTCTGCTCCGGATACAAAGGGTCTGTCTCCCTATTCCTTTTCAATGTTACAAGCCACTGCTCCGGATACAAGGGTCCGTCTCCCTATGCCTTCTAATGTTCTGGTCTCTACCCCGTACAAAGGGTCCGTCTCCCTATTCCTTTTTAGATTATTGGTCTCTACCCCGGATACAAAGGGTCCGTCACCCTACTCCTTTCTGAAGGGTATTGGCTTATCATTGTCTTTGATAGTTCGACACCATAGTGGGGTGTCTTTAGAGGTCCTCTATAGTTAAGAGGAATTTTCCCTTTATGTAGTTCCTTTGTTTGTTTACGAAGTTTGTTGTATTTCATCTCAAGGATTCATCAACGAGAAGGGACTACACTACCGTGTGCGCGCAAGCAATATGCACAATAATAGCAAGCGGGTAAGCAAGGAAAATAAGCAATCCATTCATATGCTTTACACAAGCCCACAACAGACAAATAAGCACGGTAAAACAAACATTCGTTTTCATGCATTAGTCTTGTGGTCATAGTCAAACAAGGCACACAGCACACAAGCCGTGTAACACGGCAACATACGAACCACACATGTCCATACCTTATTCGAAAGTACGAGTTGTCTCACACTCGGAGTCCCGGTCGGAGTTCGCTACGGCCCTAGCGTTAATTAAAACAATGTGTCAGTTTATCATTTCATGTGATGACACTTTATATCGGGTATTATTCCCTAGGTGTGTTGTTAAATGCTTAGTTTATATTAACCCTTAGAACTTCCCATGCATTAATTCTAGGCTTATCTTACTCTTAGGACATTCACTTAGTCAACTCACACGTTAATTAAGTCCTTTCCTTTAGCTAACGTTTTAGAGTATACGAAACGCTAATCATGTAACAAGCTTATATGAGATAGGTTTAACTCGTCTAAAGTGTATTCCCTCCTTAGCTAAATAGCTATGTTTTAAGCTCATTAATCACGCAATAGCGCTCCTCAAATATTTCTGAAACTCCTTTATATTGAGGCCTAAGTGTTTCAAAACTGAAACAAGGTTCTTGTACATAACCTTATATTATAACCCTTTTAATGTGTCTAAGGGTGTCTAAACTTCCCAAGATGTTACATAAGTTTAGCTAGATACATTAGGAGGGTTTTGGGGTCATTATCAATTTAATATCACCCTAATAAAACCCATGTATATCAGTTATACAGAAGCAAGGGTTACAGAACCGAAAATACAAAATCTGTTTACAACATCATTTAACTCCATATTTAGGTTGTCAGGACGGGTGTTTAATTTCCCCAAGTGAATCCCTCTCTACCCAAGTATATTAGTAATGTTCTAAACTCTTGATTGGACTAAGACAGTCCCCATAACAACCCAAGAAATTCATTTTACAGAAGTTACAATTTCAGAAACTGAAAACAACAACCTGGTTAGCACCTTATCTAACCTCAACTTTGTTGTATCAAACTGATGTCTAACCCTCCCAAAATGTTTCACTAATCTAACTGAACGTTTTAGACATGATTTGGGTTCACTAAATAACTAGCATCACACTCTTAACACCTTTGATGTTAACCATACTGAAACACATCTCAGAAAACTGAAACAACCAAACTGTGCATACCTTCATTCTAACTTCTCCTCTGATGTATCTCTTTGAGTTCTATCTTCCCAAAAGTGTTTATACCCTCTTAGGTTGATGTGTTAGCTAGGTATAAGTTCATTTCTAGACCATCAACACTTTTATACCCACAGTATTACCGTTATACAGAAGCAATTGTTACAGAAGAGAAAAAAACTGATACAGAATCTGTTCACCATTCTTGATCCTTGTTGTGGCTGGTTAAATTAGCTTCTACTTCTCCCAAAGGGTTCAGTTACTGGGTTAGATGAATTGATAAGGATTTTAACTCTTAAATCACTTAATGCACTCCCCTGTAATCCTCTGTAATAATGTTATACAGAAAGTACAAATTTCAGGGAAACTGAAGATCAGAAACTTAATTTCTGTTATTCTCTCTCCTACCTCTTTTGTCTTTGGTCCACGAATTGATTCCCACTTCCACCCTGATTAACTAGCCACATGATTGAGAGTTTCGGTGAGGTTTATTACACCTAAAACAACTTAAAACAAGGCTGTGAAACAACTCTGTAACTCAAATATACAAAAACTAGAATCTGAGACACAAAACTGTTATCCCCACTTCTTCTCCTTTCCCTTGCTCACAAATTTAGGCTTCCAATTTTCCCCGAGTTAACACTTGTAGTTAGATGAATTAGCAAGATTTTGATCTTTAAAACAACCCAAAACAGCATCGATAACACCTCTGTAACATGATTATACAGAAGCTTAAGGTTTCAGAGAAACTGAAAAACTAAAACATGGAAATCTGTTATCTTCTCTTTAACCTTTCTTTTAAGTTATTACCCTATCTTTTAAACTGTTCCACAGTACCTCCCTACTCATTAAAGTGTCTTATGGAGATTTTAAACTCCAACAAACCCAAACATTCTGTTAATGTTACAGAAACATCTAAATACTAACTGGAAGGAAAACTGAAAGCTGAACGTAGCACTAATCTCTTCTCATTTATTTTTTTCTGTTTGCTCACAATTCTGACTTTGAATTTTTCCATCCACCAGGTTGTTCTCCCATTTAGTTAAGTGGTTTAGCAAGGCTTTGAATTCAAAACAAACCCGAAATCACATTGTTTACAGCTACTGAATTCCCTTAGACTGCAACATCAACTGCAGCACTGAGATCTGTTCTTGGCCAATTCCCCAGCTAACTCTCTTTTAATATGTTAACTGTGTTGTTTTGGGTTTTTTTCCTAATATTCCAAGCTTGTCTATGCATTAGTCAAGTGTGTGAGTACACTACCAAGCCAATCACCACGCCAATACACCTCATATAACCAAAAAAAAAACTGATGTTACAGACCCACGTTTTCCAGTTTCTGCATACTGTTTTTTTTTTCTCTTTTTCTTTCATAACCATTCTTACGTGTCTACCAGGTTAGTATGGGTTTTATCTTTGACTTAAGCTCATTGTTCACTCAACACTGCATCTATAACACTTCTAGACAATTAGTAGACAGAATACAAATGCTACAGATTCTGAAGCTGTTATCAGGTTTCGGTTTACCTTGAGGTGCTGTTCCAACCAAACGGAACTGATCTCTTTAATAAATGTTTGGGTCCTTCATGGGTAGAGTTGCATGGGGTATTTATGCAAAACAAGGATAAAGACTTGGGTGAGTTAGGTGGTGCCTTTCGGACACAACAACAGTAGATAAACAGATTATGAATTGGGAGACTGATTGGGCTTTACCTTGAGTTGCTGTTCAAGGGACTGTGAGTTGATTCCTGGTGGGATTTCCTGAGCCCTGCTTGTGGATATTTCCAGTAGATGCTACACATGAAAGGATGGAGAGGCCAGGAGTACAAGTTAGAGTTTTCTCTTTTGGACAAAGAAGAAAAGAAAGACAGCAGGAAAGATGGTAGCTAGCAGACAGTTTAGAGCCTCACCTTATAGTGATTTTAAAACAGCAATGTAGCTGACTGCAAGGGCAACTTCGGTGCACTCTTTGAAGAGGTAATCAGGGAGGTTCATGCATGCACACAGAGAGGTGAAAAGGGAGTCACACCAGGGCTTTTCAGACCGAAAATCAATGGATGGAGGAGGAGAATTGCCTACTGATTACCTGGCTGTCTCACAACAGGTTGCTCCAGATTTTTGGAACTTAAGCACCAGAACTCGACCATGCACAGAGGGGTTCAAGGGATCTTGAGTCACTTGCGTCTATGGACATGGGGAGTTGGAGAGCTTGGGTCATGCGAGGAGGAATGTAGAAGCTCAAGTTCCAGAAACACGTATACTTTGATGGGCAACAGATTAATTTATTTCTACTGGTTGCAAGTTCCAAGAGAATTTATGAGAGTTTGTGAGCTCAAATAAAGTAAGCTGGTGGGAGTTGAGTTGTTCAATTCTAACGTTAACAGTGGTTGGTTTCCATACTGATTTACGAAGTGAAGACAACAGCAAGATCCTTGTCTGTTTTCTGTTGTGCACTTCTTGAAAACCGGAAGCTTGCCTACACGCAAGACTGGCAGGTGAGCATGGACTGGGCATTTTAGCATGATGACAGAGTAACACCCACATGGAGTAAGGCATCGGTTACCAAGACAAGCTTGTGGGTCTGTTTTTTTTTACTGCTAATCGACATCAGTCTGGGGCTTTTGTCTGATTTCTCTTTTTCTTTTGTAACTACCAACCAGGCAGCAAGGGAGTAAATGCATCTGTCCTCCATTACAGATTTTCGGACAATACTGCTCAAGGAACATGGGTTGGATCGGTGTAGGAGCAAGGAAAATCAAGGCAGGGTTTTCCTCTGGTTATTTAGTGCAAGACATCACAAGTTACAAGAAAGGAGGAGGGTAGTTTATGCAGGAAATCTGAAACGATGTGTTTCTGTTCTTGTACAGATTCGGACAGTGGGAACATGGGTATGCTGATGAGGAGTTCGTGTGGGTTATCAGTCCAAGGTGCAGTCCTGGTGTAGATGGGTGCAAGAGTGGAGAGGTGGAGTGGGTTATCATACCAAGATATACCCATGCGAGGCAGAAGGTAGGCGCGGGTGTGTGTGTGGCGTGAAGGTTTTCAAGACATGCAGAATGTGGTTAACATGTGGGGGGCAAATAACAGTAAGTGCATACTGTAAGGTATACGGACTGACATAGGTGGGATTTGATTTTGATTTGCTCTTGTATAATAATAGCATTACTAGCCCTGAACTTGCAGAATTTTCGGACACACACACACGGTATGAGTGGGCTCTGATTTTAACATTATAGTCTTATGGTAGCTTTAACTTATGAAGTAATATACAGTAGTTAACGCTATGTCTACATCATGGGGTAATTGGCTACTGAGGGAGTACTTAAGTGGTCTTGACTGACTTGCAAGGATTTCATTTCTGCACCGTTTTATTTTGTTCGAACAGATGCAGTACCAAGGGGGAAGGCGATGCTACAGAGGCTCTTGTTTGCTTCTGTTTTATTTGCCGTCACATAGTAGTCGTGTTACAAGTATTAATTTGTTAGTATCTATTACCGAATTCGAGCACAGCTCAACCGGTTAAGACGTTCAAGGAGGATACGAGAGGTGCGGGGTTCGAACCTTGGCAGGAGCGTATCTGCTCTATTTTTTGTATAAGCTATATAAAAGCTTATTTATATGTATGAGCGACTATATATACGTCGCATTATTTATTTATACACGACTACGTTATTAGTTATTTATACGTACATGTATATATATATATATATACGCCCCCCTTTTAGTTTGTCGCGTTTTAGTTATGTGTAACTATGCGACGTTATTAATTATTATATACGACGTTGTAATGTTGTAACGTTACATATATGTATTTTCATAAACGTACATATTTAAGTACGTGACCGTACTCGTGTGGCGGGGACATGTATATACCAAATTTAATAGTTCGTACATCATTATATGTCCGAATTATAAAACGTGTTATTTTCGGATAATCTCCTCGCGTTTATGATTTATGTGTTTAATTCGTTTAGGGGTGTTTCAACTTACCCCCCCCCCCCCCCTTAAAGGAGACTTCGTCCCGAAGTCTTACTTCCTTAACTTGTATTTTCCGCTCCTGCTAATATCAAGTCCCATAATTATGATTCTCAGCGCTTCTAAGCACCATGCCACATTTGTGGCTTCACACAAGTTCTCATAATAGATTGAGATGCTAGCAATGCATATCAAACATGCTAAGGTGCAAACCAAGGCACACAACATTCATTCATAATAGAGTGTACATGCACGTACATACCATTCACATAACACAATCCAAACACACAAGCCTACCAACCAACAACGTGTGGTTGTAGGAATACAACACAATAAGTTAAACACACATCCAAAACAAAACGTGCTTACCCCCCTTAAAAGAGGGTACGCCCTCGTACCCTACACTAAACCGAGGTATCGGTGAAAAGATAGGGGTACATATCTCTCATCTTTTCTTCCAGCTCCCATGTGGCTTCTTCCATATATTGGTTTGACCATAACACCTTCACTAGTCTAATTGACTTGTTCCGAGTCTCCCGGGTTTTAGTGTCTAGAATTCTTTGAGGGGTCCCCACCGATCTCAATGTGGGCTCTAGTAATCTAACAAGTTCCATGTATGGTCATACAGCTTGGCATACAAGGATTTAGGCATGCTTATCAAACATTTAAGGTTTCAAGGTTTACCTGCATCTGTAGGGGTGTCCGGTCCCTCAGTGAGGCCCATGATGTGCAAGGCCGCCTTCCCTGCCTCGAGGTAGATGCTCCACGCTGACCTCCGGGTCCCGATCTCTGGTCACCTCTCGCACTATAGCTGGGCCTGTAGTCCTTGCTCTCGGGGTTCGCGAAGCACTCAAAGGCCCTGTGCCCGCGCTTCTGGCAGTAAAAGCACTTTACCGATTCGCCCTGGCAATCAACTCCGGGGTGGTTCTCTGAGCATCTCCCACAGATGAATTTGCGCTCAGCCATTTCGCTTGGGCCGGCTCTAGTCCCTGTTCATGTGATTCGGGTTACTCAACGACTGACCGTGACATCTATAAGGCATTTAAGCATTAGAGTTTGGTTCGATTTACCCTTAGGTGGGTAGGAGTGTAGCGGCTTAGCCGCGATCGCCGGGTGGCTCCCTGGGTGTGTCACCCGCTTCCTGTTCTGGTAGTGTTCGTTCCTGCCCACACTCTTCCGCTTACGGTCCTCTGAGTCACCACCTTTAGCCTTCCTTCTCTCGGCGGATTCCTCGTCACGCATCTGCACGGTGATCTCGACCTGGGATGCTGCATGATAGCAGTCCTGGATCGTGGCGTAACGACTGGGCCCCATGCCATATCTGATGCGGTGATTCAGTCCACCATAGACACGCTCCACTAAGATCTCATCTGAATATCCCAAGCCTGGAAGTACACGAAGTAGAGCAGTGAATGCCGAGTAGTATTTGTCTACGATCATCCCCTCGGTCTGTCTCAGGGTGTCTAGCTCAACTCGCTTCTTGGTCCGGAGGTGGGCGGGGTAGTACTTAGCCCTCAGCAACGCAGTGTAAGCATCCCATCCAAATGTGGGGTCGGCTAGGTGAGCATCCTTCACAAGCTTCCACCAATCGCTCGCTGACTCTCGTAGGTAATAGGCTGCGAGTCTGACCTTGGCCTCAGCCGGAACATTCAAAGTGTCAAAGACAGTCTCTAGGATGCTGATGTAGTTCTCTAAGTAGGTGGGGTCTGGCTCTCCGCGGAACTCAGCTGGAAGGCTGGTAAGTCTCTCTAGCTCTTCACCAGTTCGTCTCCCTGGGCGGGTGAGGCTGTGGTGTCAATGGTGTCTGCTGGGCTCCTGGCTGGAAACCCATGTGACCTAGGGCTGCTGCTACTATCTCCGCTATGGTCTACCCTGCAGCCATGCTATCCTGCTCCATGTGGCCACGGCCTCGTCCTCGACGTCCAGACATCTGAAAATGTCGTTGTTAGTTTAGAACATTCACAAAACTTATTGCAAGTTATTATCGCCCTTGCTGGCGGTTTTAACCTGGTAAAGTCGTGCCTCGCATTAATAACCCTTAACCCCGTTTCCCAAATTTAGATTTTCCCATTCTCGGTACTTCTCTGTTCCAGTCATCAGAGCGCAACTACGCGCTCTGATACCACTTTCCGTAACACCCCCGATTAACCAACAGTAGTCCGAAGGATGCGCCAAACGATGATACAACAGGTCTAAGCAGCGGAGTCACAGTTCCGACCGGGTGTCACAGACGCCAACCACCCACGTGGTTGACACAACAACACTATCCATACTAAGCTGCGGTCTGAACGACTGGAACTAAAACCATAACCAAGTACAAGTACAAAACAGAAGATACAAACCAAGTACTGAGTGTCTACAACATAAGTTCTTACTTAAATAACACAACCCGAAACATACAACAAGGGTCTAGTGATACATAGTCACAACCCATACATAAGAAAACATACTACTTAAAAGGTCTTGCCCAGATGGACTACCCCCATGGTAGTCACCCTGCCTACTCTCCGCCATCGTCCAGATCCATACCTGTAAAAATAAAGGACTCAGCAAAACTATGCTAAGTATGAACGTGTGTAGCCCGTATGTTACCGGGCCACACGACTACTTGGTCGAATATTATTAAGTCAATTTACATGCTATAATAAAGCAGTAAAACACACCACAGTACATCATAGTATCATACACACTTAAAGGTAGTAACACATTAGCAACAACAACCAAGCACAACAAGCTGCTAGTATCACAACAGCAATCATGTACATAATAAAACGGGTGCATAGGTATGTAATACCCATGATCCTCACTATAGGATCGTACGAGCGTTGTGTGTTTGCATTTCTTTTCTCTTGTTCCCTTAAAGTGTATTTTCTTTCTCTTTCCTTGCACCAGGTCTGGGGATGTAATTTAGATCCCGTGACCATCTCATGTAGGTGCTAATCTTTCCTTGTTTCTTTAAGGTTATTTGTGAATTCTCTTATCACCACCATTTGGGGAACATCTTCTTCATAGCTAATCCTCCATTCCCGGATAGCTCTCTCTCTCTCTGTTGTTTTTAAATGTTACGAGCCACTGCCCCGGATACCAAGGGTCCGTCTCCCTATTCCTTTTCAATGTTACAAGCCTCTGCTCCGGATACAAAGGGTCCGTCTCCCTATTCCTTTTCAATGTTACAAGCCTCTGCTCCGGATACAAAGGGTCTGTCTCCCTATTCCTTTTCAATGTTACAAGCCACTGCTCCGGATACAAAGGGTCCGTCTCCCTATGCCTTCTAATGTTCTGGTCTCTACCCCGGATACAAAGGGTCCGTCTCCCTATTCCTTTTTAGATTATTGGTCTCTACCCCGGATACAAAGGGTCCGTCACCCTACTCCTTTCTGAAGGGTATTGGCTTATCATTGTCTTTGATAGTTCGACACCATAGTGGGTGTCTTTAGAGGTCCTCTATAGTTAAGAGGAATTTTCCCTTTATGTAGTTCCTTTGTTTGTTTACGAAGTTTGTTGTATTTCATCTCAAGGATTCATCAACGAGAAGGGACTACACTACCGTGTGCGCGCAAGCAATATGCACAATAATAGCAAGCGGGCAAGCAAGGAAAATAAGCAATCCATTCATATGCTTTACACAAGCCCACAACAGACAAATAAGCACGGTAAAACAAACATTCGTTTTCATGCATTAGTCTTGTGGTCATAGTCAAACAAGGCACACAGCACACAAGCCGTGTAACACGGCAACATACGAACCACACATGTCCATACCTTATTCGAAAGTACGAGTTGTCTCACACTCGGAGTCCCGGTCGGAGTTCGCTACGGCCCTAGCGTTAATTAAAACAATGTGTCAGTTTATCATTTCATGTGATGACACTTTATATCGGGTATTATTCCCTAGGTGTGTTGTTAAATGCTTAGTTTATATTAACCCTTAGAACTTCCCATGCATTAATTCTAGGCTTATCTTACTCTTAGGACATTCACTTAGTCAACTCACACGTTAATTAAGTCCTTTCCTTTAGCTAACGTTTTAGAGTATACGAAACGCTAATCATGTAACAAGCTTATATGAGATAGGTTTAACTCGTCGAAAGTGTATTCCCTCCTTAGCTAAATAGCTATGTTTTAAGCTCATTAATCACGCAATAGCGCTCCTCAAATATTTCTGAAACTCCTTTATATTGAGGCCTAAGTGTTTCAAAACTGAAACAAGGTTCTTGTAGATAACCTTATATTATAACCCTTTTAATGTGTCTAAGGGTGTCTAAACTTCCCAAGATGTTACATAAGTTTAGCTAGATACATTAGGAGGGTTTTGGGGTCATTATCAATTTAATATCACCCTAATAAAACCCATGTATATCAGTTATACAGAAGCAAGGGTTACAGAAACCGAAAATACAAAATCTGTTTACAACATCATTTAACTCCATATTTAGGTTGTCAGGACTGGTGTTTAATTTTCTCCAAGTGAATCCCTCTCTACCCAAGTATATTAGTCATGTTATAAACTCTTGATTGGACTAAGTCAGTCCCCATAACAACCCAAGAAATTCATTTTACAGAAGTTACAAATTTCAGAAACTGAAAACAACAACCTGGTTTGCACCTTATCTAACCTCAACTTTATTGTATCAAACTGATGTCTAACCCTCCCAAAATGTTTCACTAATCTAACTGAACGTTTTAGACATGATTTGGGTTCACTAAATAACTAGCATCACACTCTTAACACCTTTGGATGTTAACCATACTGAAACACATCTCAGAAAACTGAAACAACCAAACTGTGCATACCTTCATTCTAACTTCTCCTCTGATGTATCTCTTTGAGTTCTATCTTCCCAAAAGTGTTTATACCCTCTTAGGTTGATGTGTTAGCTAGGTTATAAGTTCATTTCTAGACCATTCAACACTTTTATACCCACTGTATTACCGTTATACAGAAGCAACTGTTACAGAAGAGAAAAAAACTGATACAGAATCTGTTCACCATTCTTGATCCTTGCTGTGGCTGGTTAAATTAGCTTCTACTTCTCCCAAAGGGTTCAGTTACTGGGTTAGATGAATTGATAAGGATTTTAACTCTTAAATCACTTAATGCACTCCCCTGTAATCCTCTGTAACAATGTTATACAGAAAGTACAAATTTCAGGAAACTGAAGATCAGAAACTTAATTTCTGTTATTCTCTCTCCTACCTCTTTTGTCTTTGGTCCACGAATTGATTCCCACTTCCACCCTGATTAACTAGCCACATGATTGAGAGTTTCGGTGAGGTTTATTACACCTAAAACAACTTAAAACAAGGCTGTGAAACAACTTTGTAACTCAACTATTCACAAACTAGGAATCTGAGACACAAAACTGTTATCTCCACTTCTTCTCCTTTCCCTTGCTCACAAATTTAGGCTTCCAATTTTCCCCACGAGTTAACACTTGTAGTTAGATGAATTAGCAAGATTTTGATCTTTAAAACAACCCAAAACAGCATCGATAACACCTCTGTAACATGATTATACAGAAGCTTAAGGTTTCAGAGAAACTGAAAAACTAAAACATGGAAATTTGTTATCTTCTCTTTAACCTTTCTTTTAAGTTATTACCTTATCTTTTAAACTGTTCCACAGTACCTCCCTACTCATGAAAGTGTCTTATGGAGATTTTAAACTCCAACAAACCCAAAACAATTCTGTTAATGTTACAGAAACATCTAAATACTAACTGGAAGGAAAACTGAAAGCTGAAACGTAGCACTAATCTCTTCTCTTTATTTTTTTCTGTTTGCTCACAATTCTGACTTTGAATTTTTCCACCAGGTTGTTCTCCCATTTAGTTAAGTGGTTTAGCAAGGCTTTGAATTCAAAACAAACCCGAAATCATATTGTTAAAGCTACTGAATTTCCCTTAGACTGAAACATCAACTGCAGCACTGAGATCTGTTCTTGCACAATTCTGCTGCTAACTCCTCTTTTAATATGTTAACTGGTTTTTTTTCCTAATATTCCAAGCTTGTCTATGCATTAGTCAAGTGTGTGAGTACACTACCAAGCCAATCACCACGCCAATACACCTCATATAACCAAAAAAACTGATGTTACAGACCCACGTTTTCCAGTTTCTGCATACTGTTTTTTTTTCTCTTTTTCTTTCATAACCATTCTTACGTGTCTACCAGGTTAGTATGGGTTTTATCTTTGACTTAAGCTCATTGTTCACTCAACACTGCATCTATAACACTTCTAGACAATTAGTAGACAGAATACAAATGCTACAGATTCTGAAGCTGTTATCAGGTTTCGGTTTACCTTGAGGTGCTGTTCCAACCAAACGGAACTGATCTCTTTAATAAATGTTTGGGTCCTTCATGGGTAGAGTTGCATGGGGTATTTATGCAAAACAAGGATAAAGACTTGGGTGAGTTAGGTGGTGCCTTTCGGACACAACAACAGTAGATAAACAGATTATGAATTGGGAGACTGATTGGGCTTTACCTTGAGTTGCTGTTCAAGGGACTGTGAGTTGATTCCTGGTGGGATTTCCTGAGCCCTGCTTGTGGATATTTCCAGTAGATGCTACACATGAAAGGATGGAGAGGCCAGGAGTACAAGTTAGAGTTTTCTCTTTTGGACAAAGAAAAAAGAAAGACAGCAGGAAAGATGGTAGCTAGCAGACAGTTTAGAGCCTCACCTTATAGTGATTTTAAAACAGCAATGTAGCTGACTGCAAGGGCAACTTCGGTGCACTCTTTGAAGAGGTAATCAGGGAGGTTCATGCATGCACACAGAGAGGTGAAAAGGGAGTCACACCAGGGCTTTTCAGACCGAAAATCAATGGAAGGAGGAGGAGAATTGCCTACTGATTACCTGGCTGTCTCACAACAGGTTGCTCCAGATTTTTGGAACTTAAGCACCAGAACTCGACCATGCACAGAGGGGTTCAAGGGATCTTGAGTCACTTGCGTCTATGGACATGGGTAGTTGGAGAGCTTGGGTCATGCGAGGAGGAATGTAGAAGCTCAAGTTCCAGAACACGTATACTTTGATGGGCAACAGATTAATTTATTTCTACTGGTTGCAAGTTCCAAGAGAATTTATGAGAGTTTGTGAGCTCAAATAAAGTAAGCTGGTGGGAGTTGAGTTGTTCAATTCTAACGTTAACAGTGGTTGGTTTCCATACTGATTTGCGAAGTGAAGACAACAGCAAGATCCTTGTCTGTTTTCTGTTGTGCACTTCTTGAAAACCGGAAGCTTGCCTACACGCAAGACTGGCAGGTGAGCATGGACTGGGCATTTTAGCATGATGACAGAGTAACCCCACATGGAGTAAGGCATCGGTTACCAAGACAAGCTTGTGGGTCTGTTTTTTTTTACTGCTAATCGACATCAGTCTGGGGCTTTTGTCTGATTTCTCTTTTTTCTTTTGTAACTACCAACCAGGCAGCAAGGGAGTAAATGCATCTGTCCTCCATTACAGATTTTCGGACAATACTGCTCAAGGAACATGGCTTGGATCGGTGTGGGAGCAAGGAAAATCAAGGCAGGGTTTTCCTCTGGTTATTTAGTGCAAGACATCACAAGTTACAAGAAAGGAGGAGGGTAGTTTATGCAGGAAATCTGAAACGATGTGTTTCTGTTCTTGTACAGATTCGGACAGTGGGAACATGGGTATGCTGATGAGGAGTTCGTGTGGGTTATCAGTCCAAGGTGCAGTCCTGGTGTAGATGGGTGTAAGAGTGGAGAGGTGGAGTGGGTTATCATACCAAGATATACCCATGCGAGGCAGAAGGTAGGCGCGGGTGTGTGTGTGGCGTGAAGGTTTTCAAGACATGCAGAATGTGGTTAACATGTGGGGGGGCAAATAACAGTAAGTGCATACTGTAAGGTATACGGACTGACATAGGTGGGATTTGATTTTGATTTGCTCTTGTATAATAATATCATTACTAGCCTGAACTTGCCGAATTTTCGGACACACACACACGGTATGAGTGGGCTCTGATTTTAACATTATAGTCTTATGGTAGCTTTAACTTATGAAGTAATATACAGTAGTTAACGCTATGTCTACATCATGGGGTAATTGGCTACTGAGGGAGTACTTAAGTGGTCTTGACTGACTTGCAAGGATTTCATTTCTGCACCGTTTTATTTTTGTTCGAACAGATGCAGTACCAAGGGGGAAGGCGATGCTAAGAGGCTCTTGTTTGCTTCTGTTTTATTTGCCGTCACACATAGTATCGTGTTACAAGTATTAATTTGTTAGTATCTATTACCGAATTCGAGCACAGCTCACCGGTTAAGACGTTCAAGGAGGATACGAGAGGTGCGGGTTCGAACCTTGGCAGGAGCGTATCTGCTCTTTTTTTTTTGTATAAGCTATATAAAAGCTTATTTATATGTATGAGCGACTATATAATATGTCGCGTTATTTATTTATACACGACGTGTTATTAGTTATTTATACGTACATGTAGTTATATATATAATACAACCCCCTTTTAGTTTGTCGCGTTTTAGTTATGTGTAACTATGCGACGTTATTAATTATTATATACGACGTTGTAATGTTGTAACGTTACATATATGTATTTTCATAAACGTACATATTTAAGTACGTGACCGTATTCGTGTGGCCGGGACATGTATATACCAAATTTAATAGTTCGTACATCATTATATGTCCGAATTATAAAACGTGTTATTTTCGGATAATCTCCTCGCGTTTATGATTTTATGTGTTTAATTCGTTTAGGGGTGTTTCATTTTATATATATATATATATCTTTGGTATATATCATAAACTTATTTCACATATAATTTTTTTTACATTGATTTTTATTTGCATTCATGAATGTGTTAAAGATAAAACTTGTAGGTATTTTGTATCAGGATTCGAAGTTATAATAATAGTGGTATTTGAACAATGAAATAATGGTATGTTGTAGAAAAAAAAGTAATTTATAATTACGTAAGGATACATTGATATGTTGTAAAAAAACAATAAAGTAATTTATAGTTACGAAATGATTTTGAAAATGTAAGATATTACACTTGGTACATTAGAGATGTTACATTGGTATTACATTGACGATGGTGTACATTTCTATATGTATGTCTTTAGTATTTCATAAAGTTATTTAAATTTCTACCATATGTAATTTGGACCCTCTATTTTTTTATGATCTAACGGCTACAATTACATTGAAGGTATTAAAGATACAACTTGTTAGTATTTTGTAACAGAGTACGAAGTTATAATAACAGTGATGTTTGAACAATGATACATTAGTGTGTTATAAAAAAACAATAAAGTAATTATAATTACTAAATGATTTTGAAAATGTAAGATATTACACTTGATACATTATAGATGTTACGTTGATATTACATTGACGATGGTGTATACTTCTATATACATTTCTTTAGTATTTCATAAACTTGTTTCACAAACTTATTTAAATTTCTACCAGACGTAATCTGGACCTCTGTTTTCTTTTTATTATGATCTAATGACTACAATTACATCTAGAACCATTCAGGACATTTCTAAGTCCTTACTAGTATCTATATTCAAAAGGGTTATTTGTTAACTGTACAATCTCTCAGTAAACTGTTAACCAACAAATACACTCCAATGTACAATCTCCCAATAGTTAATATCAACAATTATATATCGTGAAGATCTATATTTATGCCTTTTTGTATTATATAAAAGGGTCAACTGTAACCGTTCAATTAATGAATCTAGAAAATATAAAACCTTTACTAAAACTTATAAAATGGACATTTTTCTTAGTAATGATGAACCAAACCTTGAAAACCGACACAAATCCAAAAAAAATCCATTCTCCGGTTCAATTCTGTCAGTGATATCGGAATTTTAGCGGTGTGGAGAACATGGAGAAGGAGCCACCTTCTAATATGGCTTCATGCCACATGTTATTATATTATTGGTCTAATTAAAATTAAGAGAAGAAAAAAATGAAAAAATGAAAAAAGAGGGAATAATAGGGACGTTACGCGCAGTACGGGAGAGGAGAGAGAAATAAATAATTTTTTTCAAAATGTTATAACTCACAAAATATAAGTGTAAAAATAAAATAAATTATATCATTGTTCATCATTTTTCGTGCTCTTCAAAACAAGATGCATCATGGATATGTTTTGGTAAACTTAAAATTTTATGTTTTTTAAAAAGTATATATTACGTATTTTTAAAGTGAATCTTATTCATTAACAAAATGAATCTTCTTTAACAATAAATTGAACCTTATTCATTAAGAAAATGAATCTTATCTCAAACACTCTAAAAACCACCCTAGGAAAGTTAAACATGTCGAAGACATTTGTATGGCTTGTAGTGCAGGGTTTAGGGCTCACTTTCAATAAATGAAAGGTTCATACTGTTCTCGCATAGTTTGTGGTAGGATTAACTTTTACTAGTATTAAACAAAATATCCACTTTCCTTAAACCTTTGATTCACCTTTAAAAACATTTGATTCATTTTTCTTAAACCTCTGATTCACTTTTCTTAAACTCTTATTCACTTTAGTTAACACAATCTCTATTTACGAGAATCATTTTTTCTTAAACATTTGATTCACTTTTCATAAACGCATGATTCACTTTACCTCTGATTCACATTTGTTAAACTTCTTAATCACTTTAGTTAAACAATCTATGCTTACGAGATTCACTCTTATTACTCTGATTCACTTTGTAACAACTTGTGATTCACTTTTTAACAACATTTGATTCACTTTTCTAAAACGTCTGATTCACAGTAGTCAAACAATCAGAATCACTTTAGTTAAACAATATATGTTTATAAGATTCTTTTTTAAACCTCTTATTCACTTTTAAGCAACTCTCTGATTCACTTTTAACAACCTTTGATTCACTTTGTAACAATCTTTGATTCACTTTTCTTAAACTTAAGATTCACAATGAATCTTAAAAATATGTACATACAAAAAATAAAAAAATTTATCAAAACATATTCATGTTGATCTTATTTTAAAGAGCACGAAAATGATGAACAGTGGTATAATTTGTTTTATTTTTACACTTATATTTATAAGTTATGACATTTTGAAAAAAAAATTCTCTCATACTCACACCCCTCTCTCCTGTATGCAGGCGTCTCCTATTCTCTATAATTCTCTTTTTTTTTTATCTCCAATAGAATATTGACATATGGTACAAACTATACACTAACACAAAAGACAAAACAGTCTCCATATTATAACCTCGCGCTATCGCCAGGTTCTAAAACGCGGAATTTTAGAGCCCAACTAACCTAAAAAAAATGACTAAGTTGTAAGTAGTTTTAAAGCACCAGGAACATATGTTTCTAAGGGTTGCTTACTCACACATTATAAAATAGAGGAGACCGACAAATGGAGAAAGCGAAAGAGAAACTTATTTAAGATTTCGAAAATATAAAATGAACAGAGAGAGCAATGTAAAAAACGATTCTTATCGTTCTCTTAAAAAAAATGAATTTTGACTGCTCTTACCTTACCGAATCAGATTAGGATTGCAGCTCACATTATTCTCCAGACGGATTTTATATGATGTCACTAATACAAAAGAAACATGAAAAAATTCCAAAAATATCTATTTACCAAATAAATCTAAGTAAAACTAATTCCTCAAGCAAAAAACTTCGAAGTTTCACCAATTCTAGTAGTTAAAATTGTCTAAAAAGATGATTCCATTTATTCTGATCTGTCCTCATGTAGTGGAGAAACTTTATGAAATCAAGTCTCTTTGTAATTAAGGTCACATTACTTGTGAAATTATCTCTTTAAAGGCAATTTCTCAGTATCTGCTGATGAGGATGCTAGGGAGGCCAGGAAATAATTTACCAGGCTTATATGAATATATTTTTTCAAAATAGTGTTATTTCAGAATTTCACAAATCGGTTGTGTGGCAGAACTGAAGTAGATATTTACCGCATCAACGAGATCATACTTTACCGAAAAGTGAGGTTTATGTCTGAAACACTCTGCTATACCAAATCGAATGCAGGGTCATGTGGAAGAGATCATACTTTACCGACCTATAGTGCCAAAGAAAATGCCTCTGAACTTTCCTCACTGCAAGCTGCATCTCAAGGTACTTCTCCCTCGGTATGGAAAGCAAGATCTCCTTCAACCTTGGGACATCACTCTCGGACATGATGATTGAGAATGCATCCCAATTCAACACCTCAAAGAAAGGAGGGACAAAGTTGTCCGATATGATCACCGGCACACACTCGAACATGATGGCTTCCACAATCCGAGGACTATTAACCTCAAAACCCCTCGGACACAGACAGTACTTGCTGCTCTTCATGTGTTGGATGTAATTCATCTTCTTCGCAACAGAAGAGGGCAGTGGACCAAAGATTCTCATCTCAGGGTCGTTTTTATCCTTCCAGTGCTTGAGGAGGATCGGCCTCAAGTAACCATGGTTGTTTCCCGAGTAGAAAGCGAGGATGTTTCTCTGTGAAGCAGGTTTTCCTCCAGTGTAACGGACAGGGTTCCTTGCGTAGCGAATGAGAGTCTCAGGGAGGGAAATGTCTTGCCCTATTTTAAATCCAATGGATGTATCAGCATTGCATAAGGCTTTGATGCAGTTGTCCATGTGGTGCCTCGTTTCATATGGAGCCTAAACATGATTATTACTTAAAACATCATTGCTATTGGGGGAAAAATAGCACAACTTAGACAAAGATGACAGACACCAGATAAGAGAAATACTCACCCAATCATGACAAGCAACAAGGAAATGATCAGTTCACCAGTTCTATTCCAGTATGGGTATTTGGCAGCGATCTTATCTGTGTACTTCCTAACATACTGTTTCAGATTTGTCATGTTGTGAGAGCCCTCTACATACAAGGCATCCTCCAGCATTTTGAAGCTTAAGGGGATGTAAAAGAGGTGAGCTTTTCTGGGATTTTTAACAACAAAGCGCCGGTTTCCTTCCATCTGCTTCATAAACCATCCCTCAGAAGCATACAATCCTTTTAGAATAGGTTGGTGAAATATTGGTCTCTCTCCATCTCTGTAGACGTAGACTTTCAACGTTCTTTCCATTAATTCGTAGCTCCTGCAATTGCAATTAATACTGAGAATTACAAATGATATGAACACTCCATTCCCCTTTTCTTGTTGCCTGTATGATAGGCAAGTTTCAAGAACTGAAATCACAAACCCCTCATGAAAAAGAAAAAAAACTCTAGTAGTTCAGCTAATTCAGAATGACCACTAAGAATATAATAAGCCTTGCAAGCATCCTACCTTGCAAACATGGAAAGATTTCGAAAAAAGAGGGGCATAGAGCTCTTCATCAATCTTAGAAGCAGGATCACTTATTATCTTAAATTTTGCACCAATGATTTCCCTGTCGGGAGTAGAGGACCATCGAGGCTTCTACTACATCACACACAGAAACTGCTTCAGGTTACTTCTCCAAAAACAGCACTAATGTTAACAACATTTTTGAAATGGAAGAACACAATACATCCATACCATTGATAGTGAAGCCTTAACGTGCCGTGCTAGAATCTGGTTCATCTCAGCAATTGATGTCACCATAGTCGGCAGCAGTTGATTCTTCTTCAACTTTTTCCTACGATCACTAGTCGTCACTCTTGATCTATTCCGAGTAGTATCAAGATCACTCTTTGGTAGTCGCTGTTTCTCATTCTCTGGCAGTTCTTTTTCCGCATCCTCAACCAAAGAAAAATCAACAGCATCATCACCCAACAAGGATTCTGCAATAGATTTAGAAGTGTTCCTGTTCTAATATCTTCACTGCGGAAGGGGCTCATATCTTGTGGGTGCATCATCAATGAAGATGCTCGTGATTGACTAGTGTCATTAGAAGAGATCAATATTCCCTCTGATTCTGAAGGAGTACCATCACTTAAAGTTTCTTTTGGTGGAAGAACTGACTCCTCCAAGTGACTATTACTGTATAACACAGAACTCTCTTTTGGAGCACTACCATTCTCGACTGCAACATTATCAAACATACTATTATGTACAATCTCTTCCTTCAAAAACTTATTTCTGTCAAGAGTAGCTTCAGCAGGACCTTCACCGCTGTGAAACCCAACACCATCCTTTCTATCTGCAGTATAGAATCCATCTGATTTCAACCCTCGACCATCAGGGAATAGAGATCGAAGAGCTGTGCCATACGGTAGCATTAGATATTGCAGCAACAGATGCGTGGCAGCAATCAAACATAGCAGAAGAATAGATCTCTTTGCCTCGAGTTGGCATATGACAGAAGAATACTCCATTGCTCAATGAGAACAAACAGTAAAGCTCAACTTTACAGAAGCATCATTCAGTTCACTTCTTAACTAACCAGTCATTTTGCTGGAACCTGCTTTGAAGCCACCCATGCTTCCAGACTGAGATCAGATCAGTAGAGAAGTTCACCAAATATCCACTCAATAGTAACTCAAGAGGAGCGTGTGTAATGTTACTTCGAAGATAGAAACAACTCAAATTTTACAATTTTGATTTGGTCGGGATTGAAGAATCTCCTGATAGAATTTTACAGAAAAGGAAACCATGTACAGTTATTAATAGCACACGGTAGATACACTAACATACTTAAGCAGCGAGGACGAGGAATTTCGACTTACCTAGCAAGACAGAACTAAAAAACATGTAGATCAGATGAAAAACTCCCAGAGATTGCAATGTGGAAAAATGGCTTGAGGAGCATAGGAAGAAAATTGTACGTATTTTAACATAGAATTCGACTAGCTAACAGAAATAGAATTTCGGAGGAAAAAAAATGCAAAAGATGAATTCTAAGCGACAAAGATTAGGACAAATTAAGATTACCTAGAAGTTCAGCAAGTATGCTCCAAGAAAGTAGCGCAAGACAAGTAGGTAGAAGCTGCTCCTAGGGAGTAATTTCGCCGTAAATTAGCTCGGCCGAAGCAAGTGTGAGGGTCGAAAAGTTATTTATTTTCAATTTCCAGCAAGCAAATTAGTCGAGAGTCTATTAGAAACTGAATGGAAGAAGGTTCTGTGGCGGTACGAGCAGGCCGATTCAAAACTCTCAAGAGAATTATTAACAACTTTACGCCGCCTACAAGTTGAATGTAAAGTTGTAAACTCCAGCTTGCATACCGTCTTTTCCATTTTGTGTGTTGGGATCGGGACAGGTGAGGCTGGAAACAAAATTTGTCTTTTTCTTTTTTGAAAAGAAACCAGTGTGGGAATGAAAATGGAGCTCAATATCGACTCATACTACTTGAAAATACCTAAAAATTATTACTCATATTTTCTACTAAAAATGATCATTTGTTCATAAAAACATACACATGATGGTCATTTATTTTGAATCATTGTGTCATTTTTTCAAATGTCAACATTAAGTTAAATGAGTCAAAATCATAACCGATATCCGTTATTTGTGCGGATGAAAATGTGTAAACAATGGAGTTTGTGCGGTTGCAAGAATGAATGACATATTATTTAGGTTTTTAAACAAAGAGTAAATGGTGGATATAGATAGCCTAGAGAGTGTATCAGGATTTAAAGAGGATTATGTGTGTGGGCCTAAAGAAGTGATAGTATTTTTGTTTACTATTTTACTAATAGTTATAGAATTAATACATATCCAATAACATTTTTCCATATTAATCAATTACATTTGATTTTAATTAAATTAAGTAAAACGAGTCGGGTTGAATTCGGTTTAGGACATTAACCATACCCAACTCATATATCTAGTAGGTAACCATACACGACCCAAAAGTTAAATGGGTCAATAATCTTAACTCATACCCGCTATTTACGGTTAGGTTTAGGCCGGGTTTTCAGGTTAGGTAAAAATTGTCACCCCTAATATTTAGAGCTTCGTGTGTGTTAACTATATTGCAGGCCTAATGATCTTATCAGGAATCTGATTTCTTGACCAATACATAAAACAACCATAATTATTAAAAAGAGAACAAGCTAGATTAGCTAGAAAATTGCTATGACTATTATTAGGGTTGTCAATTTCGGGTTTTGGGTCAGGTTGACTTCAACCCAACCCGACTGCTCATGTTTCACCTCACATGACCGAACCTGAAACGGGTTATGTATGTCAACCCAAAACCGACCTGGTGACCGAAATAAACCGAAACTGACCCGACACCTGAAATCAACCCGAAATCAATCCGAAATCGACCCGAAATCAAAACCGAAATCGATCCGAAATCAACCCAAAATTAGAAATATTGTACTATCAATACAAATTCTACACAAAATCACCAAGACAATATAACATAACATATAAAACCATCAAACATAAATGGTTACATGATTGATATATTAAGAGTTATGTCGCATAAACTATAACAATATATATTTTCTTTCTTTTTTAAAATGTTTTCGGGTTGCGGGTTAAAATCGGGTCGGCAGCTCAAACCCAAAACCGTCCCGGGTTTTAAACAACCCAACCCGAACCCGACCCAAAAATGTTTTCGGGTTGAAAATTGCAACCCAAACCCGTGTTTAGCGTGTCAGTTTTCGGGTCGGATTTCGGGTTCATGTCAAGATCAATTTCAAAAAGAGAGCAGCAGAGCTGATAGCTGGGCATCCTCTTTCATCTCATGCCAATGACCTTTGATAAGGTTTTAAAATTTTCTCCTTTCTTGAAATCACAACTATCTCTTTCATACCTTCCTCACAGGCCCATTTCAGTCCGAAAATCAGACCCATGGATTCTTCAAAAACTCCCAAGGTTTTATCCTCCATCATTATGTTGAAAACCATAACAGCTTCTCCTTTCTAGTCCCTTAGAGTTCTAGCCATCATTTTCTTTCTCCCTTGATTCTTTTAGTGTAACAGTTGAGCTTGTACTACACCCTGCATCGGTGTTGAGTGTCTAAATGAGTATGTTTTAGGGGGTATTTAGTATGTTATCATCAACACTTTTCATGCTCATTTCTCCACTCTAGCTAGTTTCCTCTAGTTTGTGTTTTATTAGTGTTTACACAATTATTGCTCAAACATGATGAATAACATAACTAGAAATAAAGTAGACGAGAGAGACGAACACGTGGGCACAAACGGATCCAAAATCAGAGCTAATCGAAGAGAAGAGATAGAGCATTTGTTTTGCTTTTGGTCCAGACCTCCCCAGGGGCGGTCGGGTTAATTTCGTTCGCGTATTTTCGCCTCTGGTCCGGACCGCCCCAGGCCGACCGCCCCTGTGGGGGTGGTCCGAACGGAAATTTGCCCAGATTTTAGATTTTAAAGTAGAAAAAGGAGGAGAGGGGGAGTCGAACACAGACCAAAAAATGAGGGAAAGAGAGAGAAAAAAGGGAAAGAAGAAGAAGAAGAAGAAGAAATGAAAGAAGAAGAGAGAAGAAGAAGAGGAGGAGGAGAAGGCTCACCTCCATTGAAGCTCTTCTTCAACCTCCCATGGCTATTTCTTCTCCCTTCTCTCATTTTTGTTCTTTAATGGTTGTGTCGTCTCCTTGTAGCTTGGGATGGGGATTTTGCCCCAAAATTCCCAAAACCTCCATTGTTGAATCTTGAACTTGTTTTTATGCTTTATTTTAGTCTTTGAGCTTAATGAAGTTGATTATGGGTATTTATGATTTTAAACTTAAACTTGTTGCTATGATTTGAGGATTAGTTTAGGGTTTTACCCAAATTATCAATATGTGTTAAATTGGTTGGTTTCGCCTACCGATTAGTTAGCATTATTGTGGGATTCTATCAAAATGATATTCTGAGATAGAAAACCTAAACTGTTGGAGACTAAAACAGTGTACTCTGATTTTGATGATTTTGAGATTAGACTACATTGCAACTTAGGGGGAACTTGTGCTTAATGCTACTTAGTGAGGTTAATCCTAACTGGTTGTGAAGGTTTAAATTAACTAAGTAAGATTTGGCTCATCTTGGGTTTAGAGGGTCATTATTGTTTTTTCCATATTTGGTTAGGACTAGTAGATCAAGGTTTGGTCGCTAGTTAAACAAGAGTTCCCGTTGTTCAGCTAGAGTTCAAAAGTCGACAATCAGTAGTGAAGGGGTCATGGGTGCAAAGATCCATCCCGAGCTACACCTATCCTAGTTTAGTTAAATTAGTTTTATTGCTTTCTTTTATCTTCCCTAATCAAACCAAAAACCCCAAAAACCCCAATTTAAGTTTATGCACTTTTATTTATCTTCTTGCACATTTACTAAGCTTATAATTAACTAGATAGTTACGAAGTCCTGTGGATATGACCTTGTTGCACTACACTGACTAGGTTCACTGCCCATTAGTTCGCAAGATAGTTTCACTATTATTTTGCACAACAATCGGTGGGAAACCAATTATAATCCCAGCTGTGACGATTTGGTTAGATGCAACAATGTATTGAAAGCTTATGATAAAAGTTTTGTTTGCTTCTTTAAAGTAATCCAAGAAGCATCAAAATTAGGTCTAGCAGAATTTTAAGCATCATAAATGACCCACATAAGATTGGCAACCTCACACAACTATCCTCAGACCAAAATTGAACTGCTGAATGTCTAGGATATTATGAACATCAAGCAAATCTTCCATTGATCTTGAACCATGGCACATTCGAATAAAGAGTGAGCTACGTACCAATCTCACCACCGATGAGCAAAGAGGAGAGCCTCCCACTCTCCTGAAAATGTTTGCAACATAAAGGATTATATTTTTTTGAAATTCTAGAAGAGAAGTTTAACTCTCCGATGCAATTAGACCCTAGTAGTCGACCGAGGAGATCTTTCTCGGCAGACTGGTTGCTCCCTGAATCAAGATTATTAGTGTTCCACTCTTGAATCAGCTCTAAGCAGATTAACAAGAAAAGACCCTTTGAGGAAGGATGCTAATACCATGAATCCTGTTGGGTTCAAGTCAAGGGGATATCTTGAAAATATGTGAATCAATGTTAAGGAACATCTAGTTTAGTTACAGATATCCCTCTCAATTCATTATAATACTCCATCAAACTAGAAACTTTATCATCTGAATTGAAATTTTGTCTAGGAGTTGAATGAGGTTAAGATTAGGGTCTAGGAATCCAAGGAGAGGACCATATGGAGTTTTTTCACCAGATCTTATTTTGATTCTAGCACCCCCTCTTAATGACGGGAATCGAGGAGTGGATAGAAGACCAAATAGGACTAGCATGGACTCCTTTACAAAGCTTCAAGAATGATGGACTTTGGAAAATAGATACTCTTCAACACCTTAGCAACTTGTTTGGCCAACGAGGCCTGGTTGAAATTTGAAATGGATTTAAAACCAACTCCGTCATATTTTTTATGTTTGCATCAGATTCCACTTAACCAGTGCATATCTTTTTTATCATTCCTCCCCCTCCACCAAAAGGAAGAAAAATTGAATTTAGCTTTGAGATGATAGCTTTGGGAGAAAGGAAAAGAGACATGGTATAGGTCGTAAAGCTTTAAGAACACTCATCACCAGGAATGATCTAGCCGCTTGAGACATTAGCTTGAGACCAGGTTAAGACTTTCTTTCTCACTATTTCAATAATAAGGAACTTGTAATGAAGACGTTTTTTCTGCCCACTCGAATGGGGTGACCCAAGTACTGGTCAAAAAGGAACTTTAGAGAAGCCAAAGACACTACAGATTTGACTTTAAGGACCAGGTCCAAACACTTACTGAAACAATCTCTGACTTGTTCGAGTTTATCTGTTAACTAGAGGCGATAAGAAGGCTTTGATAATCTAAAGGAGAGTAGTAGCATTGTTTGACTATAGCTTTACCCCTAAAGAGGATGTCATCAGCAAACACTACAGTGGCAAATTGAAGGACTTGAATAGCCATTTTAATGCCTTTAAAATGACCCAATAGATCAGCATCATTAATCACACTAGATAAAGCTTCTTGAACAATGATAAAAAGGAAATGGGAAAGAGGATCCCCTTGCCTTATACCTCTGGTTGGCTTGAACTGAATTCCAGGAGATCCATTGATAAGAATTTCACATTTGACAGTGGTGACACATTTCATAATGGATCCAGCCAGTTGCTTGGAAACCCATCTGATAAAGAATCTCCTTAATGAAACTCCATTCAAGTCTATCATAGCTTTGCTAGATCAATCTTGAGAGAAAAATGACCTCTTTTCTTAGTCTTACTTCCTCAAAAGAAAGATGAATCTCCCCCGTAATAATGGCATTGTTAGTAATGTTTCTACCTTTGACGAACCTAACTGAGAAGGGGAATAATATGAAGAAGCATGCCTGGATCCTATTTGCTAGAACCTTAGAGACAATCTTGTAAGAGAAGTTACAAAGTGCAATAGGAGGATATCCCCTAAGGGCCCATAATGTTCCAGAGTCTTGAAGCAAAGGCAATTAAAACCATCAGGATCAGGCGTCTTATCAGAACCTAACTGGTTTAACAACTTTTTAAATTTCACAGCCTGGGTAGGGAGCACCCAACTCCTGAATATAATCATCCTTTAGCCTCCCATGAACCGCCCTCGAGAATATAGGATCAATTGAAGGGTTACAACTCTAAAAAATATCATAGAAGTGAGTTCTAGAACTCTTTTCTAGTTCCTCCTAGTCATAGACCACGTCGTTGTTGTGATTGAGAAGACCAAATATTTTATTTTCTTTGTTCTGATTGTGTCTCTAGTGTGGCAAAAACGGTAAATCTATCCCCATATTTCATCCAACTGGTTCTGGCTCTTTGTTTCCACCATCTTTCCTCCTTGAACATTAACAACTATGCTTCCATCAAAATTTTTTCTGTTGGCCATGCTACTAGGAGTTGGTTCCATATGTGAAAATCTACCTGAAAATCCCCCTTTTGCCAGGCCATAAATTTTTTGTGAAACTCAGTCATAGGCCATGAATTTCATTTTCAAGGAATTTTACAATTTGTTATTTATATTCTAAAAGTTCTATAAACTATCTCTAAATTTTATACCCCTCGTTCTAAATTGACCATCTTGTTTGTTTTACGGCATGTTTTTTCCACTTCAATATTAAGCATATAAGATAAAATAATTTCATAAAACTAAGTTTTGTAATATATAGTTTATCATGTAAGGAAACAACTGACATGTCCAAATAGTGAACAAGACGGTTATTTCAGGACGAAAGGAGTTATTAATAGATATCAAATTAGAAAATTAGGGCTGATTGGTTTTTTTATCATGTGTTGATTAGTTTTATAGCTTTTCAAGTGATACTTACGGGTTTAATATTAAATGTATAGTGTTTAGATTACAGAGGTTTGAATCTAATAAACTTTTAGCGTTTAGATATAAAGTTCTGTAAATTAAATGATGATATATATAGGTATTCATAGTAAGAGTTTGGACTTAAGAATTCAAAACGGAAAAACATTTTGTACTAGTATTAGTTAGCAATCAATTAAATCTACTACAATATTACCTATTTTTTAAGAAAAAATACAATATTACATATAAGTTAGAGCACTATCAAATGAGGGTGCATTATTACCATGTAAGTTTGGACATAGAGAAGGAACCCAAATCCACAAACAAAGATGAAATAAGCACACTAAAGCTCTCCTCACATGTTAAGTCGCTTCCCCTGGACCCACACTCACCCGACTAACTACTCACTCTTGTAGTGGTCAAAGCAAATGGTACCTAAACCCAAAAACACAATCCGATGGTTTTAGAAGTAAATAATAAAATATTGTCACAATAGAAATAATAGAGAAAATGAATGAAGTGATCTTATTCCATAGACTTCCATAGTTATTAATTAATGTAAAGCTACAAAAATAGTCAGATAATAATATAGATAAAATGCACCACAAACCGTAGCTGAAGGTCGGTATTGATATTTTAACTTATTATCCCATATTTTAGGGGTAACAAAGTTATTGAAAACTTTG
Source organism: Limonium bicolor (assembly GCA_023374045.1). Classification (NCBI taxonomy): domain Eukaryota; kingdom Viridiplantae; phylum Streptophyta; class Magnoliopsida; order Caryophyllales; family Plumbaginaceae; genus Limonium; species Limonium bicolor. The sequence goes on along the minus strand of CM041782.1, from coordinate 59,000,055 downwards.
AACAGATAACGTTGAATTACCTAGTCAACTTAATGAACGAACTAACTCTTCCCGTTGGCTTTGCTCTCTTTGGCGAGAGTCGGTTGCTATCCACCGTTCTCCCGTTTCTTCTCGATCTTTGATATCCTAGCTTTATTTACTCCATGCAAAAACTTAGCACAAATGCACCACAAAATGATTTTTTTTTGCTTTTGCTTTACGACAAAGATTGTCCAGATAAAGTTGATGGTAAAGGTTTGAATCCTAGTTCTCCAACAGTTGCCACCCTTTTAGTTGCTTTGGCCAAATGTTTATCCTCTCTTTGTGTTATTTACGAGCTAAATACAATAGGTTTTGAAAACAAAGTGACGTTTCTCACTATGTCACCACAAGATGGAACCCTCGAAGATCTCATAAGGAAGTGCGAGATGCTCTCCCCTCCCCAATGAAGAAACAACGCATCTCTCTCTCGATGATCTTCCCCAAGAACCTGAGGAGATAATTTTGAATTATGTTTTATGGATTACATTTCTCCTCATAAGCAGCTAACCCTGAGGTTATTCAGCTTACGATGGGGAAAGTTTGGAAGGTGGAAAGAAGGTAGATATGGGCTTGTTTCTTTTCAATTTCAAAAAAAAAAATAGAGGAGATGGAGATAGTCACACAACGGGGACCTTGGTCCTTTGATAGTTTCTTGTTAGCCATAAAAAAGTCGAACAGGAAAAAAACTCCTCGCGACCATACTTTTAGGTGGGTTCCGTTTTGGTCCGAGTCCATGGCGTTCCCTTTATTTCTATAAGACGAGATTGCCAGCAGATTCAGTAAACAATATTAGTTGTTTGTTATTTTTGGAATATGAAGAGGAGGGTGCTAACAAGTCAAGTGATTTCCTTCCGTTAAAGGTTTTAGTTAATGTTTTGGAATACTATTTACATAGTGGAACATAGTATAAATTTTGGCTAACCTAAGAAAAACACCGGGCATTCTGCTTTAAGTGTGGGCGCTTTACTCATGGATCATGAGATTGTGGTGATAAGAGGGTTGAAGCGGGGATGGATACAGTATAGTCCTTGGATGAAAGCTGGTCATGACACTCCTGGATGAGTGCTCTGCGGATGGATGGTCTGAGGAGATAGGGATGAGGAGAAATGAGGAGGAGGATAGAAGAAGGAATTGGAAGTGGCCCTTTACCTCCCTTAGGTTCCATCGTCAATTTCCAAGTTGTTGGTTGTAGAGAATGATGAGGAGGAAGCTGGAAGATCAACTGACGATGAATGTTGACCGTGATGGCAAGGAGGAGGACAGGTGATTTCATCGAATTTTGTGGTGTCCTTGGGGATACCCAAGGCCGCCTATCATAATGAGCCATCGAGGGATGGACTGCCGGGGTTGGGGTAATGCCGTGGCAGTCCTTATATTCCCAGAGTCTCTCTAGGTTAAGCTACCCATTTTGTTGCGCTTGTTGGAGATTTATTTTGTAGGTAAAGAGGTGATGCTTGCTTTTGGCTAGCATAGTAGACTCATAAAGATAGTAGTTCTCTCCGTGAATCGGTGAGGTGATTTTGTATTGATTTTGCAAAGGAAGATGGTAAAGCTTTCGGAAGGTTGATGGGTTGTAAATCTATGACAGTTCTATGTTCACTAGTTAAGATATATCTAAAGTTTGAAGACGAAAATGATCTCAATGGATGTCTAGGATTGAAACAACTTAATGATGCAGCTTTTTGAGTGATCGCCTTGAATGAGATCTTAGCAACGACACTGGTACTAGAACTATCAACTATCAAGGGTTGGAATTGTAGATTACTTACTACCGGTAGTTGGATTCTAATATGGATGAAAAATAGATGGCTAGTGTTCTGCAAGTTAATAACATTGAGCATATCAGTCAAGTTAATGAGGATTCACTTGTTTTTATGCATGTCATCTAATGAATATAAGTATGGCTGTTTAAAAAAACCTTCATGAACGAACTAAATTATTTGATTTGTCACTTCAATTCACCTCGTTTAACTATCCCTGTAAATTTCACCTTACGCAATAATCCTTATATCTCTCCCATTAATACCAATTCAAACACAGTACAAAGCAACACGAAGAAAAGGTGTCATCATCCCAGAGAACATGGAATGCGCAGCTTAACTAATTGAGAGTCCCAATTAGACATTCAAACTACAAATTCTAGAATTTCATTTTTACATTATGGCATCTGCTTCCCATGCCCGGCCCCCTCAGCAAAACTGTAAGATATTCAGGAGAATAAAACATCATACTGCTCAGGCTGCTCTTTTTCTGCCTGCACTTCCGATCCCCAATTACCATGCAGAACAATCCCAACCACCAAGCTAGAGCCCTAACCCATTCTAGCAAGATATCACCACTATAAAGGAATCATCATGCCATAAAGCTCTTTCCACGAACCTAAGACGCAGGAATACATTCTTCCCGCCACATGAATGATATCACTCCTAGATCTGGAAAACTCTGTTGAACCAAATCGAATGAAGTATCATATGAAAGAGGTCATACTTCTCAGGCACCTTATGCCAAAGGAAATGCCTTTTCACCATCCTAATCCTCTGTTGCATTTCAAGGTACCTACTCTCAGGTATGGAGACCAGAATCTCCCTCAAACTCGGTACATCTTTCTCCAATACAAACACAGAAAACGAACTCCAGTCCAACACCTCAAACAAGGGAGGCACATAGTTATCCGATATGATCACTGGAACACACTCGTAGTATATCGACTCCACCACTCTGGGTGTGTGGACTCCATAACCTCTTGCACATATGCAGTACTTGCTTGTTTCATATAATCTCGATACACTGCTTTGCCTTCAATAGTTCTTTCCATTTGACCAAAGATCTTCATGTCGGGTGATTTGTTGTTTCCCCAGTATTGGAGGAGAATTGGGCGAAGGTAGCCGTGCATCCCTCCAGCGAAGAAGGCTAGTACTCTTCTTTCAGAAGGTGGGTTCCCTCCAATGTCTCTCAAAGGGTTGTTTCCACTCCGTATGTAAGTTACAGGAACAGAAACATCTTTTCCTAGGGTGAATCCTCTTGCTATATTTGCATTGCAAAGAGCTTGAATACAGTTACTCATATGCTGTCTTGTTATCCTTGGAGCCTGACAATACCACAAAAAAAAGGGCACCAACAGCAAATGCGGTTTCAATGAAACAAGCCAGAGAAAAAAAAGCTAGTAGTCTAGCTACATGATGAACCCACTGAAGCAATGAAACACGTAGAACAGATTAAGAGATTATTCAAAAGATGATACCGACCCAGTCATGACAGCCGACGAAGAAATGATCAGCTCCGCCGGTTCGGTTCCAGAAATGATACTTGCTCCTGATGGACTCGACATAATCTTTCAAATAGTTCTCCAATTTCCTCAAACTGGTGCCATTCGCTCTTCCAACTGTCTGCCGCAGCGTTTCTGAGCTGAAAGGTAAATAAAACAGATGTGCTTTTCTGGGGTCTTTCACAGTGTACCGCCTGCTTGTCTTCAGTGTTTCATAAACCATCCTTCCGAGCTGTAAATTCCTCTGAGTCTTGGATGGTGAAAAATGGGCTTTTCTCCTCCTTGTAGATATAAATCTTGAGGGTTCGCTCCATCAACTCGTAGCTCCTACATATGACAGCAAATAAAAGCTCTAGATCAAGGTTTACTCCATAGTTAGTGTAAAGGCACAAAATATTTTACAATATACAAGTACAATTACCGCTGGAACATAGATATATTGCGAAACAAATCAGGATGAAGTTCAGGATCATTTGTTTTGATAGGAGGAGCATTCCTGATTCGTGATTTTGCAGATAGTAGGGCACTCTTTTTATGCGGTGTAGTTCGACTAGCTGCCCTCTAAATATCAATCAGAGAAGCACCATCCTTAATCAAAAAGAAACCATGAGGCGTCAGCGTGTTGTAATCAATCAACTCAAACAGCAACCATACCTCAAAATTTGAGAAAGCCTGAGTTTTGAGCAACATGGAATTTATTTCAGAAAATGGGATGGTTGGCCCCCTCATTTTTCTGATGAACTTCTCGATTGTAACTGACGCAATGCTCCAATCAGATTTACCCCTAGGCAGTGGCGAAGTACTTCTCTTAAAATTTGAGCCAAAAGTTTCATTGATGATACTCATGGATGATGAATTTTCCAACAATTTTGCATCAATAGCATTGAAATCATCCATGAAAGTCTCACCAGCGGTGGATGATGCATTTGAAGACAAACCATCATCACTCCTTATCATTCTACCCTTTTGCGCCAAGGCCTTTCTAGAAGCTTCATCATCCTCATCCACCAAGATTGCAGTCTCATCTCCATCATCATGTTTAGATTTGACATCATAATTAGTTTGAAGGTGGTTTTTCTCACTTAAATCATTATGTTGGTTCAGCGAAGCATCCAAAGATGTTGACACAGTAGCAACTTCCCTTAGTATGGGAAGATCAATACTCAAAGGCAATAAAACATCTTCACCGGAGGGAATTCATCAAAAGAGCTCACTTCAGGTGGAACCGCATAGAATTGAACCAAAACTAGAAGAAACGCCAAAATGGTCATCAAAAAGAGCATCATCCACCTGAAGTTCAATGGTTTGCTGAAAAGTACAGCCATGCTAGTCAAACCTAGCTGACCAGAAACAGGATGGTGAGATGAACATTTCTTAAGTCTAACTAGCACCAAAACAGAAATTCATATAGAGACCTTATATTGCTAGGAGTGATAATCCAGCCATGCCAGATAGAAAGAAGGCGGATCAAATGAGAGACACATAACTGAATATCTTATAAAAAAAATAACCAGAGAAGCGAAATTAAAGCTGCAAAGATGGCTTACCTGTTGGCATATGACAGAAGAATACTCCATTGCTCAATGAGAACAAACAGTAAAGCTCAACTTTACAGAAGCATCATTCAGTTCACTTCTTAACTAACCGGTCATTTTGCTGGAACCTGCTTTGAAGCCACCATGCTTCCAGATTGAGATCAGATCAGTAGAGTAAAGTTAAGCACCACTCCACATATCCACTCAATAGTAACTCAGGAGGAACGTGTGTAATGTTACTTCGGAGATAGAAACTAGAGCTGTCAAAATTTGACCCAACCCGAAAACCCGTTCGTTTTATCCGAACCCGAAACCCGATTGAAACCCGAAAATATTTAAATAAATAAACCCGAAACCCGATTGGGTAAAACCCAAATGACCCGAACCCGGAATGACCCGAAAAATTAATAACCCGAAACCGACCCGAACCCGAAATGACCCGAAATAATAGTAAGTAAAAGTTAGTTAAACAAGAATAACATGAAATAATAGTGATCATAAATTGTCCCAAACCTGAATAACCCAAATAAATATGACAAAAAAACTTGATTCATACTTATTATATCTCAATTAAATTTTATATAGGCATTGTATTGACTTTTCTGTAATTTATATGTAGTATATTCTTATAGAAATTATGTATATATTTATTTAATAATTTTGTCAAAAAATATTAACCATGACCCGAAATAACCGAAACCCGATTCTATCTGACACTATTACAAAACCCGAATCCAAAATGACCCGAAAATTAAATAACCCGAACGGATATTGACCCGAAAAAATATGACCCAAAACCCGAACGGGTAACCGTTTGACAGGTCTAAGAGAAACAACTAAAGTTTTACAATTTTGATTTGGTCGGGGATTGAAGAATCTCCTGATAGAGTGATTTACAGAAGAGGGAACCATGTACAGTTATTAATAGCACACGGTAGATACACTAACATACTTAAGCAGCGAGGACGAAGAAGAATTTCGAAATACCTAGCAATACAGAACAAAAAACATGTAGATCAGATAAAAAGACTCCCAGAGATTGCAATGGAAAAATGGCTTGAGGAACATAGCGAAGAAAATTGTACGTATTCTAACATAGATTTCGACTAGCTAACAGAAATAGAATTTCGGAGGAAAAAAATGCAAAAGATGAATTATAAGCGACAAAGTTTTAGGATAAATTAAGATTACCTAGAAGTTCAGTGAGCAAGTATGCTCCAAGAAACTTGCGCAAGACAAGTAGGTAGAAGCTGCTCCTAGGGAGTAATTTCGCCGTAAATTAGCTCGGCCCGAAGCAAGTGCGAGGGTCTAAGAGTTTTTATTTTCAATTTCCAGCAAGCAAATTAGTCCCGAGTCTATTAGAAACTGGATGGAGGAAGGTTCTGTAGCTGTACGAGAGCAGGCCGACTGACGCCGAACTCCAGCTGCATACGGTCTTTTCCCTTTTGTGGGACACTGGGATCGGGACTGATGAGGCTGGAAACAATGTACATATGAGAAAATCTACCTGAAAAATCCCCTTTTATGAAGCCAGAACTTTTTGTGAAACTCAGACATAGGCCATGAAATTCATTTTTTAAGGAATTTTACAATCTGTTATTATCAATTTTGAAATTAGTGTTGATTAGTTTTTTTTTATCATAGTGTTGATTAATTTTTTTAATCATAGTGTAGATTAGTTATAGCGTTTCAAGTGATACTTATGGGTTTAATATTAAATGTATAGTGTTTAGATTATAGAGTTTTGAATCTAATACTTACCTTTTAGTGTTTAGATTTAAAGTTTTGTAAATTAAATGATGATATAGGTGTTCATAGTAAGAGTCGGACTTAAGAATTCTCAAATTTGAAAAACATTTGTAATAATACTAGTTAACAATCAATTAAAATCTAGGAAAGTCTCACCAAATACCACTGAGTTTTAGCTTAATCATGATATACCGACGTGTTTTTAGAATTACACAGAATAACATTGAGTTTTAAATAATTTCACAAGATAACATTTTGTTTCATATTCTTTTAATTGCTCTATTAATATCTAGGAAAAGTCTAAAATATCCATGTTATTAATTAATCACCTTACAGTTATGTGTAAGGAAAGTACATGCAATGTAATAACAAAGGTATTTTAGAATTTTTTTTCATGGATACTAAAAGAGCAATAAACGGATATGAGATAGGGTGTATTTGGTGAAATACTTAAATCTCAGTGTTATCCTGTGTAATTTTAAAAACACAGTGGTATATGATGAATAAAACAAAGACTTAGTAGTATTGATGAAAGTTCCCTAAAATCTAATACAAATTAACTATTTTTTAGGAAGAATACAATGTAATTTTAAGTTAGAGCACTATCAAATGTAGATGCACATTATCACCAAGTGAGGACCGCGAGGGATGGAGTTATGTGCTCTTATACATTTTTGAAAAAAAAAATACAAAATAACATAATGTTTTAAAGAATGATATTGTCCAAAAAAAAATTTAGCTCCCCCATCCGCTACTGTATCACCATGTGAGTTTGGACAAAGAGGAGAAACCCAAATCCAGCTACATAAACACACTAAGGCTCTATACTAAACAATTTGAGAATAAGTGAAGTAGTTCACTAACTTATACACTATTCAATGACCTCTTGTTTTTCTAATGCGGAACTTCAACAAACACTCACTGACGCACATTTAGCAATCTCTCCCCGCGTGTAAGGCCGCCATCGATGAGGAGCTTAATCTATATTTGGGAAAAGAGGGGAAACAAGTGTCAAGTTGTGGTTGGACAAAATTCTTACCCAAAGTTACATGACATCACCTCATTCACTAACCATAGTGACCTTAATTTGAACCAACAAATGTTATGTTTGCATGCCACTAACGAACGGAACATAAGTCGATTCTCTTGGACCCACACTCACCGGAATAACTAACTACTCACTCCTATAGTGGTCAAACAAGATGGTACCTAAACCTTAAAACGTAATCCGCCGGTTATAGAAAGAAAGAATAAAAATATTTGTTATAGTATAAATAATAGAGAAAATTGAAAGAATGGATATTATTCTGTAGACTTACATAGTTATTGTAACACCCCTCTCCATAGTCACGTAATAATCTCTCACATAGCAATAAATAAAACGTCTTACAGCGGAAGAATTAATAACAATACTCACTCGGGTGTCACCGGCCATTACTCGCCCATGCGAGCAACGAAGCCAAACTACATCCAACTTCCAACATAAACAAACTGCTAACCGCTGTGATAACGAGAAACTCCTATACATCATACTAAGTCCATAAACCACAAATGTCGACAAGTGAGCGTCTACCCAAATCCCAAATATACATAACCGTACCATAATACTTTTACCTGTCTGATATCCTTATACAAAATAAACTCCCTGTGCGGTAATCAAATAAACTCTAATTACCCTGCTCCCGCACTTCGGCTTCGGCGATAATCAACAACCTGCATATGTGGTGTAGTATCAGCGATAGACGCTGAGTATGCCGGCCTGGACCCTAATGGTCACTTAGTCATTTTAACCATCTTATTATTAGATTGGTTTCATGCTTTACCATTTTACAGTTATAATCAATATTGTAATATACATGTATATATACATAATCCTCCATCCAAACATTCATAAACATTCAACCATCCATCCAATCCAAACATTCATTTAATATCTCAAACAACAATTGTATATCGAACGTATCGAAATAATAGCAGTATAATGTACAATGTACAATCGCCGTAGCGTACAGTTTCCATAGTTAATTTAACTTGGCCTTAAGGCCCCATCCATCCAAACCATGTTTAATTAATACCAGTTGGGCGTCATGTCAAGACAACCCGATAACCTCACCATGGACAGTAGTCCTCCCGTACACACAAAGGTGCTCATTTCGCCAGAGGTCGGAGGCCCCTGACTATTCTCTTTGTCTCGTAAGACGTCCATATAAAAGCTGTAGCTACCTGACCCACGATCCAAATAGGGCTCGTATGGGTATAAACCTGGAGCGGAACCCAATCGGGAACCCCTCAGTGATCACAAATGCGCAACCAAGTAGTTCGTAAACTACCGGGATTCCTCACCTCAACTCATACCATCTCTCTCTCATAATGTTTAAGATCTGCTCTTAGTCTTATGGAGAATAATTATTAGTTGGCTGTCCAATGGGTCTCACGCATACCTAGAAGTAATCTAGGTCATATTCATGTTCAAGATCCATGCTCTAGAGACCGACAATGTCGTGACTCGTTCCTAAGTGTTTTACTTAGGTTGCCATATACTTAATATTAATACTATGGTATTATATCAAGTAACCGTCTTGTCATCACAAACGTATATGTATGTTTATATAAGTCGATCTATAGTCGACGTAGTGTTAGTCCCGTGGGACGCTCGTGCATAAATAATAACGCACAGTAACACACATAATCACATACACGTATCCAAAACACTTAACACACAAGTGATATCAACCAAATCCGAGCCCAAGGAAATCCTTAGGACAACCCGGATCAAACCCCTTTACATACCGTTCACCAAGACCTAGGATGCGTAGTGTAGACCACTAGCTCGTCAAACGTCTTCGTCTGAAGTATGATCTAAACGGTAATAAAACTATAAGTCAGTCTCCATGACTAACTACATCCGGTACTTCCGAACAACAAGTAACCCCGACAGTTCATCCCCGGATTTCTACAGTTATTTGCTACGGGTTTCTCTAAACCGGTCGGCTTGTTACTAAAACTCGTACGTCAAAACATTTTGACTGTTAAGTTTAATTCATTATACTTCTTTAATCTTATCCTCCATTAAACTTAGGTATATAACCTATAGTTGCATGTATGCATGCATTATTATATTTTATTGTTTTATTTTTCCACCATCCATTATAATACATTGTATTATATAATCCATTACCTTTAGCAAATTATATTTGCCTTTCAAAAACTCCTAACATATAGTTTGTAACTATTTTTTTGTAATAACTACCACCATTATAATATATGGTTTCCAACCATAATATATATTCATCCTTATATACATTATTCTCGCACATGTATATATTACCATATAGGTAAGTTTCATGAGTTAATACACTCTTATATCATATGTTACATTTTATCATCTTATATTAGATGATTATTCCCATTAGTTGTAATTTTATACAACTTATATTAAGATTATATCCTAATATTATGTAACATTTTATGTTGTATAATTACAACTCCTAAGGTTTAAACAATAAATACCTTAGTTTATAAATCTTATTAATTCATAGTTTGTCACATTATTTAATGTGAATATCCTTACTTATATTAATTCCATTAAAACCACATAACATTTTGTAATGTTATACCTTAAACTAATATCATATATTATGATATTCTTATTTCCTTTAATTTATAACATATAGTTTTATGCAAAAATTAAATATTACCGCATGGGCACAATATAAAAACCTTATTCTTTTTCATATACCATAGTTTCCTTTATTTACAAATTCACCTCATTGTTTATACCATGTTATATATATATCATATAATATAACATTTTAACTTATAAAATGGTATAACCTATGGTTATATTTTTGTAAAATTCCGAACAGACCCACCAAATTCCTATAATTGCCATTTGGCCCAATTTATAACATATAGTTTTATCATATCATTAAAACTATACATTATACATATATCTTATTAAATACTCTTATATAATTCTAAAAATCACCAAATTTCACCAAAGGGTTATAATTACCCTTACTAACCCATATATATTCGGTTTATTACTATTCCTCCACATATTTTTATCCAAAGTGTCATAATGACAAAATAACTATATATTATACATATATAGTTTATTTTAATCTCAAACCAACCAAATAAATTCCTAAAAATTCCTAATAGCCCATGGGTGTTTATAATACCATTTTACACCCTTTTTGGTAATAACATATTTACCACATATGTTATAAAATTGTTACAATTAAATACTTATCTTATTATAAAACCTTAAATAAGTTATTAACTTATCTAATTTGGTCAAAACCTACCATATGGTCAAGGTTGACCACCTTAATATTTCTTGACCATTAATATCCATATAATACGGTTTGTCCCCTATTTTTCCAGAAATTACCATTTAACTCCAAAACTTTATATAAATTATAATTATTATATAAACTCATTTAAACCTCTAAATTTCGGCTATATCATTATATAGCCCCCAAATTTAATTTAATTATACTTTAACCCCTAATATGCGGTAATGCATATATACCACCTAAACTTAAATAAAACCTTATAAATGCATAAATAAAATGGCCTAAAGTACATGGCCTTATTACAAACATTAGCTTATAAAATGAATTACACATAAATGCTCAAAAATGCATTAAACTCTCGGCCCTTACCACAACTTTTCCATATTTACCAATTTTCCACATAATGTCTTAAATTTGACAATTATGTTAATTAATTAGTTATAAAATTTACTAAACCATTCCTTAATCACCTAAGGTCAAAATAAGACCTTAATATAACCATTCACTCACGGCACATTTATATACATATGTATAAAACACTATTAATATACCAAGTGTAGGTTTAAGTGATTTATACCTTGTTTTTGCCAAGTATAGGCCTTGTTTGGCCACGGCTGTATGGAGATAATTTTTACACAGCTTAGTTTACATGTTTTCAAACAGAAATTAAGGCATGATTAGTCTCCAAGCAAGATCTAACCATAAGAAGTGTTTAATGTCAATTTCAAGGTAAAATTTACCTTAGAATACCAAGGTAAGCACAAGTGCTCCATGGCCTGTTTTACAGAAGAACAAGAGCATCAAAAGAGCTACTAAAACCAAGCTTTAAACTGGTATAACTCAGATTAGAAGATGGCTAATTTTTACCTTGTTTAAAATGCCTAAAATGGTGTTTTTGGCTTGGATCTGGCTATACCTTGAAGCTCTTGATATACCAACTGAATAAGTATGTTAAGATGAAGATAATAAGGCTAGGAACAAAGTTTCACAACCGAATTTGAAGGGAATCAAAAGATATATGCTTAAAGCACATTTTTATACCTTAAGAACAAGATTAGCTTCTCCACCTTCTTCCCTTGTTAATGCCGAGATACACCCTCCATTTAACCTCCAAAACAACCTAAGAACATTGATGGAAATGGTTGATGCTTTGCTCCATGGAAAGAGAGGAAGAAGAAATTGTGAGAAAATGATCAAAATAGCTTAATAAGCTTACCTATGTCAATTGTTGTTCTCCTCTGTATTTGGTGTGTTAGCCACGGTTTGGAGAAGCAAAAGAAGCAAATAGAGGTTGAAGGAGCCTTGTGTCGGCTGGGAAGTGATAAGTGCAAAACATATAGACTTTTAGGGTTTAAATACCTTATGAATTGCAATATCTGAAGCACATGTTTCCCACTTATTATGCGTTTTCCTAAGATTTATGTTTTGATATGAACTATTGAATTTATATGTTCAATGTAGTAAAAATCCATGTAATTAAGTAGATTTACTCATGAGGATTCCAACGCAACAAACGGGGATCAAATCGGAGCTAAAACGAATATTTTAGAGGCAATTGAATTTGGTCGGGACCAGTGTCCGAAGGAGTGGTCCGGACAGATATACACGCGGAGCGCGCCGTACAAAAATCGACATGTCCGAACCATTCTGGTTCCGGACAGTGGTCCGGACATGTCGATATGGACAGCACACAGGGCATGTCGACAAGGTGTGAATTGGTAAAATATTTTACCAATTCACACCGACACCCCCTCTCTTTTTACCCCATTTTCACTATAAATAAACCTATAACCCTCCATTAATCCATATCTCATTCTACCCCCAAACTAATGCCATTTTTCCTCCACAAAATCATCATTTCTCTCCAAAAATCATACATCTCATCTACATAATTGCCACATAAATCCTCACATCATCTCATCCCATAAAAACATTCCATTTCCATACCGTTGTTCTGTCCAACCTCTATCCAAATATTAGCAGTTATAAAGGAGCTGAATTAATTATCTTCCCAGATGATTTCTTTTACTTCTTATTCTGTCTTTTTAATTATGTGGGCTAAGAGGATTACTCGGGTGAAGTGTAGGTGTAAGGTGTAGTTGTATATAGTTTGTATAATTATGTAATCTATATGGTTTAATTAAATACAGTTTGTTCGATTATAAAGCTTATCTCTCGCCTTTTAATAAATTCATGAATTTATTAAAATGCTTTACAAAGTCTATTTTGATCAGAGCAGTGATAAATAGACAGGTTAATTAATCGATAAATCTGTGGAAAACTTATTTGATAAAATAAGTTAGTAATTTCAGATGCAAAATATAATTCCTCGCACTTAATCCGTTTACATTGGTTTTGCTCAGATCTAGAGTAGATCGAGCATTTTCTGGTAACGAGTCTTCGAGTCTATGATTTAGTCTTTAAATAATAACAGGAATTTTGCCAAACTATTATAATTAACCGGTAGAGTTAGCATAATTAATCAGATTATATAAACCTGAACCGGAGTCCCGTTTAATTTATCTTCCACTCAGTAATTTAATCTGCTGTTTTATTTTACGAAAACAAGTCAACTATCCCCCCTTTTTGTGACAAGCTTAGGTACTATATTAGTTTCGCTATAAGTCCCACGGTTTGACCCCAGCCGCTTCTGTCTTCTATACTACTGCGACCGGTTTTGTTTGCAGCCCGAAGGATATTTGAGTTATTAATTTCTTTCTCAATTGTTTAAAATACACCAGTTCCAACCTCTCTCATTTTCCTGTCTGCAAAATGGCGTCGTTGCCGGGGACTTGATTTATTCTAGTCCCTAAGCCCCGGATAATTCACCTGTTATATTATAATATTCTGTTTATACTATTATGTTGTTGTTTATTTTATTTCTATTAATTTCTGTCATTTAAATTCCAGCAATTTAAATATCGCATTAATTACAGTTATTTATTTTCCAGTCATTTACTTTTCAGTAAACTAATTCTAACATTTAAATTCAGTCATTTAAATTCTGTTAACTAATTTCTAACATTTAAATTCAGTAATCTAATTTCTAACATTTAAATTCAGTCATTTAAATTCGGTTATCTAATTCCTAACATTTAAATTCTGTCATTTAAATTTCAGTCAATTAAATTTCAGTTCTTTATTTCTTGTCATTTAAATTCTGCAATTTTTCTTTATTTTAATTTTATTATTTACTATTGAAAAAAAGGAAAAAAAAGTTCTTATTTATTCTATTGAATTGTTTCTTTTCAGTTGTTTATATTCCCCCTCCATATTTCTTCCTATTTTTATTTTATCACGTCACAAGTTTCTTTTTCTGTTTTGAGTGGTGAATGCCTGTTACCAGGTCACAAAGCCTTCCGGTCAATATTAACAATCATACGGTTGGCTACATCCCTGAAATCGAGAGAACCTTTTGCGCACTTTGAGGCAGAGACGATCTCAACAAAACATAACCACCACGGAGATAGAATCGAACCAGGAAGCAGATATGTCATCTACTCCAGCTACAGTTCGTAAGATCAACAGGCCGTCTAACCAAGGACAACAGCCCGCCATCATCCTTCCCCGCCTTACCCCATCCGAATACGATGAGTGGCAGAAGCTTAAGCCATATCATCAGATCCGATGTGTTAAGGAGTTAGGCATGTTTGATGGCTCCAATCCTGACGAAGCTCTGTTGCATGTCACCAAGTTTCTGCAGCATGCCAACAGTCTAACTGCTACCGACGCAGTACTCCAGTACGTGTGGCTGTCATTATTCCCTCACAGCCTGACGAGAAATGCAAGTAAATGGTATCACAGCCTTACACCAAGTACCATTGGTACTTGGGATGAAATGGCCACCAAGTTCTACGACAAATTCCTGCCCCCGAGCCGAACGTTGGAAATGATTGCTGAAATCTACAATTTCAGACAGCCAGGGTCGGAAAACATCTGTGAAACTTGGGACCGTTTCAAAGGACTACTACTTACTTGTCCTCACCATGGTCTGACGAAAGAACAAGTATCACAATTGTTCTACAAAGGCTTAATCGGTCCGTGCAGAACAATGGTACTATCCTCTTTAGGGGCTGACATTCTGAAAAAGCCAGGAAAACAGTTTCTGAATAGCATAGAGTCTCTCTGTGAAGAGATCAGAGACTGGGCCACGGGCGGCACTCCAGGTTTATACCAAGTAGGGGAAAGTGACAACAAATTTGACCAGCTGATGAAAATCCAAGAGCAACTCATGGAGAGCAATGCCCAGCAGGCAACAAAAGTAAGCACCCTCAGAAAGTAGTTGAGCAGATGACCTTGAATTCCTATTCCCACCAAGCAAAGTCGATGATTTCTCGATCATCTACAACCCCTCCAGGCTATGCTCCTCTATCCCTATCAACTCCTGATGCTTCTTGCACGCAATGCGGCGGGCCACACGACTACGAGCAATGCCCCGAGTTACAAGAGTTGAAGGCAGCCGAGGAAGCAAATTTTATGAGTAATAATCAAGGTTTCCGACAACCTTGGCAGCAGAATGTACATCCAAATCTTCGATACGGTAACACCAACAAAATCCAGAATCAACGTACACTCCAGCCTTCCCAAAACTACAGGCCACAATCGAACTTCCAAGGAGGCCAGAGGCAATTTCAACAACCTCCATACGGTGACCTTGCATCTTCTAGCCGACCACCTCAACCTCAATCTAATCCAGAGTCTGAGATGGGTCAGATACAGGAGATGTTTAGAGCGATGATGAACAAATCTCGAGACACTCAGGAGGAGGTCTCAACTCTCAGGAAAGATCAGAAGGCGTTACAATCACAGATTCAACAACTCTTAACCCAACAAAGGCCATCTGGCCAATTTCCCTCACAAACCAATCCAAATCCACGTGAACATGCAAAAGCAATTCACATAGATGAAGGAGATGACAACACACATTCCAAGGAACCCCAGAGGTAAATGTTGTCACCTTACGAAGTGGAAGGAAACTGAACACATAAACGAGCAACGAAGATCGTGTAGAGGACGACATAACTCCTCCACCACCACCTTCGTCTGAGACACAGGCTCATATCCTTCCTACTCCCTCTCCTCCGTCTCGAATTACTATTGATGTTCCTTCTTCTTCTTCTCGTAAAAATACGGAGCTTCCATTTCCTAACAGGATGAAAAAAAAGCATCTTGACGAACAGTTTGCAAAATTTCTTAGTATTTTTAAGAAACTGACATTAGACATTCCCTTAATTGATGCCCTGCAGGAGATGCCCAACTATGCAAAATTTTTAAAAGATCTCCTGACAAAGAGAAAAAAGAAGACCGATAAGGAGACTGTCCATCTCACAGAGGAGTGCTCTGCTGCCCTCCTTCGAGCACTTCCTCCTAAACAGACAGATCCAGGATACCTTGTTGTCCCATGCTTTATCGGTGGAATAGATTGTGGAAGTGGTTTGTGCGATTTAGGGCCCAGCATCAACATAATGCCATACGCTACCTTCTTAAAAGTTCGAGAAGGAGAGATGCAACCTGTACCTTTCAAACTCCAGTTGGCCGATAGATCGGAAGTCAAACCGATGGGGATGGTCAGAGATCTAGTTGTCGGAATTGATCGTTTCATTTTCCCAGCCGACTTCGTCATTCTGGATATGGATGACGATGTTGACGTACCCCTCATTCTAGGTCGACCCTTCTTGAGTACTGCCAAGGCCGTCATCGATGTCCATGATGGTAAAATCACCTTGCGGTATGAGGATGAGAAGATTGAATTTGACATGAGGAAAAGATGAAGAAGAAATCCTCCAACGAAGCTCACCCCTTGATGATGGCCAATTTAACTGATGATGATGAGGAAGATTGTGATCCTCCCACTTAAAGACATATATTCTCTTTCCTTCTACATGAAGGCTCAAACTGAACCATTGGAGCATATTCTCGTTGCTTCTCTGGAAAAAGAAACTGAAGATCCAGTGGTCAATGCCACGTTAGCCCAAGTAGAGAGAGGGAAGGCAGGATATCAAGCCTATCGCCCTCCGAGCGGAGCGACTTGACAGAGAAATTAAGAAACCGATTCCTCTATCGAGCAACCACCCGAACTTGAGCTTAAAGAGTTACCTCTGAACCTTAAATACGCATTCTTAGCAGCTAATAAAAATTTGCCAGTTATTGTTTCATCTTCTTTAACTACAGGGCAAGAAGACAAGCTACTAAAGGTTCTGAGACAACACAAAACAGCGATCGGGTGGACTATTGCTGACATAAAAGGAATCGACCCCTCCTACTGCACACACCACATCTATATGGAGGACAACTACAAGTCTATCAGGCAGCCCCAGCGTCGTCTTAACCCGAATCTGAAGGAGGTGGTTAAGAAGGAAGTTCTGAAACTCCTGGACGCAGACATCATTTATCCTATCTCTGACAGTCCATGGGTAAGTCCTATACAGGTTGTCCCAAAGAAGGGAGGCATCGAAGCGGTGGTTAATGACAAAGGAGAGGCGGTTCCTCAAAGAAAAATTACGGGTTGGCGCATGTGCATAGATTATAGGCGCTTGAACTCTGCAACCAGGAAGGATCATTTCCCTCTACCTTTCATCGATCAGATGCTAGAAAGATTGGCAGGACAGGAGTACTATTGCTTCTTAGATGGTTTTTCGGGGTACTTCCAGATTCCTATTGCGCCAGAGGACCAAGAAAAGACAACTTTCACTTGTCCCTATGGTACCTTTGCGTATAGAAGAATGCCCTTTGGACTGTGCAATGCTCCTGCCACCTTTCAGCGTTGTATGCAGGCGATCTTCGCAGACTTCATCGAGCAAAGCATTGAGGTATTCATGGATGATTTTTCTGTCTATGGATCTAGTTTTGATGTTTGTTTGGCGCAGCTTGATCTAATTCTTGCCCGATGTGAGGAGACAAATCTGGTTCTCAACTGGGAGAAGTGCCACTTCATGGTCAAGGATGGGATTGTGCTCGGTCACATAATATCTGCTAAGGGGATTGAGGTAGATCAAGCCAAGGTGGAGGTAATTGAGAAATTGCCAAAACCTACTTGTGTGAAGAGGTGTAGAGCTTTCTTAGGACATGCAGGATTTTATAGACGGTTTATTCAGATTTTTCTAAAATTGCAAAACCATTAACTGATTTGCTTCTGAAAGAAGCCCCATTTGTTATTACTGATGATTGTGTATCTGCTTTTGACTCAATTAAACAAAAATTGGTAGCTGCTCCCATTGTTGTTTCACCTGACTGGTCATTACCATTTGAGATTATGTGTGATGCCAGTGATTTTGCAGTAGGGGCGGCTCTGTGCCAAAGAAAAGAAAAGATTCTACGAGTTATTGCTTACGCGAGCAAAACTCTGGATAATGCCCAAAGGAATTACACAACCACCGAGAAAGAGCTCCTAGCAGTGGTATTCTCCTTAGATAAATTCAGATCATATTATGGGGAAGTAAAGTGATTATTCACACTGACCATTCTGCTCTTAAATATTTGTTTACTAAGAAAGAGGCCAAACCACGCTTGCTTCGTTGGATTCTCTTGTTACAGGAATTTGACATTGAAGTAAGGGATAAAAGTGGTAAATTAAATGTTGTGGCTGACCATCTTTCTCGGTTGGTAGTTCCTGATGATGGTGTACCTATTCATGAATTTTTTCCAGATGAGACTGTTTTTGTTTTGAATACGGTACACGAGCCATGGTTTGCTGACCTAGCCAATTATCTTGTTTCTGGAGTTATACCTCGTGATTTTTCCTATGCTCAAAAGAAGAAATTTTTATCTGATGCTAAGCATTATATCTGGGAAGACCCTTTTCTTTTTCGAGTTTGTGCAGATAGTATAATTCGCAGGTGTCTCCCAGATAACGAAGTACCGAGTGTTCTTGAGTTTTGTCATTCAAGGGAAGCTGGAGGCCATCATGGATCTCATAGGACGGCAGCCAAAGTTTTGGAATCCGGATTTTATTGGCCCACATTACATAAAGATTGCCAAGCCTTTGTGGCCAGTTGCGATAGTTGTCAACGCATGGGAAATACTTCCAGGCGACATGAGATGCCCCTTCAAGGCATTTTAGAGGTCGAACTTTTTGACTGCTGGGGAATGGATTTCATGGGACCATTCCCCTCTTCGCAAGGATTCCAATATATTCTGGTGGCAGTGGACTACGTATCCAAGTGGGTTGAAGCAATTCCTTGCCAACATGCTGATTCAAAGACGGTGGTAAAATTCTTAAAGAAACATGTCTTTACCCGCTTTGGAGCCCTAGAGCCATTATAAGTGATGGAGGCACACACTTCTGCAATCGAAGCATCGATACATTAATGGCCAAGTATGGGGTACACCACAAAGTTGCCCTTGCTTACCATCCCCAGACGAATGGGCAAGCAGAAGTGTCCAATAGGGAGTTGAAATGGATACTCCAAAAGACGGTGCACTCCTCCAGAAAAGATTGGGCGTTAAAACTGGATGATGCTCTTTGGGCCTATCGCACAGCATATAAACCCCCATTGGTATGTCACCTTTTAAATTGGTTTATGGAAAGGCATGCCATCTTCTTGTGGAGCTTGAGCACAAGGCTTATTGGGCTATCAAGTCCTTAAATTTTGATATGTCTGCTGCGGGTGAGAAAAGAAAGTTGCAACTCTCTGAGTTAGAAGAGCTGAGGGATCAATCTTACGACAATGCCAAATTTATAAGGAACGAACCAAGAAGTTCCATGACAAGCTGATCCTCAAGAGAGACTTCAAAGTGGGTGACATGGTCCTCCTATATAATTCAAGATTGAAGCTCTTCCCTGGAAAACTCAAATCTCATTGGGCAGGTCCTTTCCGTATTGTTGATGTGACCTCATACGGTGCCTTCGAACTACAAAACAAGAAGGGCGAAACTTTCAAAGTTAATGTAGCACGTCTAAAGAGGTATACTTGTCCTACTGATATTTCAACTAACTTGTTTAGAATTTCTCTTGTTCAGGAACAACATGACACTTTTACTCCTGTTTCGAAACCGGCAATTTCTAAGAAGAAATCTCTCCCGTGGAGAGTTCAACATAAACTGAAGCAGCTACGCAGCTTGACTATAGGAAGTTGTGGGACCCCAACCCACAACTCCTCACAAACAAAATGAAATTATGGGCGTCTAGCTAAGGACGTTAAAAAAAGAGCAGCTAACTGGGAGGCAACCCAGTATTTATCAGGTATTTTTAATATTATTTTTAAATATAAGTATTTTTAATTTTATTGTGTTTTAATTTTAATGAATTTATTCTACCATATTCTCTTAAGTTAGATTTTTAAAAAAATACATTTGGCCTGTCCGAACCAGCCGGTTCGGACGCTGGTCTGGACAGGACCGGTTTCGAATCAAAAACAGACGTCCGAATCGATTTCAGTATTTTTCCCCAAACTGCAAATCAACGCGCGCGAAGAACAGCCCCAAATCGCCCTCAACCTTGTTTTGCCTCTAGATTACTCATTTCTCCACCAAATCAAGCAAGGTTGGTACCGAAATCTACGTTTTTCAATTCTCTACATTTCTATAGCAACAAATCCACAATCATCAACCACACAAGGAGAAATCGGGACTGAATTTTCGAACCCTAGGAGGACGAATTCGAAATTTTTGAGCTCGTTCTTGAGTTTTTGACATCGATTTCTTCTTCTACAATCATACTATACTCCCACAAGGTAAATTCTACACTTATTATACTCAAATTTGGTGTTTTTGATTGAATTCCAAATTAGGTATGATAGTTACGAAAATAATATTGTATATTTGGATTTTTGAATTCTATAATTCCTTGTTGTTATAAGTTATTGGTTTTATGATTGTATGATGTTGTGAGTGGATTTATTTGCTAACGGTATTGCATTACCTTGAATATTGATTGAATTAAATTGTGGAGAATTGAAGATTTTTAGGGGAGATTATGTCGAAATTTCGGTAGAAATTGTGATTTTATGTTTGAATTTCATATTATTTTTCTACTTGTTTTCTTTTGTTTGAATTTCATATTATTTTCTACTTGTTTTCTTTTGTTTGAATTTCATATTATTTTTCTACTTGCTTTCTTTGTTGCTAATATGTATTAAGCAGGATGTTTAAGAAATAACTGGACGTTCAAAGAAGAGTAAAACCACTGCTACTAGTTCCAGTCAGGCACCACCACCCGATTTATATCTACACAGGCAGCAGAATGGTTCAACCACAGTGCGAAATTGATCCTGAACGATCAGTGGCACCGGACCTACAGTCCCAGCTTGGGTTACCCGAGCTTCTGGGGGCGCATGGATGGGCAAAACTACTAGACATGGGTGGTTTCTTCTACCCACGTGAGGTACGAGTTTTCTATGCGAATTCCCGTATCCAAGAGGGAACATCCACTCCAGGGTCCAAGAGAGGGACATCATTATTCGGGTGGAGGACATCGCTACATATTTAGGGATTCCTTACCCTGCTCCTATGAGTGAGGATGATGATCAGATGCAGCTATTTAATGATTTCTGAATGCCGCAGATCGTCATTACAGTGAGCTTTTCAGTCAGGCACCGCGCAGACGAAGAGGACCTGACTAAGCAGGTCATCCCTGCTGATCTTCTACAGGACCCTCGCGAGAGAGTCCTGTTCGCGCTTCTGGTGGCCAATGTCACGCCACGGCGTTCTTCTGACCTCAACCAGGCCGACTACTTTTTCTCCAGGCAGTCGTGAACCCCTCTTTTGCTGGAGCTTCTGCACTCACATATCTACCTAACGTTTTACATCAGCATCTGGGCTACATCATCGAGCACAAGGACCGTCACAGGCTGGGATTCCCTGTTATGATATGCCACTTCCTCAGGCAACAAGGAGTGATCTTTGCTGAGGAGGGTCGTTCCACTTCTAGGACACCCATTGACATGGGCACCATGAAGAGGATGAGATTTGAATATGATGGAAATGAGTGGGTTAAGCAGGCGGGTCCGCGTACTCAGAAGCGACAGAGAGATGTGAGAGAGGGACCATCAGAGCCAGTCCCTGCTTCCACTACAGCAGAGGAGCAGCAGTATGCTGCATTCCCAGCACCCAGGAGCGGGTATGTGACCTGGGATGAGTTCGAGCAGAGACAGCAGCAGATGGAGCAGTCATTCCAGGCTGAGATCGAGCGCAGACAGCAGCAGATGGAGCAGACATTCCAAGCTGAGATCACCCACCTTCGGGAGCAGGCACGACGATCTCAGGATAATTACGAGACTCTGCTCCATGACTTCCAGCAGTGGCAGGCTTACTACCACCACCGAGTGATTCTATGACAGTTATTTTCTCTATTTTGTTTTTCCATTCCTGCTTTGTTATTTATTACTGTATTGCTAACGTTTGACAGTTTTCTTTTTATTTGGTTTGTTTCAGTGTACCGACTATCTTTATTATTTAATATCATCTTTTCTTTTAAATGTTGCAATAAGACATTCCTTCTCCAAAGTAGAGCACTTGCATAACGCAAGTGTGAGGAACGTTTCCCCCGACAAAAGCTTAAGTGTGAGGAGGGCTACTTCCTCAAATCCAATGATATAAGGGGAGTTTTGTTTTAATTTTTGCAAAATTTAAATATGTTGAGTTCATTTTACTCCTCTTACTTGATTTATCTCTATTGCTATACATAACCGTTATCCTCCATGAGTATGACACATTTTGAAACGTCTTCTTACTTGAAAATTTTTAACTGAACAATTGAGGACATTGTTCCTCTTAAGTGTGAGGAAGTAGAGACCTTTCCCTGAAAATGTGTCAGTTGATCTATTACATATAGACATTAGATTTACGGGTGAAAATATTTTGTAGAAAAATCAAGCATGGTAAGCAACTTTAAGATTAGTTTTGCTCATAATTGTTAGCTTTCATGGTTTCATTATAAAAATTATTTTGTGTGCAAGCTAATTATTAAGTCTGAACTGGTTTAACTCGGTACCTTTAGAATGAAAGGAAAGTTTGGAATGGAAGAATAAGGCAAGGTACTCCTCTGATCTAATATTTTTTGTTTAAACTGAAACGGGCCTCTTCCATTCGGTTATTAAGTCCTTGGGGTGCTTCATCACCCATTTACCTAAGATCATTTGATCTGGGATAAAAGACCCAAAACTGCTACAAGAATGGAGAGAAAAGTCTGTAGGGTTTAAAATAAATTTGCAAACAGTGCTATTAAAGTTTGTTAAAAAAAAAAAGAAGAAAAGAAAAGAAGAGCTTAAAGTTATTTAGATCATGAGTATGTGGTGTTGAAAGGTACTGCGGAATAAGGCAATACTTCACACCCCTTGTCATTTCTGGATATTTAAGGAAAGAAATGGTGGAAAGATCCCGAGTTAATCTGTGTTCATTCTTGATGATTTAACTTCTCCAAATTTTTGGTTTGAAGAGCTTGTTTCTACTAAAAAGAAAGGAACATACAGTTATGAGCAAAGGTTAATCTTAGGATTGTTATTATGTTTAATTCCCTTCTACGTTTGTTTTTACCCAAAGATTTAATTCTATGGAATTCCTCAGGAGCTTAATTCTGTATTTTGCTTGAGGACAAGCAAAAGCTAAGTGTGAGGAAGTTTGATAAGTGCAAAACATATAGACTTTTAGGGTTTAAATACCTTATGAATTGCAATATCTGAAGCACATGTTTCCCACTTATTATGTGTTTTTCCTAAGATTTATGTTTTGATATGAACTAATGCATTTTATATGTTCAATGTAGGAAAAATCCATGTAATTAAGTAGATTTACTCATGAGGATTCCAACGCAACAAACAGGGATCAAATCGGAGCTAAAACGAATATTTTAGAGGCAATTGAATTTTGGTCCGGACCAGTGTCCGAATGAGTGGTCCGGACAGATATACACGCGGATCGCGCCGTACAAAAATCGACATGTCCGAACTAGTCTGGTCTGGACAGTGGTCCGGACATGTCGATATGGACAACACACAGGGCATGTCGACAAGGTGTGAATTGGTAAATTATATTTTACCAATTCACACCGACACCCCCTCTCTTTTTACCCCATTTTCACTATAAATAAACCTATAACCCTCCATTAATCCATATCTCATTTTACCCCCAAACTAATGCCATTTTTCCTCCACAAAATCATCATTTTCTCTCCAAAAATCATACATCTCATCTACATAATTGCCACATAAATCCTCACATCATCTCATCCCATAAAAACATTCCATTTCCATACCGTTGTTCTGTCCAACCTCTGTCCAAATATTAGCAGTTATAAAGGAGCTGAATTAATTATCTTTCCCAGATGATTTCTTTTACTTCTTATTCTGTCTTTTTAATTATGTTGGGCTAAGAGGATTTACTCCGGGTGAAGGTGTAATTATAGTTTGTATAATTATGTAATCTATATTTTTACCGGTTTAATTAAATACAGTTTGTTACGATTAAAGCTTATTTCTCGCCTTTTTAATAAATTTCATGAATTTATTAAAATGCTTTACAAAGTCTATTTTGATCAGAGCAGTGATAAATAGACAGGTTAATTAATCGATAAATCCGTGGAAAACTTATTTTGATAAAATAAGTTAGTAATTTCAGATGCAAAATATAATTCCTCGCACTTAATCCGTTTACATGTGTTTTGCTCAGATCTAGAGTAGATCGAGCATTTTCTGGTAAACGAGTTTTTCGAGTCTATGATTTAGTCTTTAAAATAATAACAGGAATTTTGCCAAACTATTATAATTAACCGGTAGAGTTAGCATAATTAATCAGATTATATAAACCTGGACCCGGAGTCCCGTTTAATTTATCTTCCACTCAGTTAATTTAATCTGCTGTTTTATTTTACGAAAACAAGTCAATTATCCCCCCTTTTGTGACAAGCTTAGGTACTATATTATTTCGCTATAAGTCCCACGGTTTGACCCCGGCCGCTTTTGTCTTCTATACTACTGCGACCGGGTTTTGTTTGCATCCCGAAGGATATTTGAGTTATTAATTTCTTTTTCAATTATTTAAAATACACCAGTTCCAACCTCTCTCATTTTCCTGTCTGCAGGAAGCAAGGCAATGAAGAATAAGTGAGCTAATATGCTTTTAATGACATTATTGTTACTTTTTCAAATAGTAAATGGTGAGTCATTAGATTGGCTAGGATATTTATGTTTAGAGGCTGCTTAATGAGTGGGTTTGACAGCACATATGGGGCGGCAATGATGGGTGTGGTCAATGGATGACAATTGACCATGATTAAAGGTAAGTAATTAAATGTTATTTTTGGGTTCTATTCATACTAAATTGCCCATTTTGATTTTATTTTTAAACTTTGATTTAGACTTTATAATATAGTCTATCATGTCACATTAATGTTATAAAGAACTTAATATAGTCTTTACAGTGACAAAAAGTCATTATCTTAGAGCTCATACACAAAAAACGTGCTTTAAGGAATTTTAGTGCACATTTTGAGTCGCAGGGTGTTTCTGAGCTCAGTTTTCGTTGAGAACAGTTTTGTTGTGTTCCTTACATGATATTTGATCATGGTATCCAATTTTATATCATTTAGAGGTCATTAGATCTTTAAGGTTTTCTTAGAGCACATTTTTGTCCTACTTGACCTTGAAGCATGAAAATGCTTGTTCTTTGTGTTGGAGTGTTGCCCAACAATTGTAATATGTTTAGTAATGTGTTAATAAGCTTAGGACAAAGTTTTAGGTCCTAAGAAGTTCATTTGGGTATTTAGTTGACCACTACTGTTCTCAGTTGACTTTTAAGGCATGTTTAGGCCTTAATCAATGTGATTAGATGTTTAATCCATGTTTTATTAGTTTGGGGTATTTCAATCTACCCCCCTTAAAAAGACTTCGTCCCGAAGTCGCTTAATCAAGTAGGTAAGTATATATAAATGTATAACTACCCATTGTTCTCATAATGTATATCTATGTGATATATCATTTACATACATCGTATTGCGCTTATACAGCACATGGCCATCACTTTGTGGTGTTAGTTCAATCATATATGGGTATAGGTGATCCATCAGCACCATTATTTCCTATCAGTTCTACAAACCCTGACAATCTCCCCGAGGTGTCCATAACATACCATCGTTCCACATTCCATATCTAATGATTCATTTTGTATCTAGGTGATACCATATGTAATCATTCTACAAGGCAATATAAATATGTATATCACTAGTAGCATAAGAAAAGTACTACACACATGGGTGTAAATACAACATTCAAACAGGTATCTCATAAGATACATACATACAAGTACACATCACACACAAACAAACCAATCAACGTACGCCCCGCGTACCAAACATAACCAACAAACATCGTGTGCCCCGCACACCACCAATTCACTGTATGCCATGCATACAAAACAAACAAATAAACAAACCTCGTATGCCCCGCATACCACAACAAAACTTAGTGCACACATGTGCACAGCCAAGAGGTTCTACCCCCCTTAAAAAGGGTTACGCCCCCGTACCCCACAAGTATACAACAGTCGCTCAACAAGGAGCACTGGATACTTGGCTCTCAAAGAGTTCTCCAACTCGTGGATTATCCTCATATAAGAGAGACGGGTATGACTCTAGCCCTTACGGGCTTCACAATACATAAAGGGTGAGGCACTGAACTATTTGTGCTCTCTCCCAAGTTCGTTCTAATGGGCCCACTCGCTCCGTATTGAGGTGCAGACCCATGAACATAGGCTCAGTTTGCCTCTTTTCATTGCTGTGTATCCCCTCATTTGGATCACTAGCATACATGCGTGTGTCTTCTCTTACTGATATTCAGCTTGAGGTGTAATATGACATTGGCTATTGTTAGTACTTAGTGCTCTTTGCACTTGTCTTTGTAATATTAAGACGTACCAGCCTACATGTCCACATAGATGATGATTGTCATCCGTGTCTCCTGGTGGTTTTGTTCCGGAGTAACACACTGTTGTAGTTCTTTTTTACACACTCATGTTGATATCCATTACATCTTCCCGTATTCCCACTAGATTAATAACTACACAAGTGCAATACCAAAACACTCAGTCCTACAAAGTGCAAAGGCGTAAACGCTCAGCAGCTAATATCTAATGAGTCCAACAGATAAGATGCGTGAATTATCATGTGAGTGGTACATTCCAAATTCATTGTTCCTTGCTTAAGGTATCTGCTAGTATTTAGCTTGTCTCTCATCATTGCGTAGTCACGCGTTTCTGTCCACATCATCTGGTAGATTTCCTCTGGATTGCAAGAATTTGCTTGATCCTTATGAGAATTCTACATATTATTTATCCATAATGGGTTTCCATGTTTCTTTCCTCCGGTTTCACGTCTTTAAACGGTTTCCCTGTCTTCACTGTATACTGTCTACTGCTCTCTGTGTTGAAAGTTCTCGATTTCTCTAGCCCGTTGGTTTAACTGTGGCTCTTCTCGTCCATCTTCGAGGTAATCTGTATCACTGTCCTTAATACGGAGTTGACTACTTCTCGTGTTCCTAACACTACTTGTCTACTTGCATGGGGTACCGTACTGATACATTACTACTTACCCGACTAACTCATAAATAAGTCTGTCAGGCCCGCATGCTCCTATCGGAGTGCGGTCGTCCCATATCTCATTTAGTAAACTGGTAATGTCTGTCACACGGTTATTGTGAAGTATTCTGTTGTCAATCTCCCTTTGATGGATATCCTCTTTTTTTTGTTGTTTATTAGTTCTTGTTATCGGTTATCTTGTAATAAGTGCTATAGTTAGCAAGCTTGGTCCTCCTAATTCGATCTCATTGAGTACAACACGTATTCCTTTTCTCCCTGTTTATCATGATCACATCTCATCCATAGTTCATATTTGTTTCCCTCATCCGTTTAATTGGATATATTGCAGATCGCATAATAGCTTGAGCAACTTGGCTCTTCACTTCCCAACCATCCTCACTGACGGTGGTGCATCTACAAAGGGTATGCTTGTCCATAAGGACTAAACATTCATCACTAGTAGTGATTAGCATTAAATGCGGGTATACACTGATGGTATTTGGCTAATAAGCCATGTCTGAAAATTCCCAAACAATTAAACTGGTGTGGTTTACAATCACAGTGGTTGTATAATTTCTCCAGTTACATAGGTTTCTAATCTCAGGGTTTGTATGAAAAATATGAAAGTAATTTTTTATATATATATATAATAAAAGATTAAAAGGTAGTAGTTGCAGTTGCTGTTGTAGCACTTGCTCTGTCAAGTGCGCAAGGCAGATGGAAATTTCAGTGGTTTACTTGTCATAGGGCTTGCAATAGCAAGTGCGCCATACAGGTGGAAATTTAGGTTCAGTAATTACCGGTCTCATTGATTCTGCGTCGTCAAGTATGGCTACATGATAATGTAAGCTTAACATCCTGTTCATATATTTATTCCGTCAAGGTTCCAAGGTCATTCGCATCGAGTCCACAAAACTAGTCTCAAAAGTCATACACAAAAAGGCAAGTGGTCAATGACACACTCCCACATACTTATAACATATCTCTGTCTAACATCCAAGGTAAGTACACAACATAGTAAGCAAAGTCTTCCACCAGCGGTCTCATGGAGTACAGGGTACTCATGCCCTATCTACTCCCTTGCCCTTCTGGGCTCCTGCATCAGTAGATGTCTGGCCATCCTGACCGCCTCGTGGTACTCCAGATCCTCCAACTGAGGTTTTCTGAGTATTCCTTGGTGGCCTGTAGTTACGGCTCTCTGGGTTCATCCAGCACTCGAACTCCCGGTGGCCCTCTTTCTTGCAGCACCGACACTCAACTTTACGGCCTTCGCAGTCGACCCCAGGATGGTCCTTCCGACAACGCTTACAATAGTAATGGCGTTGGGGCTGTCCGGTGCCTGATGATAGTATTTAGTTTAAGTTAAAATCTGATGATATAAGGTTAAGGTCACAATTGATTTATGAGGTAGGTATTCTCACCCTTAGGAGGTGCAGATCTCAAAGGCTGAGCATCTATAGCTGGGCCGGTCAACCGAAGGACGGGCTCTTTCCCCTTCGCTCCCTGGTGACCCTGCTGCCCTTCTTTTGAAAGAATTTCCTGTTTAAGGTTTCGGGTCAGCATTCATAAGGTATTTAATATGATAAATAGTTTAGAATGGGATAAGTCCTTACTTTCCCTTCTTCTGGCCATCGCCTGGAGATGCTCCTCCACCCTCAGACTCTCCCTCAGGGTTCTTTCTCTTCTTAGCCCCAAGAGTCTCTTCCCGAGTCTGGAGCATTAGCTCCGTCCTTGAGGCAGCGTCATAACACTCCTGGAATCTCATTGGTAAGTTCTCACAAAGTTAATCGGTAACGTAGTAAGTAAAGAATTTATGGCTTTCATGTTAATACCTGGATGGTAGTGTAGAGGGTAGCACCCATCTCCATCTGGATGCGAAACAACAATCCCCCCCGGAACTTCTCGACCTTCACGGTCTCTGAGTAATCAACACCGGGGATAAAGTCCAACAGACCAATGAATCGAGCGTAATACTCATCCACGGTCAGACCTCCCTGGGACAATGTCTCGAACTCGTGGCGCTTCTTCTGCTTGAGATGCACCGGGTAGTACTTCCCCCTCAGCAACTCGACAAAGGCAGCCCACGAAAAGTCGGGCGTAGCCAGGTGATGGTCCTTGACTAACCTCCACCAAGTGCTGGCTGCATCCTTCAGATGGAAAGCAGCAATGACGACCTTCTGTTTGCAGGTACTTGCAAAGCTTCGTATGCCTTCTCATGTTCAACTATGAATCGCTCTAAGGCTACGGGGTCTGGCTCCCCTGAATATGTAGGTGGTCGGGTCTCGGTAACTGACTTCAGCCAGTTTGTTTCCCTGGGCTGTGGCGGGTGGGCTGGTGCTCCTCCAATCTGAGTACCAAGCTGTGCGAGAACGGCAGCAATCGTCTCTGTAACATCTGGAACCACGGGGTCACCGCCTCCACCTCTACCAGTACCACGCCCTCTAGTTCCCCCAGACATCTGTAGTACAGTATGTCACATAAATACTCGGTAATTTACCGTACACAACCAATAGATATTGAATTGCCTCAAAGGCTAACCTATAACGCAATTTGCGTTACTAGACACAATATCTCTTAAGACGAATCGCCTCGTACCTCACAAACGTTTCCCGTAATTTCCCAAGTCCTAAGCTCATTGTCTTAACCTATTTTCCTCGCCATCAGAGCGGTACTCCGCTCTAATACCACTTTTGTAACACCCATCTCCATAATCACGTAATAATCTCTCACGTAGCAATAAATAAAACGTCTTACAGCGGAAGAATTAATAAAATAACAATACTCACTCGGGTGTCACCGGCCATTACTCGCCCATGCGAGCAAAGAAGCCAAACTACATCCAACTTCCAACATAAACAAACTGCTAACCGCTGTGATAACGAGAAAACTCCTATACATCATACTAAGTCCATAAACCAATACATAACCGTACCATAATACTTTTACCTGTCTGATATCCTTATACAAATAAACTCTATGTGCGGTAATCAAATAAACTCTAATTACCCTGCTCCCGCACTTCGGCTTCGGCGATAATCAACAACCTGCATATGGTGTAGTATCAGCGATAGACGCTGAGTATGCCGGGCCTGGACCCTAATGGTCACTTAGTCATTTTAACCATCTTATTATTAGATTGGTTTCATGCTTTACCATTTTACAGTTATAATCAATACTGTAATATACATAATCCTCCATCCAAACATTCATAAACATTCAACCATCCATCCAATCCAAACATTCATTTAATATCTCAAACAACAATTGTATATCGAACATATCGAAATAATAGCAGTATAATGTACAATGTACAATCGCCGTAGCGTACAGTTTCCATAGTTAATTTAACTTGGCCTTTAAGGCCCCATCCATCCAAACCATGTTTAATTAATACCAGTTGGGCGTCATGTCAAGACAACCCGATAACCTCACCATGGACAGTAGTCCTCCCGTACACACAAAGGTGCTCATTTCGCCAGAGGTCCGGAGGCCCCTGACTATTCTCTTTGTCTCGTAAGACGTCCATATAAAAGCCGTAGCTACCTGACCCATGATCCAAATAGGGCTCGTATGGGTATAAACCTGGAGCGGAACCCAATAGGGAACCCCTCAGTGATCACAAATGCGCAACCAAGTAGTTCGTAAACTACCGAGATTCCTCACCTCAACTCATACCATCTCTCTCTCATAATGTTTAAGGTCTGCTCTTAGTCTTATGGAGAATAATTATTAGTTGGCTGCCCAATGGGTCTCACGCATACCTAGAAGTAATCTAGGTCATATTCATGTTCAAGATCCATGCTCTAGAGACCGACAATGTCGTGACTCGTTCCTAAGTGTTTTACTTAGGTTGCCATATACTTAATATTAATACTATGGTATTATATTAAGTAACCGTCTTGTCATTACAACAACGTATATGTATGTTTATATAAGTCGATCTATAGTCGACGTAGTGTTAGTCCCGTGGGACGCTCGTGCATAAATAATTAATGCAGTAGCACACATAATCACATACACGTATCCAAAACACTTAACACACAAGTGATATCAACCAAATCCGAGCCCAAGGAAATCCTTAGGACAACCCGGATCAAACCCCTTTTACATACCGTTCACCAAGACCTAGGATGCGCAGTGTAGACCACTAGCTCGTCAAGCGCCTTCGTCTGAAGTATGATCTAAACGGTAATAAAACTATAAGTCAGTCTCCATGACTAACTACATCCGGTACTTCCGAACAACAAGTAACCCCGACAGTTCATCCCCGGATTTCTACATTTAATTGCTACGGGTTTCTCTAAACCGGTCGGCTTGTTACTAAAACTCGTATGTCAAAATATTTTGACTGTTAAGTTTAATTCATTATACTTCTTTAATCTTATCCACCATTAAACTTAGGTATATAACATATAGTTGCATGTATGCATGCATTATTATATTTTATTATTTTATTTTTCCACTATCCATTATAATACATTGTATTATATAATCCATTACCTTTAGCAAATTATATTTGCCTTTCAAAAACTCCTAACATATAGTTTGTAACTATTTTTTGTAATAACTACCACCATTATATTATATGGTTTCCAACCATAATAATATTCATCCTTATATACATTATTCTCGCACATGTATATATTTACCATATAGGTAAGTTTCATGAGTTAATAAACTCTTATATCATATGTTACATTTTATCATCTTATATTAGATGATTATTCCCATTAGTTGTATTTATTTTATACAACTTATATTAATATTATTATCCTAATATTATGTAACATTTTATGTTGTATAATTACAGCTCCTAAGGTTTTAAACAATAAATACCTTAGTTTATAAATCTTATAATTCATAGTTTGTCACATTAAATGTGAATATCCTTACTTATATTAATTCCATTAAAACCACATAACATTTTGTAATGTTATACCTTAAACTAATATCATATATTATGATATTCTTATTTCCTTTAATTTATAACATAGTTTTTATGCAAAACTATTAAATATTACCGCATGGGCACAATATAAAAACCTTATTCTTTTTCATATACCATAGTTTCCTTTATTTACAAATTCACCCCATTGTTTATACCATGTTATATATATATCATATAATATAACATTTTTAACTTATAAAATGGTATAACCTATGGTTATATTTTTGTAAAATTCCGAACAGACCCACCAAATTCCTATAAGGCCAGGCCACAATTTATAACATATAGTTTTATCATATCATTAAAACTATACATTATACATATATCTTATTAAATACTCTTATATAATTCTAAAAATCACCAAATTTCACCAAAGGGTTATAATTACCCTTACTAACCCATATATATTCGGTTATTACTATTCCTCCACATATTTTTATCCAAAGTGTCATAATGACATAATAACTATATATTATACATATATAGTTTATTTTAATCTCAAAACCAACCAAATAAATTCCTAAAAATTCCTAATAGCCCATGGGTGTTTATAATACCATTTTACACCCTTTTTTCGGTAATAACATATTTACCACATATGTTATAAAATTGTTACAATTAAATACTTATCTTATTATAAAACCTTAAATAAGTTATTTAACTTATCTAATTTGGTCAAAACCTACCATATGGTCAAGGTTGACCACCTTAATATTTCCTTGACCATTAATATCCATATAATACGGTTTGTACCCCTATTTTTCCAGAAATTACCATTTAACCCCAAAACTTTATATAATCTTATAATTTTTATATAAACTCATTTAAACCTCTAAATTTCGGCTATATCATTATATAGCCCCCAAATTTAATTTAATTATACTTTAACCCCTTATAATATGCGGTAATGCATATATACCACCTAAACTTAAATAAAACCTTATAAATGCATAAATAAAATGGCCTAAAGTACATGGCCTTATTACAAACATTAGCTTATAAAATGAATTACACATAAATGCTCAAAAATGCATTAAACTCTCGGCCCTTACCACAACTTTTCCATATTTACCAATTTTCCACATAATGTCTTAAATTTGACAATTATGTTAATTAATTAGTTATAAAATTTACTAAACCATTCCTTAATCACCTAAGGTCAAAATAAGACGTTAATATAACCATTCACTCATGGAACATTTATATACATATGTATAAACACATATTAATATACCAAGTGTAGGTTTAAGTGATTTATACCTTGTTTTTGCCAAGTATAGGCCTTGTTTGGCCACGGCTGTATGGAGATAATTTTTCCACAGCTTAGTTTACATGTTTTCAAACAGCAATTAAGGCATGATTAGTCTCCAAGCAAGATCTAACCATAAAAAGTGTTTAATGTCAATTTCAAGGTAAAATTTACCTTAGAATACCAAGGTAAGCACAAGTGCTCCACGGCCTGTTTTTACAGAAGAACAAGAGCATCAAAAGAGCTACTAAAACCAAGCTTTAAACTGGTATAACTCAGATTAGAAGATGGCTAATTTTTACCTTGTTTAAAATGCCTAAAATGGTGTTTTTGGCTTGGATCTGGCTATACCTTGAAGCTCTTGATATACCAACTGAATAAGTATGTTAATATGAAGATAATAAGGCTAGGAACAAAGTTTCACAACCGAATTTGAAGGGAATCAAAAGATATGTGCTTAAAGCACATTTTTATACCTTAAGAACAAGATTAGCTTTCTCCACCTTCTTCCCTTGTTAATGCCGAATACACCCTCCATTTAACTTCCAAAACAACCTTAGAACATTGATGGAAATGGTTGATGCTTTGCTCCATGGAAAGAGGAAAGAATTGTGAAGAAAATGATCATAAAATAGCTTAATAAGCTTACCTATGTCAATTGTTGTTCTCCTCTGTATTTGGTGTGTTAGCCACGGTTTGGAGAAGAAAATGAGAGGTTGAAGGAGCCTTGTGTCGGCTGGGAAGCAAGGCAATGAAGAATAAGTGAGCTAATATGCTTTTAATGACATTATTGTTACTTTTTCAAATAGTAAATGGTGAGTCATTAGATTGGCTAGGATATTTATGTTTAGAGGCTGCTTAATGAGTGGGTTTGACAGCACATATGGGGCGGCAATGATGGGTGTGGTCAATGGATGACAATTGACCATGATTAAAGGTAAGTAATTAAATGTTATTTTTGGGTACTATTCATACTAAATTGCCCATTTTGATTTTATTTTTAAAATTTGATTTGACTTTATAGATTTACATATAATATAGTCTATCATGTCACATTAATGTTATAAAGAACTTAATATAGTCTTTACAGTGACAAAAAGTCATTATCTTAGAGCTCATACACAAAAAACGTGCTTTAAGGAATTTTAGTGCACATTTTGAGTCGTAGGGTGTTTCTGAGCTCAGTTTTTGTTGAGAACAGTTTTGTTGTGTTCCTTACATGATATTTGATCATGGTATCCAATTTTATATCATTTAGAGGTCATTAGACCTTTAAGGTTTTCTTAGAGCACATTTTTGCCCTACTTGACCTTGAAGCATGAAAATGCTTGTTCTTTGCGTTGGAGTGTTGTACAACAATTGTAATATGTTTAGTAATGTGTTAATAAGCTTAGGACAAAGTTTTAGGTCCTAAGAAGTTCATTTGGGTATTTATTTACCCTAAACAGTCAAAGAGTGCAATATCTTGCTTTGCGTTGACCACTGCTGTTCTCAGTTGACTTTTAAGGCATGTTTAGGCCTTAATGAATGTGATTAGATGTTTAATCCATGTTTTATTAGTTTGGGGTATTTCAGTTATTATTGCAGAAGCTACATAAAATAGTCAGATAATAATATAGATAAGAAAATCACCAACGAACCGTAGTCGAAGGTTGGAATTGATATTTTAACTTATTAACCCCAATTTTAAGGGTAACAAGTGAAAACTTTGAACAAATAACGTTGAATTACCTAGTACAACTTCATGAACGAACTAAACCTTCCCGTTGGCTTTTCTCTCCTTGGCGAGATTCGGTTGTTATCCACATTTTTATGTTTCTTCTCGGTTACTATTGATATTCCTAGAGTTGCTTACACCATGCAACAAATTAGCACAAAACCATCTTGTTTAGTACAAAATTTATTGTTTTTTCCTTTTGCTTTATGACAAAGATTGGCCCGATAGGGTTGATGGTGATGATTCAAATCCCAGTTCTTCAACAGTTGCCACCCTTTTAGTTGCTTCGGAAGAATGTTTCTCCTCTCTTTGTGCTATTTGTGAGCTAAGCACAAGAGGTTTAGGAAACAAAGTGGTGCTTCTCACTATGTCACCATAAGATGGAACCCATGAAGATCTCATAAGGAAGTGCGAGATGATGTCCCTCACCAATGAAGAAACAATGCAACTCTCTTGGAAGATCTCCCCCAAGAACCTGATGAGATAATTTTGAATTATGTTTTATAGGAAAACATTTTTCGTTGAAACCAGCTAAGACTAAGGTAATTCAGCTTACGATGAGGGAAGTTTTGGAAGGTGGAAATAAGGTAGATATGGGCTTGTTTCCTTTTCAATTCAAAAAAAAATATAGAAGAAATGGAGATAGTCACCCAACGGGGTCCTTGGTCCTTTGATAGTTGCTTGTTAGCAATGAAAATAATGTAAAAGGAAAAAGCTCCTCGTGACCATGTTTTTAGGTGGGTTCTGTTTTGGATCCGAATCCATGGTGTTCCCTTATGTTCTATAAGATGGAGATTGCCCATAGATTCAATTACAATATTGGTTGTTATTTAGAATATGGAAAGTTAAGTGATTTGGCTAAGGGTTTTAGTTAATGTTTTGGAACCACTTAGGCGATGTCTTACTAGTTGCATATCTGGAACATAGTATAAATTTTGGCTAACATATGAAAAACTTTGAGAATTTTGCTTCAAGTGTGGGCGCTTCACTCAAGGATAATGAGATTATGGTGATAAGAGGGTCAGAGGGGAAGATGGATACCACTATGGTCCTCATATGAAAGTTGGTCATGCCACTCCTAGATGGGTGCTTTAGGGAAACAACGAGACCGAGGTTGAAGATGCTAGGATGAGTAAAGAGCGACGAGAAGAAATAATCAGAAGTGGCCCTTTTTCCTCCTCTAGGTTCCATCATCAATTTCCAAGTTGTTGGTTGTGGACAATGATAAGGAGAAGCTGGAAGATCAGCTTAAGATGACTATTGACCATGATGGCAAGGAGGAGAGACAAGTGATTTCATCGACTTTGTGGCGTCCTTGGGGGATACCCAGGGTCGCCTCTCATAATGAGCCATCGAGGGATGGATATTAGGGTTGGGTAAGGCCGTGGAAGCCCGTAGTTTCAAGAATCTCTTTGGGATAAGCTAGCCACTTTGTTCTGTTTGTTGGAGATCTATTTTTACAGGTAAAGTGGTGATGCTTGCTTTTGGCTATCATAGTAGTTCTCTTCGTGAATTGGTGGGGTGATTTTGTAATGATTTTGCAAAGGAATATGGGAAAGCTTTGGGGAAGGTAGACAGGTTGTAATTCTATGACAGTTCTCTATAAACTAGTTCAGATTTGTCTAAAGTTTGAAGACAGTAATGATCTTGATGGATGTCTAGGGTTGAGGCAACTTGAAGATGAGCATTTTGAGTGATCGACTTGAATGCGATCTAAGCAACGACATTGGATACAAGAACTATCAAGGGTTGGAATGGTAGATTACTTACTACCAGAGTCTCTTGATGATTTTCGGGGCCCTGTGCTAAAATCTAAAATCTAAAATCTAAAATCATAGCCCTTATAGAATTACATATGTAAATTATAAAAAATTGTTAAATTATTTTATATAAATGAGGCCCCTTATAATATTCCATTCAAGATAAATTTAAACTTTTATATAATTTTCTCATGGTAAATATAAAGCAAGAAAATAAAAATTACCCCCCAAACATAAGGGTCTTGTTCCATCGCCGAGCTTGCACGGGGCAAGAGCCGGCCATGCTTACTACTGACAGTTGGCTTCAAATATGGATGGAACTCTAATTTAATTAGCATCGAGTATATCAATCAAGTACTAAGTCTATGGGTTAATGAGGATTCACTTGCTTTTATGTATGCCATATAATGAATATAAGTAAGGTTGTTTTTTAAAAAAAGCTTTATGAACGAACTAAATTATTTAATTTGTCACTTCAATTCACCTCGTTTAATATCCCGGAAAATTTCACCTTATGCAATAAACCCTACTCAATCTCACCCATTTAATACCAATCCAAACACAGTAGAAGGGTACACGAGGAAAAGGTATCAATCATCCCAGAGAACATGGAATGCGCAGCTTAACTAACTGAGAGTCGCCAATTACACATTCAAACTACAAATACTAGAATTTCATTTTACAATTCTGGCATCTGCTTCCCATGCCCGCTCAGCAAAACTGTAAGATATTCAGAGAATAAAACATCATACTCAGGCTGCTCTTTTTCTACCTGCACTTCCGATCCCCAATTACCATGCAGAACAATCTCAACCACCAAGCTAGAGCCCTAACCCATTCTAGCAAGATATCACCACTACAAAGGAATCATCATGCCATAAAGTTCTTTCAACGAACCTAAGACACAGGAATTCATTCTTCCCGTCACATGATTGACATCACTCCTAGATATGGAAAACTCTGTTGAACCAAATCGAATGAAGTATCATATGAAAGAGGTCATACTTCTCAGGCACCTTATGCCAAAGGAAATTCCTTTTCACCATCCTAATCCTCTGTTGCATTTCAAGGTCTCTACTCTTAGGTATGGAGACCAGAATCTCCCTTAAACTCGGTACACCTTTCTCCAATACAAACACAGAAAACGAACTCTAGTCCAACACCTCAAACAAAGGAGGCACATAGTTATCAGATATGATCACTGGAACACACTCGTAGTACATCGACTCCACCACTCTGGGTGTGTGGACTCCATAACCTCTTGCACATATGCAGTACTTGCTTGTTTTCATCTAATCTCGATACATTGCTTTGCCTTCAATAGTTCTTTCCATTTACCAAAGATCTTCGTGTCAGGTGACTTGTTGTTTCCCCAGTATTGGAGGAGAATTGGGCGAAGGTACCGTGCATCCCTCCAGCGAAGAAGGCTAGTACTCTTCTTTCAGAAGGTGGGTTCCCTCCAATGTCTCTCAAAGGGTTGTTTCCACTCCGTATGTAAGTTACAGGAACATAAACATCTTTTCCTAGGGTGAATCCTCTTGCTATATTTTCATTGCAGAGAGCTTGAATACAGTTACTCATATGCTGCCTTGTTATCCTTGGATCCTGACAATACCACAATAGAAAAAAGGCACCAACAGCAAACGCGGTTTCAATGAAACAAGCCAGAGAAAAAAAGCTAGAAATCTAGCTACATGATGCTTGAGAACCCATTGAAGCAAATGAAACACGTAGATTAGATTAAGAGATTATTTAAAAGATGATACCGACCCAGTCATGACAGCCAACAAAAATGATTAGCTCCGCCGGAGCTGTTCCAGAAACGATACTTGCTCCTGATGGACTCAACATAATCTTTCAAATAATTCTCCAATTTCCTCAAACTGGTGCCATTCGCTCTTCCAACAGTCTGCCGGAGCGTTTCTGAGCTGAAAGGTAAATAAAACAAATGTTTTTCTGGGGTCTTTCACAGTGTACCGCCTTCTTGTCTTCAGTTGTTTCATAAACCATCCTTCCGAGCTGTAAATTCCTTTGAGTCTTGGATGGTGAAAAATGGGCTTTTCTCCCTCCTTGTAGATATAAATCTTAAGGGTTCGCTCCATCAACTCATAGCTCCTACATATGACAGTAAATAAAAGCTCTAGATCAAGGTTTACTCCAATAGTTATGTAAAGGCACAAAATATTTTACAATATACAAGTACAATTACTGCAGGAACATAGATATATTGCGAAACAAATCAGGATGAAGTTCAGGATCGTTTGTTTTGATAGGAGGAGCATTCCTGAATCATGATTTTGTAGATAGTAGGGCACTCTTTTATGCGGTGTAGTTCGACTAGCTGCCCTCTAAGTATCAATCAGAGAAGCACCATCCTTAATAAAAAAGAAACCATGAGGCGTCAGCGTGCTGTAATCAATCAACTCAAACAGCAACCATACCTCAAAATTTGAGAAAGCCTGAGTTTTGAGCAACATGGAATTTATTTCAGAAAATGGGATGGTTGGCCCCCTCATTTTTCTGATGAACTTCTCGATTGTAACTGACGCAATGCTCCAATCAGATTTACCCCTAGGCAGTGGCAAAGTACTTCTCTTAAAATTTGAGCCAAAAGTTTCATTGATGATACTCATGGAATATGAATTTCCAACAATTTTGCATCAATAGCATTGAAATGATGAAATCATCCATGAAAGTCTCACCAGCGGTGGATGATGCATTTGAAGACAAACCATCATCACTCCTTTTCATTCTACCCTTTTGCGCCAAGGCCTTTCTAGAAGGTTCGTCATCCTCATCCACCAAGATTGCAGTCTCATCTCCATCATCATGTTTAGATTTGACATCATAATTAGTTTGAAGGTGTTTTTTCTCATTTAGATCATTATTTTGGTTCAGCTAAGCATCCAAAGATGTTGACACAGTAGCAACTTCCCTTAGAATGGGAAGATCAATACTCAAAGGCAATAAAACTTCTTTACCCGGAGGGAATTCATCAAAAGAGCTCACTTCAGGTGGAACCGCATAGAATTGAACCAAAACTAGAAGAAACGCCAAAATGGTCATAAAAAAGAGCATTATCAACCTGAAGTTCAATGGTTTGCTGAAAAGTACAGCCATGCTAGTCAAACCTAGCTGACCAGAAACAGGATGGTGAGATGAACACTTCTTAAGTCTAACTAGCACCAAAACAGAAATTCATATAGAGACCTTATATTGCTAGGAGTGATAATCCAGCCATGCCAGATAGAAAGAAGGCGGATCAAATGAGAGACACATAACTGAATATCTTATAAAAAAATAACCAGAGAAGTGAAATTAAAGCTGCAAAGATGACTTACCTGTTGTTATGTAGGTGGAAGACGTACAAAATTGACCAGTTCCCCCTCAAATTCAGCTCTCCGTTTCCAAATGACAATAGAAGAAATACACCAACTTGCGTGTACCAGCGGACGACAATGCTCCAAGCGATAAGTAGATTAATTATCCTCTCAACGCGATAATAAAACAAATTCATTTGAATGCGCAGATTCCCTAGTGCGAAGTAGTGGGTTTAGGGCTCCATTTTGATATGACATCAATGATAGGGATGGCGGTGCCTGGATGAAAAACCTTAAAAAAACAGGTGACGGATGAAACGGGTTCGGGTGACGGGTCGGGTGAAAATTCTCGACCCGTTCATTGACCCATCACCCATATATATAATAGAGAAACTTCATGAAATGTCACTATATTTTTGGCTAATTCATGAAATGCCACTAAAAAAAAGAAAGTCACGAAATGCCACTATATTTTTCGAAAAGTCCATAAATGCCACTATAAATGGAAAAAAGACCAAAATACTCTTACTAGTTAACAAAGTACTTTTAAAGTTCACAATATGCCCCTAAGTGTTAAAAATTAACAAAAATTGACAAAAATATCAAAATTCAATAAAAATATAAAAAATTTATAAAATTTATAAAAATTAGAAAAATTTATAAAATTATAAAAATTAAAAAATTTATTGAAAACGAAAATATCATTAAATATAAAAAAGAATACTGAGTTCTAAACAAATAATTTATACCAATTTTTCTACCATTTTAGTACCATAATTGTACCAAATAATTACCATAATCTTTATCATTATTTTATAATTATTATTTTCTATCAATTTAGATTATTTATTTCTTCAAAGTAAAAAAATTATATTGCTAATAAATTTTAAAAACTAAAATTTTAAATAAATAATTTATTAGAAATAGAGCAATTGAAAATAATATATATATAATATATATATAGCATACAATATTAAATAGTAAACTTGTTTGATAGAAAACTGGTATTAATTATTTGTTTTGAACTCAATTCTTTTTTGGTATTTAATAAATTTTAAAAATGAAATATTATTTTTAAATATTTAATTTATTTTTTTTTCTCAATTTTTTTAAAATCTTTTAATTTTTTATATATTTTATATTTTTATAATTTTTTTTATATTTTTATTGTATTTTGATATTTTTTTAATTTTTAACATTTAAGAGCATATTGTGAACTTCAAAAGTACTTTGTTAACTAGTAAGTATATTTTGGTCTTTTTCCACCTATATGGTATTTCATGACTTTTCAGAAAATATAGTGGCATTTCGTGACTTTCTTTTTTTTAGTGGCATTTCATGAATTAGCCAAAAATATAGTGGCATTTCATGAAATTTATATTAAAAAATAATATTGTATGGTTAATTAGTAATATGACCGGTCAATACAGCAACCCTAACTTTTCTCTCGGTTCTTTCGCTTCTCCGGTCCGAGTTTGGTGACGGACTATAGATTTCCGTCCCAGACGGAAAGAATCCAGACTGTCAGATGATGAGAGTATTGACGCTGACAAAAATCCAGAAACATATCTTAATGTATCTATTCGTTTTGGAGTGATTGACGTTAAAAATATATATTACTATAACTATGGAGTTAGTTTAATACATATTTGTGGGATTGTTATAATGTATATACGATTGTATATTTATAGTATAATTAAATATATATATATAACTATGTATATTATGTATTTTTTTATTTTATTATGTAACATACATATATAATAAGTATTTATATATATATGTACTTTTAAGTATAGTTCTCTAAATAAAAGTACATCCATATAATCATTTTTGGTTATATTAGTGTGTGACAAAATTATTAATTACTATTTTACTAGACTAGTTACATAATGTAACACCTCTACTCTAATCGGCTCCTGATCGTCTTACTTAACATAGTAATCGCAGCGGTAATCTAAACAATCGAACTACTGGTGTCAGCGTTCTCACTCGCTCATACGAGTAATAACGTGCTTACTGATATATTCATAATACGAAACAATTTCCCACAGTGGCAACAAGAGATAGATTTAACTTTCTGTTCCAACATAAATACAACCTAGTGAGCATTCTAAGTATCCCACTCCTATACATGTTTCTATGTTCGTATCGAAATACGACTGTACAAAACTAAACAACGGTTACTACATTACCCAGTGCGCCCCACTCTCTGTCGACACCGGAAGCTGCATACCTGCAAATATTTGTTATGGTATGGAATCAGCCCCTGCTGAGTATGTTACTACATGACTGTCATGCCCCTCAGACCCTCAGTTAATTGGTCGAGAGCATGCAATTCATTTTCATGCATGTAGTTTAATATAAAAAATGTAAAGCAATAAATATTTTGCAGTAACTCAAATAGCAAACAAGCCCCCGGCTTCACATATCACACCACTGTAAACCAACTGAAAGCGTCACAACGCATTTATGAGTACGAAGACTCCACTCCACCAAACACTTAATAATCCACACACGAGTACAGCGACTCAACTCAACCAATTCACAACATACATATGAGTACGACTCAATTCAACCAATTCACAAACACACATACGAGTACAGCGACTCAATTCAACAAATCCACAAACATACATCACATAACCACATAGAATAACCAATGAACAACAAGGCGAAACAACGAGGATTATAAACAAGTATAGATTCTCGTCTTTGGCATACAAGCCCAAATATTGTTCGCCTACTGTACGAGCTAATATAGTTTTTCGTAATTGTTCAGTCATACCTAATGAC
The DNA here is from genome assembly GCA_023374045.1 of Limonium bicolor. NCBI lineage: Eukaryota > Viridiplantae > Streptophyta > Magnoliopsida > Caryophyllales > Plumbaginaceae > Limonium > Limonium bicolor. Next base: position 58,956,891 of record CM041782.1, on the reverse strand, counting down.
AACGTCTCGTTAAAACGATGTATCTCTAAGTTACCCATCTCTTATGGCGGGTCACCCACGACAGTAGCCACTCCAGCAGTAGAGTCTCCGGCCGAAGAACCATCTGTAGTCCGTTGGAATTTATCTTGATACTTATGGATACCCACACGGCATCCTAGTATCGTTAATTCATCACAATTCTCACCAAGAGCCACATCCTCTTGATTAACTTATCTATACCATCGCATCGCATTACCATTTTCCTAACACAGCAGATTAAGGTCGTTAGTTCAATCCTGAGTATGTCGACTCGGGATCCAGTGTTAGATACGAGAGCGGCGTTTAAAAGGCCAATGCTCCATATATAAGTCTCGGATAATATACATATCTTATTATCCTAATGCTACAACGTTTTACTTACGTTCCTTATTACACATATAAGGTAGCATCATTGCCGCTAGTTCGTTTTATAATATGTTCATATATACGAACAGTACTGTTATCGTACAACAGTAATAATAATAAAGCAACATTAACACACAACTCATGCATATTAATTCACACAAGCAGACATTCAATCTTAGCACAGATTTTCACACAATGTCTGAACTGAGAAAGTCCTCAGAGACAATCAAGCCACATAATAACATACCGTGCACCGGGATTATAAAAACATGGAGTATGAATCAGCTAGATCCGATGCTCCTCGTGACGTCTCTAACAGTCTAATAATACGTAACACTACATATTAGCATCCTGTATAACAACATTACTCTACGGTACCCCGTACCGTCTCTAATCCCTCCCGGTTCATTCCCCGTTATTTACTAACAACGTTTGTCGGGTTTTCGGTTTAACTTGGGATTAGTAAACGCTATATTACATGCGTGGTTACGTCGTTTTATATTAATATACTTAACCTAAACGTTTGTCATCGCATGTAATTTAATATACATTTGTATATTATATAGTTTGTCACTATATTGCATGTATAATCTTGGTCATATATTATACATCTCACCTTAGTATTTATTTTCCTAAGGTTAGTTTCTCCAAGTGTAATGTTGTATAATTCATATTTAAAAAAACTTTGAATTATATAACTCCTTATTATTTCATGTACATCATATCATTAGAATTTCCTTAACTAATGTTTATAATTATTTTCTCCTTATCTTATATCATTTTAATTATGATATTATATGGTTATTGAACCATATTGTATTTATCTCTCCATAACATTTATTTATTTATATATATGTATTATGGGACCATTTATTGTATGGTAAGTCTTTATAGTTTATTCATTCTCTTTTAATGAATATTTATTATATTATAAATGTTACAACCTTTATAACATTAAAAACCATATTATAAATTCTCATTCTAAAATACCCATTATTACCGAACAGCACTCATGTTCTTTAATATTTACAAAATCCACCACATTATTTATATAATGTTACATTATAGTTATATAACATATATTATGACATTTATGTCATTAAAACTTTTATAACCTATAGTTATAAAATGTTACAAAATACCGAACATACCATATGTCGGTTTTTATTTAATTCCACTATACTTTCAGAAATTACATAATCACCCCCAAATATTAATATTGTTACACTTATAATTATACCTTATATTATAATTCTTAAACCTTAATATAATTATAACCTATGGTTATAATCCCTTATAATTGCCGAACAGACCCTAGGGTCTGTTCTAATTTAATTCTCACCACTCAACTTTCTAAATTTACCAAATCACCCCATTTTACAACATTAGTTTCGTAATGTCATTAAAACTATATATTATCCATATATCTTATTAAAACCTCATATATAATTCCAAAAATTACCAAACTGTACCAAAAGGTTATAAACATCATTCCTAACCTTATACTTTCAGTATTTACGGTTTTTACCCCATATGTTACCCAAATGTAACAATGATATAAAATATCATATATTATACTTATATAATTCATACTAACTCCAAATTTATCCAAATAAATTCCTAAAAATTCCTAATAACTCATAGGTGTATAAAATACCTTTTTTTATACCCAAAACTTTCGGTAATCTAATATATACCCCATGTGTTATGTAATTTTTACAATCTAATACATAACTTAATATAAGTTGGTATTTAATTCAATAATTCACCAAATTTGGTCAAAGTCTCCTATATAGTCAACTTTGACTTCAAAATCCAGTTTTGAGCCTAAACTCTCGGTAATTACAAGGTTTACCCCAAAGTTTCCCATATTTACAATTTTGACACAAAACTTTATAAAATGTTATAATTTTTATTTAAATTCATTTTATATCCTATTTCACCTAAAATAGCCCACGGCTTCATATTTTTATTGTAATTACCAAGCAACCCCAAAATTTATGCTAACTGCATATATTAAATTAAATAAGCTTTTAAACTTAAATTAAAATGGCCTAATAACATGGCCTTATTACAACTTTGCATTATAACATAAAATTACATTTTAAATGTCTTAATAATGCTGTAAACTCTCGACCCTCACACCAAGTTCTTCATTATTTACAAAACTTCCACATAATGTCATAATTTGACCATTATGTTAATTAAATCACTTAAATGACTAGCTTATATTATCTAAGTCATTTATGGTCACACTTAGGTTAAAATTAACCATTTAAAATACTCCACTCATGGCACATATATATTATATGAACTTAGAAATCACATAAACATAAGATTAAGGTATTTATACCTTGATTTAGGTGCCTAAATGCTCTAAACCCTCACGGAAGCTTGGAGGATAAATTATCTCAGCACTTTGACATGTTTTATACACCAAAATAAGATATGGTTACTCTCCAAGCATGAGCTAACCATAAGGAACAAATTAATGTAAGATTTAAGGCAAATATTACCTTAAAATGGAAAGGCTAACTCAAGGTATTTTCGGCCTATATACAGAACACCAAAGGGTGTTAAAATCACCATAAAAACATGGGGAATACCAAGATGACAACAAGGTGCTATGGTAATAGGTTTTACCTTGGCAAAATGCCTTAAAGTATGAACTTTTCTCTTGTTTTCGGCCACTCTTGATCAAAGGGGTTAACACACTGAAAAAACATGATAATGGGAAGATAATGAGTGTATAAACTCATGGAAATCAAGCAAAGAAAACCGGATGGAGAAAGGAAAGCCTTAAGGTATGTTTTTACCTTAAAATGGAAATTTTGACCACCTTGGTCCCAATGGTTGCTTCAGCCGAGAATAACCCTTAATAAAGGTTGAAAATACTGAGATTGAGCCATGGAGAGTGATAGATTATTAGCTCCATGTGTAGGTAATGAAGAGATGAAGAAAAAGAGCTAAAATATGACTTAAACCATTACCTTAGGTGGGAATGAGTTAGATTTCCCTTGATTGCTCAAGAACAAGGCTTGAGAGGTTCTGGATGAGCTAGGTACTCGGCTGGAATGGAACAAGAGAAAAAAGAAAAGAGGATTTTGTGTTTTAAGGAATGAAAAGTATTAAATGGAATAGTAAAGTGATGATTCACTAAATTGGCAAGATATTTTGCCTAAGGCTTAATGTGCTGTCCTCCTCCCTTAATGCTGCCGCCTCCATATAGATAAGGATGGGTCAAGTCTTGACCATTGACTTGGCTTGGTCAACATTACTTAAAAATGCACTATTTCAGTTACTATTCACAAATTTCATATTTGTGTTTTTTTTAATATTTGAATTAGACCTTCTAATGTGGTACATTATAGTACATTAGTATATCAAGGTGTAATCCAGCCCCTAACACCACTCAAAACTCACTTAGAAAGTCAATTTTTCTCAAAAATGTGCTTTAAGGAGTTTTAAAGCACAATTTGTGTTAGAACATGTTTTTGAGCTTGGTTTCCTTTGAGAATAGTTTTATAGTGTTCATTACTTAATTATAATACTTATGAATTCACTTTGGATCCTAATTGAGGTCATACAATCTCTATGGTTTCTTAAAGCACATTTTCAGCTTTACCGATCTTAAGGCATGTTTTGCCTTGTTAAGATCTTAGATTGTTCCCCAATGGTATTAAGATGATATTAGTCTTCTTATATCATTAATATATCATTTAATAAAGTTTTTATGGTTAGGGGGTATTTCACATAATGTTATATTTTCTCACGGCAATTTAGGATGGTGACACCTATTTTGTCCTTTTCTACTTTATTCTTTCATAAAATTTTAAGATGTTATACTTTATTATCTATAAGTCCAAATAACATAAATTTTATATCATTGTTCACCATAATTCGAGAACTTCAAAATAAGACCCAACATGAGTATGTTTTGTTAAATTTTTTATTTTTTATTTTTTGTATGTACATATGTTTTAAGATTCATTGTGAATCTTAAGTTTACGAAAAGTGAATCAAAGGTTGTTAAAAAGTGAATCAGAGGTCGTTAGACCCTAAACCCTCCCTGCACTACAAACCCCTCGACGTTTTTAGCATTCATACGGTGGTTTTTAGGGTGTTTGGGGGGATAGAGTAATCTTTTTGACATTAATTCTACACTTTATACTGTCATTACTGACTCGACAAGTTTTTAGGGTTTGTGGTTTAGGGTCGTTAGACCCTAAACCCTGCACTACAACCCCTAAAAATGTCTTCGACGTTTTTAGCATTCTAGGGTGGTTTTTTAGGGTGTTTGGGGAGGGGGGAGGTAATCTTTTTGACATTAGTTCTACACTTTATATTTTCGTTACTGACTTGACAGGTTTTTAGGGTTTGTGGTTTAGGGTTCCTAAACCCTGCACTACAACCCTAAATACCTTCGATGTTTTTAGCATTCCTATGGTGGTTTTTAGCATTCCTACACCATAAAACCTGAAAATCCCTTCGATGTTTTTAGCTTTCACATGGTGGTTTTTAGGGTGTGTGGTGTAGGGTAATCTATTTTGAAGTCGTTCTATACTTTGTATTGTCATCACTGACTCGACAGATTTCCACACCACAATTATAAATAACGTTTCCAACGTTTTACATAAAGGTGTCCCATATTTAGCTAAACGTTTCCACGTGTTAATTTAAACGTTTCCACGTTTCTACAATTCCATGATTGTCTATACCGTTTCTTCGCCACGATTACATATAAACGTTTCCACTACATGATTATATTTAAACATTTTTATAATTATAATGATGTTTCCATGACACAATTATATAATGTTTCCACCAGTTATACATAAGGAGTCCACAAGTTCAGATAACGTTTTCACACCTTTTTATTTAAACGTTTCCACATTGTTATATACACGTTTCTACGTTTTTATTTAAACGTTTTCCCGTTTCTACGATTCCATGATTATATATAACGTTCCCATGGCATGATTACATGTAAACATTTCAATAATTATATATGGATGTTTCCATGCCACAATACGTTTCCATGTTTTTATATAAAACGTTTACACGCCATGATTACATATATACGTTTACACAGTTATATATTCCATGCCACAATTAAATTAAACGTTTATACGACACATTTCCACGTCACAATCAAGTATAACGTTTTATGCATAAACGTATCCACGAGTTTATATAAACGTTTCCACGTTTCTCTGATTCCATTATTATTATATATAAACGTTTCCACGCCATGATTATACATAACATTTCCAACATTATACATAAACTGAATTGTTGGAGTCGACTTTACGTATTTATTAACATTTGATTTTTATATATGCACTACACGATAACTTATAACATGAAGGTTAAAAAATTAACGTGCAATTGTTTTTAAAAATATTATACATCACTTTTTTTTTAATTTCAAAAATAATATAAATATTAGCTTGGTATTTTTTATATTAGCAATTTTCTTAATTTTAATCAGTTGATTGGTGTATTTTGAATTGCTATACTCCATTTTTTACATATATGTATCAACAACAAATATTATAAGATTAGAAAACTATAATACAATAGCGATGTCATTCAGGTTTTTTCCTTAAAAAAGTATAAATATTTAACTTGGTGTTTTTGCATTAATTCAACTTTTTAAAAATTATTCAATCAGGATATATGTTCATCAGCAAATATTATCAAATTAAATAAATAATATTTAATAATTATATATACATATGAATATAGTTAAATATTTTTTATATAATTAGTGAATTATTTAATTAAACTATATTATTATGTTATGTATTATTAAAAGGACAAAACAGTACTAAAAAAACTAAAAACAAACTTGTATAAAGGTGAGACATGTTTAATAAAAAATAAAAACAATGATGGTGGTAGAGATATTAACACTTATTCTGCTTAAAAAAAAAAACAAAAACGTTATCCCCTCCCTCGCTTCTCCTTCTCTTCACTCTTCAGTATTCACGCGGCGGCCAGACTCAATTTCATTCCACGGTTCCACCATACTCCACTCAACCAGACCCAGTACTCACTATATCACAATCACAAAATTTCAACACTGAATCACTCACTCACCACCACCGTCCAAAGTCTAAAGTACAGAGCCCTGCATCTCGTTCAGGCGGTCTCGCCTCACTGCCACCAGATTGAAGACGCTTCTGCATATTCACGGCGTCAGTTAGTGACGAATTTGCACACCATCACCAATTGAAGACGGGGCTGAACAAGAACAAGGAACACAATCGTGACTCTCGCTCATTCTACAATCGGCAGCAGGTATTATATTCGAACACTTTTTTTCTCTTATTTGTTTCAGTTGGATTTTGCCTTCAGTTAGGTCGGTGCAATGCAATCGATTTGTTAGTTTGTTTCTGAGTGAATATACTCGTTTCTGTTGGATGGAGAGAAACACGTCTGCTTCTAGATTTGGTTGAATATACTCGATTTCTAGATTCTGGATTTCGGTTGAAATTTGTAATTTGTTTGATTCAGTGCAACCGTGCAAGTATTAATCTGTACTGAAATATGGAGATGTACGTATGTATATAGCAACTCGTTTCTGTTGCTACCGTGCAACTCGTTTCTATGGGAGATGTATGTATGTATGTATGTAGCAGATTACAAGGCGGACGTTTCTGCTTGTTTTCGTAGTCAATTGATAAATTGAAGAGAATTAAAGGTTGCATTGTGGAAGTAGTAAGTAAGTGCCGGTTTGTAATGTTTTGAGGAGACATATCAACTTAATTTCTGGGATGTTGCTAATTTTGGTCTGACGGACAAGATACAACATCCAACATGCCACTGTTTTTTTTTTTCTGTTCTGTTGTTGTATGTAGACACATCTACTTTACATTCCCTCTTTGATAATTGATACTATAACTGGTTTAGCACGAAACCAGATTTTAAAGCCGGACCAATTAGAATTAGGCACAACCTTATATTTAGATCAAACCTTATTCTTGGATGGTAATCATTTCACTAATCATAGAAGTCTCTGCTGGCATGTATGAACTGAGCTAAATCTTTTTAATCTACACATATATTGATCTAATGTTAGCTTATGTTGTATTCATAATGATCCTGATGTTTGAATCTGTCATTATGCATGTGTGCATCATGAGTGTATAAATCAGTTTCTGAATGGTATTGATTAACGAGTAAGATCAATAAATAATCAGGCTGTTGTGCTGAGAGTGTGGTTGTCTGTCTGTGCAACCTATTTGCTCTGTTGTGTACTCTTTTGAGGTTGTGTTTTGATTCTGACACAATTAGGTATAAAGAGCATGATGCTAAAGAGCATAATCCCCTTTCCGATTTTCGCGCCCTTGGCACCTCTGTCCACCGCCGCTTCTCCTTCAAACTCCGGCCACTCGACTACTGAGGTCCGATTTTCTCGTTGGAACAATGCCAACGCCGAAGAGTTTAACCGTCGGCGCCGTACTCAGCAGAAATCGAGATGACATCCGCCGCACCCGCCGTTTCCAGTCTGCCGAGAATATCGTTAATATTTTCGACTCAGACGGCCTCTCTCTCCTCCTTCAACGTCCACTAGAACCAGCACAGTGGCTTCAAAATCAAATTACCTTGACCGGAACCCGAGCTTTAGGTCAATTGGCACCCTTCTACCCCATCATCTCCTTCTATTCCTGGCAAGAAGTCCAAATACTCAAAACCTCTCAACTATAACCCAATCCGACAAGCCACTTCGGAGATAAGTCACCCAGCATTCCGGAAGCTCAAGAAAAAACCAATACCACAACAAAGAAACCTGGAACAGGATACTACTGCTTCAGCGGACCGTGAAGGTTAGCGAAGACGGAGTGTCCTATTTGGTTCCGGAGCGCCGTTTGAGTATATGTATAGCTACACGAGACACCAAAAGTGAAGCCGTTGGCGCTGAGGGAGCCGCCTGTGACACCTTTCGGGCCTGGCACCATGCCAAGGCCGTGGACTGGGCGGAAGCCCTTGCCGCCGAGCAAAAAGAAGCTCCCTGAATTCGACTCGTTCGTCTCTCCGCCCAATAAAAAGGGGGTGAAGCCGGTGCAGAAGCCTGGCCCATTTCTGCCTGGTTCTGGCCCGAAATATGTCTGGAAGAGGGAGGAGATTCTGGGTGATCCATTGACTTGGGAAGAGGTGAGGGAGATGGTTGAATCATGCAGGAAGACCAAAAGGCAGCTGAATATGGGTATCTATACGGGTCATGTTTACGGAAGATTGATTTTGAAATCATTCTTTGTAGTGTTGAACGAAGAATTATTCTGCTAGCATTGCTGACATTTTAGACGTTTTGCGTGTCTGATGAGTTCGAATTGAATTCAATTTTATTGTAGGGAGAGATGGGTTTACACATAACATGCTGGAAAATATCCACGCTCATTGGAAAAGGAGGAGAGTTTGCAAGATCAAATGCAAAGGGGTATGCACTGTGGACATGGACAATGTGTGTCAACAACTAGAGGTTAGTGGTGCTTTGCATGGCTCTGTTCTGAACATGCTTTCTTACTAGTAATGGGTGATTGATTGGTTCCATTTACCATCCATGCGGGTGCAATTGGTTAGGTCTGCTACAGAGCTACTATTGTTGGTATCTATGACTTTGAATACCTGAAGAATGTCAAAATGAAATTTAAGTAGCTTGGCTTCTATCGTGATGAAGTGGTTGGGAGGGAGGAGTATCTTTATTTATAAACATTGGCTTCTGTTTGGTGAGCCTTGCCTTATATAGGTCTTGAAGGCTTTACTTCAATTTTTTGGCAGGAAAAGACGGGTGGAACGATTATATACCGGAAGGGAGGTGTATTGTACCTTTTTCGTGGCAGAACTATAACTACAAGACCCGACCACGATACCCTCTCATGTTATGGAAACCTGTTACACCTTTTACCCTAGATTGATCAAACAAGTTCCTGAGGGTCTTACTTGGGAAGAAGCCACTGAAATGAGGGCAAAGGGTCGCCAGCTTGTTCCCATATGCAGACTAGGTTGGAAGACGCTTTTTTTTTATTGCTCTAGCTCATTAGACTATTTCTGAATATTTGTCTTGAAATCTGAAATATTTGTTTAGGGTGTTTTAATGTTGGATTAATGTTGTATGTAGCGAAAAATGGTGTTTATGACAAGCTGGTGGAGAATGTGAAAGAGGCTTTGAAGCTGTGAATTGGTGCGAATTGACTGTCAAGGGCTCAATGCGAGTGACTACCTAGTAGGATTGGAGCAAAACTTAAGGTTTGGCTTGATTTTGCTGGTTCTCAATGTTGTCTCTATCATTGCTATTTGTGAAGTATTGAACGTTTCTGTTTTTATGCACAGGATCTAGTGCCCTGTGTGTTGATCTCGTTTGAAAATGAACATATACTTGTTTGGAGAGGGAAAGATTGGAAGTCATCCCTCTTTGTACAACCACTAGACAGCAAAAAGAATAATCCAAGGTTTTATGGGTGATGGATTTATAAATTTGTCATCATCCACAGACCAAACTGTGGTATCGCCATGCTCTGAAGTCCAACAGGAGACAATGAGTTCATCTTTGCAGGAAGTTGAAATGCTGGGAACAATTGATGTAACATCTGATCCAAGCTTGGACGTGGTTTCTCTTAAGAATTTCAACACTTCAGAGAATGACGATAGATTATCTACTGCTGAGGATGGAGTTGCAACACCAGTTAACGACTCGTACGATCTTTCTTCCAAGGCGGTTGGTGTGGGAATCTCCAGTTAATGACTCGACATCTTCTGAAGTTGCTGTTGGTGCAGTATCTCCAGTATTGACTCGCAGTCTTCTGAAGTTGCTGTTGGTGCAGTATGTCCAGTTAATAACTCGACATCTTCTGAAGGTGCTGTTGGCGCAGTATCTTCAGTTAAGGACTCGGCATCTTCTGAAGTTGCTGTTGGCGTCTATCTCAGTTACTGACTCGCCATCTTCTGAAGTTGCTGTTGGTGCAGTATCTCCAGTTGATGACTCGCCATCTTCTGAAGTTGCCGTTGGTGCAGTATCTCCAGTTGATGACTCGCCATCTTCTGAAGTTGCTGTTGGTGCAGTATCTCCAGTTGATGACTCGCTATCTTCTGAAGTGGTTGTTGGTGCAGCATCTCCAGTCATAAACGGGGATATAAACAGCAAACAATATCCATGGAAATGAGACGATCACAAACTCTAGCAAATTAGGAAAAGAAGATGACTATAAAGCAGTGATATCCGGATCTGGGCAAGATGGTAATGAGTTCTCCAGTTCTGAGGAGAATGGAAGTGATGTGCCGTCAACATCAACTTCTCCCTATTTCCAAAAAGTGCAATCACTATTAAGACAAGCTGTGGAGAGTGGGAGTGCTCTGATCCTGGATGATTCTATTCAGGATGCTGATGCTGTTTATAAAAGATCTGTCGTCTTTTCCAGGCACGCACCTCTTATGCCTGAGTACAGGCGCAAGCAGAGGAAGGTTGCTGTTCAAAATGCTGAGGGGCAGGAGGTAGAGGGCGGACAAGTTGAAATGGAAAAAGAGTTTGTCCCTGGGATAGAAACCCAAGTGAAAAGTACCACGAAAACTCACAAAAGAAAGAGTTTCCAAAGGATTGTGATGGTGCTGCTCCACAAGGAAGTCTGGGTGTTGATGAACTTGCAAAGTTGTTGCTTGATCTTGATGTAGTAGATTTTTAACTTATTATTATTATTCCTTGTGCTGTTTTAACACTTGAATAGCAACAGAAGCATCTTGTAGTCAATAATATTGAACAGAAATTAGAAAGGTTCATTGTGATAATGTGTTCTTTTAATGAGTTAGTTCCTTGAGATTATTGACAAAAGTTAATGGGTGTTATGTTGTGTGTACTGTAGTACTAAAATGTTGAGAATTGTGCAACTGTGGTACTAAAATGTTTAGATAATTTACTGTTGCACGGAACTCAACACTAGAAAGAATTGAAAGAGTCTGTCTACTTCCGATAAAAAAGGCTAATGATGAATCCATCCATTAATTTTAACCAAATCCACTACCTTGAAATAACATATTTCTACACATGCAAATGCTTGATGCCATAAAATAAAACCCTTATTTTTAAGGTGATCCTTCTTCACCTTAGAGTTGTGATAAGAGCCCTAACATCTTCTTCAGTGACAAATCGTTCCAGTACAGTGATCTTTGAAGAGCAGAATGACTTCTTCAATGGGAACCTGTTTGGTCTCAGGGAAAAGTAGAGGCAAGTGCTCATAAGGAAGATCAACGCAGCAAACAACAAGAAGATGCCGTATTTAAGTCCACAGAGTGCCGGGAGTAAACATTGAGCCACTAGAGCAGTGCAAATCATGTTTAACGCATATCACTATACTCTGCCCAGCTGATCTTGTCTCCAACGGCTAAATTCTCTGCATTTCTTACATATGTAAGTTGAGATTGTTGTTGCTGAGATCAGTCTACCATGGCTAAATTCTCAAAGTTTTTGTTATGTCTATTTATGTCATTAATAGATACCACCTTGCTTGGTGATCCCTCTTGCGTTATACTTCACCATGGTATTCTGCAAAAGTTATCCATTATGATGGTAGGCTCCAGTGTTCTTTGCCTGAAGTATGAGGCACTGTGTTCTCATTACCATGACTGTATTCTTGATTTATCATGCTACGTATGTTTATGTCATTTAAAGATACCACCTTGCTTGGTGATAACCTCATGCATGATGCTCCTTATGGAATTCTGCTAAAGTCCATTAAGATTGTAAGCCCCACTGTTCTTGACCTGAAGTTTTGACTTATGAAGCTCTGTGTTGTCCCACCCGTGCTCATCTCTTTTCATTGAGTTCATAGGGTATATGTTGCCCTACAAGAGTTGACCTTTCTATTGTAGCGAGAGCTTAGCAGAGTATAATATCAAAAGAGATATTTTTGTTGACTTTGTTGCAACCAAAACGTGTTCATCGATAATGTCATAATCTATATTAGTAGCATCCGTTGTGAGTTTTCTCGATATGTGAGAAAACGGTTATTCTCTGAGGGCTGTGTACGTCCTATTGGCTATATTGCACCACAAAGGTTGTGATTTCACGTAAAAGAAGGCTCTATATGCCTCCCCCTAGGGGGGTAATCATCAAAATGAGTTATGAAGGAACTTTTTTTAGTTATTCAAATAAAACTGAATCTCTCATTTGGATCTTGATTTTCAAATATAACATTTGATCAGTGTTCAAAGATGGAGGAAGAGAGGAAAAAAAAAGGAAAAACCTTCTAACCCTGTCAAATGCTACTTTGTTCATATGGAATCATTTGCTGCATCTGATTCAATTCGTGAAGCAAGGTTGTTATTTATGCACATACACACTGCATCCAGCTTGTCTAAATATTGGGCCAGGTTAGTATGTATTCATTCGTCTGCATCTTGTAGATATTTTAAGTTGAGATTTGGTTTAGCTGCTGTTGCTTGTGAATTTCAGATTTTCTCTTATATTGTCGAAGACATTGAAACTGGACATAGATCTTGATGACGTGTGTTTCCAAGATATTGAGGATATACCGTGTCTGGTAAATTTTGACCTTTTTGCGAGTTATATTGTGTATCGCAGCTCTTTATTGGCTTGTCTGTGTCGTATTAAAGAATCTTTTCTTATTCTTGCATATATTTTAATACCATTTCTTCTCACTTTAGACTGATGATGATGGTGAAAGGGTTTTGGATATAGAAGGTAAACCTATGATTCAAACGGATGGCACTGGATTTATCTCGGAAGATCTTGCTTTGAAGTGTCCTTGTAACTGCTTCAAGGGGAATGTGAGGGCTGATCGTCACAGTGAAGTACATTACTGAAGCACTTTAACCACTTTTTCCTTGATCCAAACCCTTCTGACTATTATTGTAAATTGTTTAGTTAATGGCTACTATCATTTGTTGTAGCTAGTAAAATTATTTTCCATTAATCTGTAGTCATACGAGGACTCATTTCAGTGAGACTCTTCATCTGAAATTCACTGTCAATTCGGTGGACTCAATCATATATACCATACTTACAATTGTTGAGTTGTGATTTCTTGCTGATTAGACCCCTTCACCGCTACACTATAAATCTAATAAGAGAAACCGTAATTACCTTTCAGCTCAGGGAGCAATTTTTGGATTCAATTGGTTTGAAGTCCCAAAGTGAACCGGTATGTTTTACATTTTACACTAGTGATTGGTTTCACTTTATATTTATGAATATGGAGAATTTTCTTTTTGCTGAGTTTGTTCATCTCATATAAAATATCTTCCAGCCTTTGCTGTTACAGTTTCGAATGTTCTACGAAGGTCGAGCTGTCAAAGGGACACACTACTTGTTAATAAGAAGGTTGGATTTATCGAATCAGATCTGTGAAGAAATTGCTATTCTGCCGTGATTTTTTTGTGCTCATTATTCTACCTTTTGTCTTTTCAGTTACCCCCCAAAACAATTCAGGAGGGATCCTAGACTCCATGATGCTCGTTGTATTAATTCATTTGAGATTGTAGGAACCAGGTATTCCTCCTAATATCGGGTAGAAAGCTGTCGTTAGCTTCCAGTAATCATGGGCCATTAATTTCCAATTTATGTACACTTGTATCATAACTAAGGGTTTGTGAAAAGTTCTAAAGCAACATAATGAACTTGATTTACCATTTCTTCATTGTACTTCTGATGGACCTGTTTCTGGTAATTTCTGTTTTCAGTACCAAACCTAAGAAGCCCCGCCTGTCTAAGAATTTGATTGCTTTGCTGAATTATGGAGGGGTTCCAACAGAGTTCTTTCTTGAGATTTTGGCAAACTGTCTCTTGGAGGCTAAAAGTGCACGCAGCTGCAGGAAAACAGCTTTAGAAAGTAAGTAGTGCTGGCGTGCATGAGAATTCAGAATACACACAGGGACACGTTGTTTGACTCATTCCATGGAGCTGAGTTGCACTAATATATCTTTTCTTTTAACGTGCAGTTGCTCTTACCCATGGTGACATTGATGATCTGATGCTTTCAAGACTGATTGCGTCTGGAATTCCTCTTGAAGAACCCTATGTGCAGCATCGGTTATCTTTCCTTGTGGAGGAGGAAAAGAAGAGTCTTAAAGCTGGAAAACTACCCATCCAGGATAGCTACTATGTAATGGGTAGTGCTGATCCCACTGGACTTCTGAATAGTAATGAAGTTTGTGTGATTCTGTAAGTATGAGAAAAAATCTGTAGCCTTCAATAGAAAATAATTTATACTCAGAGTGGCTCATCATCCTTCCTTGTAGGGAAAATGGACAGCTTTCCGGTAAGGTTCTTGTGTATCGAAATCCTGGGGTTCATTTTGGGGACATTCATGTCGTGGATGCTGTCTATGTCAAGGCCATTGAAGAGGTAGTGGGGAGTGCAAAAAATGGCATACTATTTTCTACAAAAGGTCCAAGATCCTTGGGTGATGAGCTAGCTGGTGGTGACTACGACGGGGACATGTATTGGGTGTCCCGAAACCCACAGGCATGTCTGTGCATGCTGTCTTTTTTCCCCTTACTGCTTGTCGTTCAGTAGCTGCTGATAGGTGAGCATGTTTTAGTTCAAGTGTTAAAGTTGTACATGCTTCCTGTTTCATCTTCAGCTTCTGGAGTATTTCAAGCCAAGTAAACCCTGGACTTGTATGCACACTTCACCAAGTGTGCCAAGTGTAAGACCAAGCGACTTGCCACCTGAAGAGTTAGAGGAACACCTGCTTCGTCTATTAATAACCGCTATATTCCAACCAAGGTGTGTGTAATGACACTTGGTTTTTATCTAAAGACTCTCAATTGGTTAGTGAAATTTGATAATTTAATATCAAAACTGCCATTTCAGTATATGTGGGGCCACGTGTGCAGCAGTTTTACCTTGGGTTATTGATGTCTAGAGTAGAATCATGAACATGAATATCATATATCCTTGAATACATGAATGCAGCAAAGCAATGGGTGTGGCTGCCAGCAGCTGGCTGGTTTTTATGGATAGGCTGTTGACTCTTGGAGACAAATGCAGCGAGGAAAGACAAATTTTGCAAGAAAAGATACTGAGGCTGATTGATATATATTATGATGCCTTGGATGCACCCAAGACAGGAAAAAAGGTCGGTTTAGTCTAGAGATTTGCTGTTACTATAGCCTAGTTGAGAAGTTTGAGATTGTATTGCAATTTTGTAACATCACCTAAGCAAGCAGGTTGAGGTTCCACCAGCACTGGTTCCACGTAAATATCCTCATCATATGGAGAGACAAGAGTTCTACACCTACAAATCTACATCTGTTTTGGGCAGAATACATGACACTGTAATTGAATTTCGGGAGCAGGAACCACCAATTCAGGGTGAGTGAGTATTTCTTGTGGGTAGTACCCGCTACCTCGCCGCATTACGATGCAGAATTTCATGTAAACATGTGAAAACTGCCTGATTGCAACTCTCCGTCTTCTTCATATAAACATGTGAAAACTGCTATGATCTCCTCTTTATGTTGAAATCAGTCTGGAAGCTGCCATATTTGGATGTTGAAGTTCCAGAAGCATGCCTTGAGTTTTGGGAACAAAATTACAAGAATTACAGACCTGAAATGTTTTTTTTTCGATAATTGCCCTCATCGACTCCTTGCACCAGATTACAGACCTGAAATGTGCAATGCTTTAAAGTTGGAAGGACAACTGAGAAAAGATGCGGCTGCGGAGATTTTCAGGAAGTATATCTGGGTAATTTTTTTATCAAGTCAACGTCTTTTCTGAACTGTGATTGTTTCAGCAATTTCGGCGTTCTTGGCTGTACGGAGAGGCAAAATTACATCGCCCACCCATGACGTTTGGTGAAATTACACACCCCACCCACGAGGTTTCAAAAATTACTTTGCCCACCCATGTGGTTTCCACAATTTTACATCCAGCAACTTTTCTAATATTTGATCAACTTAAAAGATGGTTAAATGATATCCAAATTTGATGAAACTTTACATGGACGATGCTAAGGTGTTATATTTTTGTTCAATGCCAAATCCAAAGTTTTTTAAGGTCATATATGACCTGTGGGACCCAATGAAACATGAGACACATTCATCGGGTCCCATGAATCATATATGAGCTTAAAAAATGTTGGATTTCATGTTTTACCAAAATATAACACTTTAATATCGTCCATGGAAAGTTTCATCAAATTTGGATATCATTTAACCATCTTTTAAGTTTATCAAATATTAGAAAAGTTGCTGGATGTAAAATTGTGGAAACCACATGGGTGGGCAAAGTAATTTTTGAAACCTCGTGGGTGGGGTGTAATTTCGCCAAACGTCATGGGTGAGCGATGTAATTTTCCCTATTATATATCTTGTTGAAGAAAATCAACACCAACTTCACCGACTCTATCTAAGTTAGGCACCGTCAGTCATCTAAGTTAGGCACCGTCAGTCACCATTGTTGAATTTTTAAGTTTACACGTATAGTAGTAGGTAACCTCTGTATTTGACTATGTGTTGTAATTGCTTTGCTATAAGTAAGAGTGTAATCTAATGGGTAAAATCATCCCATTCCAAGAATCCAAAACACTTACCTTCAACAATCTGGTATCAGAGCCATTTTCTATGAGCATCTTCGTCAGTACACTTAAAACCACAAAATTGATTTGTGCGTTTCAAAATACTTAGCCATCGCAACAAACTCCTCCACTAGAAAATTCAAAACAGCGTTGCTCTTTATTCGTCTCAATATCCAGCAGCTTGCTTTGGTGTTTCGTTCCAG
The DNA here is from genome assembly GCA_023374045.1 of Limonium bicolor. Classification (NCBI taxonomy): domain Eukaryota; kingdom Viridiplantae; phylum Streptophyta; class Magnoliopsida; order Caryophyllales; family Plumbaginaceae; genus Limonium; species Limonium bicolor. The sequence continues at coordinate 58,939,766 of CM041782.1, read as the reverse complement.
GAAGAAGAGAACTGCTGGAGGAAGAAGAGAGTACAGGGGAGATCAGTCGTGAAGCGAAAACCAAAAAAAAAAAAGGAAAGAAAGCGTAATAGGAAGAGGATAGAAAAAAAAAGATCAAAAAGAAGTTTGGTCACTCTTAAATTGCGCTTCGTATCAAGTCCTCCATTATTTCTTTCGAAGCAGTCAAAGAAGAGAAGAGAACGAGAGAGAGGCTTGGTGATTAAAAAAAAAGAAAAAAGAAAAGAAAAGAAAAAGACAAAAAGAAAAGGTGTTTGCGTGAGGTGAGGGAAGAGTGTTCACGTGAAGAAAAAATAGGTGGTGGTACCCACCCCATTCCCATTTAAAAGAGTGTTCACGTGAAGAAAAGAAAAGGTGTTGGATTCTTAAAAAAAAAAAACAAAAAGAAAAGGTGAGTGACGAATTAAAAAAAGAGGGAGTTGTTGTTGGAGTGTGGAATATATATATATATATATATATATATATATATATATATATATATATATATATATATATCTATATATATATATAGTAAGTGGGAAGTATTTTAGAAATGGCAGATTTTCAAGTTACCGCTGGAGTTAAAAAGCTTAACAACAATAATTATAATTCTTGGTCTACTTGCATAATGTCATATATGCAAGGACAAGATTTATGGGAGATTGCTAACGGCACCGAAGTAAAACCGCCAACCGGAGAAGACGCGCTGCGGAAGTGGAAGATTAAAGCGGGCAAAGCCATGTTTACCCTTAAGACGACTGTTGAAGAAGAAATTCTCAAGCACATTCGAGATGCGAAGACTCCCAACAACGCTTGGGATACGCTCGTGAAGTTATTCTCGAAAAAGAATGACACGAAGCTGCAACTTTTGGAGAGTGAGCTACTGTCAATTGCACAACGTGACATGACGGTTGCGCAATACTTTCATAAAGTAAAGTCGTTGTGTCGAGAAATTTCTGACTTGGATTCGGAAGCCCGAATCGGGGATACAAGGATGAAACGAATCATCATCCATGGGTTGAAACCGGAATTCAGAAGCTTTATTGCTGCTATACAAGGATGGCAAAATCAACCATCACTTGTGGAGTTCGAGAATTTGCTAGTCGGTCAAGAAGCTTTGGCCAAGCAGATGGGAGGAGCCTCAGTAAAGAAAGAAGAAGAGGCACTCTACGCCAAGAAAGGAAAGTGGAATTCCAAGCAGCATGATGGTGGTGGATCCAAGAGGAATGGTGACAAAGGAAAGAGTCATCAAGGCGCAGGAAGCAGTCGTTGGAAGAAGCGTGGCAATAACCAAAAGTTTGAAGGGAAGTGTTATAACTGTGACAAGGTAGGTCACATGGCGAAAGATTGCTGGGCCAAGAAGAAGGGTGTGGAGAGCAACACCGCTACTTCGAAAAGTGAAGATGAATGGGATATGGAGGCCCACTTTGCAGTAGATGAAGAAGAACTAGCTCTCTCGGCGACAACACCAAATCAAATCGACTATGACAATGATTGGATTGTTGACTCAGGTTGCTCGAATCATATGACAGATAACAAAGAGAAGTTAGAGAGCTTGGCAAACTACAAGGGGAGTCGAGTCGTGGTGACAACCAACAACTCAAAATTGCCGATAACTCACATCGGTAATACTGTAGTGTCCCCTCAATCTGGTGATGCTGAGATGGTATTTCAAAACGTTTACCATGTTCCTGGTATGAAGAAAAATCTCCTTTCAGTATCACAGTTAACATCGGCTGGTCACTTTATCTTGTTTGGACCAAATGATGTGAAGGTATATCGAAACCTTGAGGTCACTGAAAAGCCCGTCATGAAAGGGCAGAAGGTAGAGTCGATCTATGTGATGTCAGCAGAGGCTGCATACATAGACAAGACAAGAAGGAACGAGACAGCAGACTTATGGCACATACGGCTAGGCCATGTCAGCTACTCCAAGCTAGACGTGATGATGAAAAGGTTGATGTTGAAAGGGCTGCCTCGACTTGAGGTAAAGACCGATACTGTATGTGCAGGTTGTCAGTATGGAAAAGCACACCAATTACCGTACAAAGAATCCAGCTACAAATCAAAGGAGCCACTGGAGTTGGTCCACTCTGACGTGTTCGGTCCGGTCAAGCAAACTTCCATCGGCGGGATGAAGTATATGGTGACCTTCATTGATGATTTCTCGAGGTATGTGTGGATATACTTCATGAAAGAAAAGTCTCAAGTATTTGAAAAGTTCAAAGAATTCAAGAAGATAGTGGAGTCAGAGGTTGGTAAACAAATTCGTTGTCTACGAACTGATAACGGAGGAGAGTACACCTCACACGAGTACTTAAGCTTTCTGAAGGACTGCAAAATACGACACCAGTTTACCTGTCCAAACACTCCACAACAAAACGGTGTAGCAGAAAGAAAGAACAGGCACCTGACGGAGATATGTCGAAGTATGATCCATGCGAAGAATGTTCCAGGAAGGTTTTGGGCAGAGGCGATGAATACTGCAGCCTTTGTGATCAATAGGCTTCCGCAACAAAGGTTAGATTTTCTATCACCATTTGAAAAGTTATGGAAGATAAAACCCGCTATTGGACATCTTCGAGTGTTTGGATGTGTATGCTATGTATTTGTACCTGATCACTTACGTAGCAAGATGGAAAAGAAAGCCATTAGATGTATCTTTGTAGGATACGACAACCAGAGGAAAGGATGGAGGTGTTGTGATCCATCAACTGGGAAGTGCTACACATCTCGAAATGTGGTATTTGATGAGTCTTCGTCATGGTGGTCCTCAGATAGTGAAGTGTTTCCTAGGGACGAGTTGCAAGATCCACCAAGGACAGATGAACCTGAAGACGGTGGTACTAAAGAAGGCCTAGATCAAAACCCCTGGCGAACTGGTATTCACCAACCACCAGATGAAGAAGGTGATTCTGAAGGAGTCACATCACCCAGAAGATCAAGTAGGATCAAGAAGCCAAATCCCAAGTATGCAAACGCAGCCATTGCTGAAGACGTAGATGTGAAAGAACCAGAGATGTTCGAAGAAGCATCCAAAGATCTAGAGTGGATCAAAGCAATGGAAGAAGAAGTGGTTGCACTAGAGCGCAATCAAACATGGGAGCTAGTACCCAAGCCTAGAGAGGTGAAGACGATCTCTTGTAAGTGGGTGTACAAGCTAAAGCGTAACACAGATGGGTCAATCGAAAGGTACAAGGCTCGTCTAGTAGCTCGTGGATTTTCTCAACAATATGGATTGGACTATGATGAGACATTTAGTCCAGTTGCAAAACTTACTACAGTGAGAGTTCTACTAGCACTAGCAGCCAGTAAAAATTGGAACCTATGGCAAATGGATGTGAAGAATGCCTTCTTGCATGGAGAGTTAGATCGAGCAATCTATATGAACCAACCAACAGGATTTCAGAGCCAAGATCATCCTGAGTATGTGTGCAAACTTAGGAAGGCGCTTTACGGCCTAAAGCAAGCACCAAGGGCGTGGTATGGTAAGATTGCTGAATTTCTTACTCATAATGGGTATTCGATGACATCTGCAGATTCTAGCTTGTTTGTTAAAGCAAAAGAAGGGAAATTAGCTATTGTGCTAGTTTATGTGGATGATTTGATCATCACTGGTGACGATGAAAAAGAAGTTTCTCAAACTAGAGAAAACCTGTCAGTTCGGTTTCAGATGAAAGAACTTGGACAGCTGAAGCACTTTCTTGGTCTCGAGATTGATCGCACCAAAAGTGGAATCTGTCTTCATCAACTCAAGTATTCCAAAGATTTGCTGAAGAAGTTTGGAATGCTCAACTGCAAGTCGATCTCAACACCGATGGAGCCAAATGCTAGAATGTGTGCTCATGAAGGAAAAGACTTGGAGGATGCTACGATGTATCGACAACTGGTGGGTAGTTTAATCTACTTAACCTTAACACGACTTGATATCTCATTTGCAGTCGGTGTGTTAAGTCGTTATATGCAGAATCCAAAGAAACCTCATTTGGAAGCTGCTCGACGAGTTCTAAGATACGTAAAGAGTACACTAGGATATGGTATAATCTATAAGAGTGGTGAAGATTGTGAGCTAGTTGGCTACTGTGATGCTGACTGTGCAGGTGATCCAGATACACGACGCTCAACCACTGGCTATGTATTTATGCTTGGATCCGGAGTAGTGTCTTGGTGTAGCAAGAGACAACCAACAGTGTCCCTGTCAACTACTGAAGCAGAGTACCGAGCAGCAGCTATGGCAGCTCAAGAAAGCACTTGGTTAATGCAGTTATTAAAGGACTTGTATCAGCCAACGAAGTACAACATCGTGCTATATTGTGACAATCTGTCAGCAATACGGTTAGCAGAGAATCCAGTCTTCCATGCTAGAACCAAGCACGTAGAGGTACATTATCATTTCCTCAGGGAGAAAGTCTTGCAAGAAGAGATTCAGTTGAAGTACATCAAAACTGAGAACCAAGCTGCAGATCTGTTCACTAAAGGCTTGAGTGGCAACAAGCTCGAAAATTTCTATAATCAGTTAGGAATCATAAAAAGAGATGAAGCTGGTGTTGAGAGGGAGTGTTGAAGAAAATCAACACCAACTTCACCAACTCTATCTAAGTTAGGCACCGTCAGTCATCTAAGTTAGGCACCGTCAGTCACCATTGTTGAATTTTTAAGTTTACACGTATAGTAGTAGGTAACCTCTGTATTTGACTATGTGTTGTAATTACTTTGCTATAAATAAGAGTGTAATCTGATGGGTAAAATCATCCCATTCCAAGAATCCAAAACACTTACCTTCAACATATCTATGTGCAGATGCTATATGACGCTGATGGACTGGAGCATAGCCCCAAACCTTGGGAAGAAATTCGGCACAATGCACTTGCAGTGTACCATGTTGCATACAACTATGCAACAGACCAAAGGAAACCACAATATTGCGGGTTCGCCTGGAAGGTTGCGGGTTCTGCTTTGCTGAAGATGGTTCTTGATCAGCAGAGCGAGAAACCTCTGTATATCCCTCCATCGGTGCTACTCGAAATGTCCAGGTAGTTATTAGAATGATGTAATATCGCTGCTCAATCCCATTGTTGGTGCTCCCAACTGTTCGGGTAGTTAGAAAAGTGTAATCTCTCTCGCAAACCAAAAAGCCTCATTGGTTCTTGTCTCGCACTGGCTACCGGTTACTTCTGCTGTTCTTTGTCGTGCCTGTGTATATCCCAACAAAGGATGTCAATATTCGGTGATCAATCGTGACACATGGTATTTTCGGTTTTTGAAAAAAAACATATTAACTCAATTAAAATTAAATGAAGAAAAGGAGGAAAAATAAAAAAAAATAAAGAGAAAAAAGATATTATGCTGAATGCAATCTAAGAGAATTTTTTTACTTTCAAAATGTTACACCCTTACAAAATATAAGTATTAAAATAATCAAATTTATACTTTCAGTTTTGATAAATTTAAAATTTTATGTTTTTAAATTGAGTAAATATATTACATATTTTAAAAATGAACAAAATGAATCTTTTTTAATAATAAAATGAAAATCAATGAATCTTCTTTAAAATTTATTTTTCCTTAAATAAAAATTTTAAGATTCACATTGTTTAATGTGAAAGATTAACATTTGTCATTGAAAAAGTAACGCATAAACTTGTGGTAAGATTTAATTTTTTTTATATTTGATTCACTTTTTTAAGACAAAAGATTCACTCTAAAAAAACGAAAGATTCATATTATTCTCGCATAAGTTTGTGGTAAAATTTATTTTCAAACATAAAATTCTTTTTTCTTATACATTTGATTCACTTTTAAAAGTGAATCTTATGCTATTGGTTATAAACATTTGATTTAAGAAAAGTGAATCTTATCACTAACTTATGTGAGAACAACATTTTTTTTAAACGAAAGATTCACTTTTCAAAAAATGAAAAGTCAAATGTGTTTTCATTGGGTCCCACTGGTTAACGTTTAAGTTTGTCAAACTGTTAAAGAATGCTAATCTGGTTCAGTTATTAACAACCACTCAAGAAAAATATAACCTACCCCACATATAACCCTAGGATGACTAACATCGTCGAAGAAGCTAACACCGTCAATGAAGGGTAATGTGGTTCGACTATTAACCACCACACAATTATAAAAGATGACCCTACCCATTCAACTTTTTGATAACTAACATTACGGAAAAAGCTAGCACTATCAAAACATATATAAATGATAAGTGCAAAACATATAGACTTCTAGGGTTTAATTACCTTATTATTTGCAATATCTTAAACACATATTTCCCACTTATTATACGTTTTTCCTAAGATTTATGTTTTGACATAAACTAATGCATTTTATATGTTAAATTCAGGAAAAAACAAACAATGTAATTATGCAGATTATCTCATGAGGATTTCAACGCAACAAACGGGGATCAAATCGGAGTTCAAACGAAGATTTTAGAGGGAAAATAAGTTGTGTCCGAATTTGCGTCCGGACATGCAAGTTTGGACACAACACACGGAAGAAAGCTCCGCGTCGCATTGACCTGTCCGAACATGCAAGTTCGGACACATGAAAACTTATTACAAGCTCAAATCGAAACCTACAGTGGAAGGCTTCGAAAGAGAGAATAGAGAGGAAGAAGCCACACGGCTAAACTCTCGTACATACATCACACCTAAACTATACTGTTCCCTTAACTTATACTACTAAACAAACCCAACCTAACAACGGTAATAAAACAACGGACAACTAACAAAACCCAACAACTTAAACATAGATAAAGAGGCCCAACTTAAATACATAAACAGTTTAATACTCCAACACCCCCCTTCAAAACTCAGAAGGGAAAATTGCTGAGATTTGCCAAGTTGAAACTGTTTATGAAGCATAGAGCACTCATTATCCTCTGGTTAAAACAAGACCCATCTTCACGTTTTGCAGTGGATAAGCTTTTCCAGGCAAGGACTTGGTGAGGACATCTGCTATCTGCTCCTTCGAACCGACAAACTCCACATTAATCATCCCTTCTTGTAACTTTTGTCGGACAAAATGGATGTCGAGCTCGATGTGCTTAGTCCTCTCATGGAGCACCAGATTCCTTGCAATGTAGATGGCCGCTTGACTATCCGACTTCACAGGAACCGGCAGTATGTCCTCAATTCCCAGTTCGTGCAAAACTCTGGTGATCCAGCTAAGTTCTGCTGTCACACTTCTCATTGCCCGGTACTCTGCTTCGGCTGAGGACAAAGCCACTGTGGTCTGCTTCCTTGACTTCCACGACAGAGGACTACCACCCAGCTGAATGAAGAAACCACTGATAGATCTCCTTGTATCAGGACATCCTGCCCAATCAGAGTCACAAAATGCAGTAAGTGAGAAGTCATTATGTGAATTAAACAACAGACCATAATTCAGAGTACCGCTAATATAACTAAGTGTATGCAGGGCAGCACTATAATGAACATCAGTAGGAGCACTCAGAAATTGACTCAGAACTTGAATTGCAAAACAAAGGTCAGGTCGGCTATGAGACAAATAGCTAATTTTTCCAACAAGTTTTCTGTATAGAAAGGGGTCTTGCAAGAGTTTTCCTTCATTTTTCTTAAGTTTGACAGAATTATCCAGAGGGTTAGAAGCAGCTCTATTTTCAGAAAAAGTGAATTCTTTCAAAAGATCCTGGCAGTACTTTCTCTGAAGCAGAATCACGCCATCAGAAGTATGCAAGAATTGCATTCCCAAAAAGAAACTTAATCTCCCCAGATCTTTAATCCTAAACTGTTTGTTCAGTTTATCCTTAACAGTTTCAATCAGAGCAAGATCATTCCCTGTAACCAATATATCATCCACATACACAACCAAAAAACATATCTTATTACCATCTCTTCTAATGAACAAGGAATAATCATTTAGGGACTGGACAAAACCTAGGGATTTAAGAAAGATACTTAGCTTATGATGCCACTGCCTGGAAGCTTGTTTTAAACCATAAAGAGATTTCCTAAGTTTACATACCTTTCCTACTCTACCTGTTTCATAACCCTCTGGCATTTCCATATAGACATCTTCCTCTAAATCCCCATGCAAAAATGCATTATTAATATCAAGTTGGCTAATTAACCATCCCCTCTTAACCGATATGATAATTAGAGCCTTAATTGTAGTGAATTTGACAACTGGAGAAAAAGTCTCCAAGTAATCAATCCCATATCTTTGAGTGTACCCTTTGGCAACTAATCTGGCCTTAAATCTCTCAATGCTACCATCTGCCCTACACTTGATTTTATACACCCATCTACACTTAATAGGCTTAATTCCTTTGGGAAGATCTACCAATTCCCAGGTTTTATTCCTTTCTAGTGCAAGAAATTCCTCACTCATGGCTTCCCTCCATCTCTCATCCTTAGCAGCTTCACTAAAACAGCTTGGTTCTATCTCTCTGCTCATGTCAGAATGTAAACAATAATGACTGGTTTCATCATCTAGAACAAAACCTAAGTTATGTGGGACATTATGGGATCCTACAATACTATTTTCTTCTTCTGTTTCATCCATAACAGCATTCAAACTGGTCACACACATATCACTATTACTCCAGTAAGCGATTCTGTCACTAAGGATCTGTGAGAAGCTATCAAAATGAGACAGGGGAGAAAACTTATCTTTTCTGGTGGCTGAGGAGCTAAGATCATAGTCTTTAAGGTAGCTGGGTGTCTGTCTGACTCTATCTGATCTTCTCAGAGGTATCCCTTGGTCTTCTCTGGTCCCTGGTTGGACCAAATCTTCATCTGCATTCCTGGTTTCATCCTCCTCGTCTTCTATCTCTTCTAGGGAAATTCTGTCCGTTTGCTCTCTGTTGTCACACTGGACTTCTGTTTCCTTAACCTGATCAGACTTTCTCAACCTTCTTTCACTAGCATCAGTGTCAGTGGAAACAATTAAATCATTCCAAAACAGGTTATCATCTTCCTTCTCAATATCAGCTGAAACATTTTGTCCAGTTTTGCTTAAAATCTGTCTAAAAGGATAGATCTCCTTGTGGAAAACAACATCTCTATTATAGATAACCCTATTGTTGTCTAGGTCATATAATTTATACCCTTTCTTGTCCTGGCCATAACCAAGAAAAACACACTTAACAGACCTAGATAGAAACTTATCATGGAGATTTTTGTTGTTATTAGCAAAACAGAGGCAACCAAAGGCTTTTAAAACAGTATAATTAGGCTCCTTGCCATAAATGATTTCAAAGGGGGATTTCTTCCCTATGTTAACAAGTGGCATCCTATTAATTAGGTAAGTAGCTGTAAGTATGCTTTCCCCCTAAAATTTTCTAGGTAGAGAGGAATAGAACATGATTGCTCTGGCTGTTTCAAGTATGTGTCTATGTTTTCTCTCAGCAACGCCATTCTGCTGGGGGTGTAGGGACAAGTGGTTTGGTGACTAATCCCTTTAAATCTAAAGTATTCAACCCCAGCCTTAGAACTCCCAAGTTCATAGGCATTATCGGTCCTAACACACTTAACTCTTTTATTGAACTGCCTCTCAACCATAGCAATAAAACCGATTATTAAAGGAAATCAATCTGACTTGGACTTACACAAATGGGTCCACGTAACACGACTTTTGTCATCAACAATAGTCAAGAAATAACTAAAACCATCATGGGTGTCCAAATTATAAGGGCCCCACAAATCAATGTGAATGATCTAAAAAATTTCATTAGTCTTTATTGAACTGGAGGGAAAAACAACTCTATGACTCTTTGCTCTATTGCAGGACTCACAAACAAAAACATCCTGTAAATGTTTCTTACTAACTAAGCCTAAACTGGACAACTTGTCTTTGGGCATGTGGCCAAGCTTATGGTGCCACAAATCTAGGATATGATTATTCTCATTAACAGCTTCTACAAGTTGATTACTATGCAAGTTTGAACTAAAACAACCCTTCTCTCCTCTGTCACAAGATCTGTCTAGCAGGTAAAGACCCCTATGGGTGTGCCCAATCTTCACCTCTCTCTGGTCATCATAAGCCTGATAGATGCAACAGTTCGAATCAAAACAGAACCTACCCTTCATTTCACTGCATAACTTGCTAACAGATATGAGACCAAATTTAAAATCAGGAACATAGAGAACATTTTCAAGGGTTATTAAACTGTTAATTTTGATTTTGCCCATTATTTTAACCAATTGTGGATGGCCATCAGGCATACCAACCCAGTGATCTCTGTCAAGGAAAACAATTTCACTAAATTTGGCTAAATCCCCACACATGTGATCGGAAGCCCCGCTATCTATGATCCAATCATTTTCCTTGAAAACATGTTTATTAGAAACATTTAAGGTGTTGTGATGAAAACAGGGCCGAGAAGCACACTTGATGTTAGTGTCCACAGAACATTTGGCAAGACTCAAAGATTTTTTGTCATTAGCAATATCAGAAATAAAACTGCCAGAACAGTAAGATTGTTTGCACTTATAATTATCCACAGGACATTTGGCAAGATTCAAAAAATCTTCATCATGACATTTAGCAACATCAGAGACAGAAATATCAGAACAGTAAAGCTGTTCACACTTATAATCAGCCTTATCAAAGTCCAAGAAAAACTGGTCATCATAGTAATTAATGTCAGAAACAGATTTATCTGAAAGTGAAAGTTTCTGGCAACCACAAAACTTCTTGGGGTGCTTGTCACAGTTAAGCCTACATAATTTATTAGGTGTCAACTGCACATATTTATTATCTTCACTAAATTGAAAAGGAATCGTACCTGAGAACCCACAATTGGATTCAGAGATGGTAGATTCATTGTTCTTTATCTGTGATCGACTGATGTAGTTCAGAAGGCCATTAATCTGCTCTGTAGTGAGAGTGCCTCCAAGTGGGTCCTTACTATCATTTTCTTTCCCTTCTCCAACACCGTTAGCCTGGTGTTTCTTGTCCTTTACAAAACGCCAACCAGGAGGAAAACCATGCTTCTGGAAGCATTTATCCTCGGTATGCCCTATCTTGTTGCAATGGGTGCATTGTAGCCCATTACGTCTTCCTCCTCCAGCTTGGCCACGGCCAATGTTGCTCCTCCCTTGTGCGACAGAGAAGGCAGCAGGCGATTCGACTTCGACAGGTGGGTTGGCGGTGATGGTCTTTTGTCTTTCTTGCTGGATAAGAATTGAAAATTCTTGCTCTATTGACGGCAACGGCATTATCATGAGGATGTTCTCTCTCGCACTGGAATATCTGTCGTGAAGACCCATCAGAAACTTTAACACCCCAACCCGAAATTCAATAATCTGAACGGCGATCACACCCAAATAAAAGACAACTGCAGCGGAAATAAATACAACAACCGGGCGGTATTACAATGCCGTTGGCCACCCTTGTGACCAACAAGGCTAACTCCAAATACAAACTCCAAAAGTCACGGTCTGAATACGAATACAACCCGAGATACTAGGAATCAAACTGAAATGTAAAATACTTAAGTAAAAATAAATGTCTAGAAGAAGACTCCCATAGCTTGAATCTACCCCACCTACACTCGGTGTGGTAATCTTCTTAACTTCAGGTACCTGAAAAATGGGGTAGCCCCCAAAGGGGCTCAGCAAACAATGCTGGTATGGAAAACGTGCAGCCCATCGTCTACCGGGCCACACCAACTACTTTGTCGAACACATGCAGTTCATTTATAAAGCTGTAAACAAGCATAGTCTGATAATAACAAGTATTCATACAAGGACAATAATGTCACATAGAACAAGACACAGAAGGTCAAGTTAGCTGAACTGAAATTCTTTACTGATAGTCGGTCCACACAATGGGACTGACAGGTATAACTGAATATCTGAAATAGTGGAGGTATAGTGACCTCGTTAAGATTGAAAGGTTGGGTATAAAAACCCCAGGAGATAACGTAGTTAAACCCTGAACTGAGAGCGTGGGAAATAGAATCCTAGAGGAATAAAGTCTTCCTCAAACTGAAGGGCATTAGAAACCCGGAAGGAATAGAGTCTTCCTCCCAACTGAATGTTCCGTCGCGACGTAGATAGGAGACGACCTGAGACAGGTACAGCTCCTGTAGCATGCATGGCCAGATCCAACTGGGCTCCTCATTCTCGTAGTATAGAGTTGTTAAGTGTCATATAAAGACGTTAAACAAAAACACAATGTGTATTTCCAATTATCACGTTTAGGATAATGACGTTTGTTATAAAGTGAAGTTAGTGAGAGACTTAAGTACAAATCCTCGGTATACAGAAGCACAGGTATTTAATCCACTGGTATAGTAGTGTTTGTATGCGTGGGACATACACGTTGTAGTCAACATCATTCACACACATAAAATAATACCACAGTGCACAAGAGTAAACAACATTTTACATTAATTATCTTGGTCGTTATTTCAAACAACAGATAGCACGCAAGCCGGTGTAATCCGGTAGAAAACAGGTTGCAAGAATCCCATACCGTTCACCGTAGACTGTACTGTTTAGTTCCCGGTCAACGTCTGGTCAAACAAAGTCCTAGAATAGGATTAACTGAGAGGGTTAATTTATGTTACCCTTATATAATGATTCTATTGAATCTTTTAACAAATCTTGTATTTGTTATTTCATGTGAGGTTTATTTCTTTTAATCACCTCATGATTTTATGTATAACCTATTTGTTATTCCTTTTGATTTATTTATAAATCCCTTAATGTACATAAATGTGTTTATTTGTTCATGTACTATTCTTGTTATTATTTTCTTTTGTCAAGTTGACATAACAACTTATGATTCCTTAACTATTTTTATATGTCATACATGGACATAAGATTCTTATAGTTTTCATTATTCCTCCTTTAACCAAAAGTAATAATTATTGGTTACCTTTAAATTTCTTATAACTATATAAGTCATAGTTTAAACTTCGTAACTCCTTTAATCAAAATTCTTTCTTTCTAATTCCTCCAAATATCCGTATAGGACCTATATTTATTTTAATCTAAATTCTTACCCTTTTATTTCGGTTATTTACAAAACAACCACATAAATTCATAAACTTTATATTAAATTCTAATCTCATTATATTATGGAGTTTTAATTCCTTATTTAATTAAATCTCAAAACTACCATTAATATTTTGGTATATACTTTTAAATATTGTAACTTTTGAAAATTACAACTTAGCCCCTTAAATTCTCGGCTTTAATAATTTATTTCTTATAATTACAATCTAACCACAAAGTCTTATAACCTTTACATAATGTCATGCAAACTATAGTTTTAATTCTAATTCTCCATAAATGCCGAATATATATATAAATTCTTAAATTACCAAACTAACCCCAAAGTAATTCGGCTTGGTCATTTATTTTTCCTTAATTACATTTTCATCCCAAAACTTTATAATAGTTCCTTAATATCTTATAAACTAAAGTCTAAATATTTAATTCCTCAAAATTTCGAAAGTGAGCCTAATAAATCTCTTAATTATGAATTCGCCCACTAATAAATTCTAAACTTTCATAACAACTTTTATAAATTACATAATAGCCCAAAACTTTATAAAAAGTTATTTTAAAGCTTGTTTTAAATTATCTAAAATTCTTAAACTTAATTCCTAACCTTATATTATATCATATACATTCCAAGAATACCCTTAACTCTCGGTTTTTATATTAAATACACTAAACTTTGTAAAAATTACATTTAAGCCACATAACTTAATTAATTAGCCATTTAAGCTCTAAAAATATTTTTAACTCACCAAACTTTATGATATAAGTTTATATACCTAAGTAGGTCATTAATACCTATTTAACACTAAAACAATTCGGCCATATTTATTTAGTGACCATATAGTATATAAAAGTGGATTTATATGTCATAATAACTATACATAAATTCATATGAGTCGTATAACTTATGTAAAAATTATTGTAATGTCTTATATTGATTCTTAGCTTAAAATAAAGCATTTTTGCCCTTGATAATTCGGCCTCAATTTATTTGTAACATGAGTAAATTTTGTGACACAAAAATGTGTCTTAAGGTAAATATTTTTTGTATATGTTATAGATTATATTTTTGGCATATAATACCATATAGTTTCGGTTTTATATAACCTAGGAGATGTACATAATTTTTGTATAATTTTTAGAAGCTTAACAAAGCTTATAACATAAAGATTTACTTAGTAAACTTACTTCTTAACAAAGGTGGTTAAGTGCTTGAACTCTTCTTGAATCTCCAAGCTTTCTCCAAGGTAATATTGATACTCCACTTCGGTTATATGCAAGTGGTGAAGGAGTTTTAGGAGTTAGATCTTGAATAAAGATCTTAAGTAGATTTGTAAGTATTTTTACAAGAGTTTACCTTAGACTTTTCTCCTTATGAATTCGGCACTCCTAAGGTAGATGAAGAACAAAGTTTCCTTCATGAAAATGAAGAAGGAAAGAACCTTAGAAGGAGTAGAACTTGGTTACACATAAAAATGTGCTTTAAGGATTTTCAAGCATTAAAACTACCTTAAGATAACCTTGAGATGCTCCTTGGATTAATGTTGGTTTGGACAACCTCCTTGGAGAACTAATTGGTGCCGAACACTCCTTGTTATGCTAGGAAGAGTTTGTTTCAAGTCTTGCCAAGAAATGCTAGGAAATTACCTTAAGGATGAAGATAGAAGTTAAAACTCCATTAATGGACTTAAGAGCTTCAAAGGAAGAAGATGAAGCTAGAAGAGAGAGGAGAGAGCTTACCAAATTCGTAGGTGTGGAGTGCAAGAGAGGAAATGACACTAAACTCACGTATAAGGTAAGAGAATGCCTTAGAATTTGATTTTTTTGTTTTGTTAATTTTTAATGTCATTTGACTATTCTTTTTCCTTAGTTTATTAAATGAGTTATTGGCTCAATAAATGCCCTCCTAAGCATTGAAATCGGTCATGTGGTGTGACTAAGCAAGAGTTGGAAAGAAAAATAATTGGCTAGAAGACAAGGTAAGAAAAGGTAAGGATATTCCTTTGATTTTTCAAAGCTAAATGACTTGTCTTCTTCTCCTCTTGTAGCTGGACGAATTCAAGCTCAATTGGGAGGTCTCCACCGGTCATGAAGAGCCAAGGAAGAGCTAAGGACAAGCATGTTAGGTCACATGGAAAAGAAGGAATCAAAAAAGTGAATTCTAGATCTACTTTTTGCCTTTTCTCATTTGTTTTTGTTCTAGCTCACATGGCCTTATTCCATGGTCTAATTTCGACAGCTTGCTGGTCATATGAGACCTACATACTTTGGCATTAAGTAATATAACACATGGGATGATGAGTCATTATCTTTTATGCCTTTTATAAACTTTAAAAGCAAATTTTATACTAGTTTTTGCTCTCAAAATCGGCCCCTATAGAGAGCCTTGTTGACTAGTCACACCAACTGATTTAGAAGGTAATTTTAACCCTTTTTAAGATTACCAATTCGTGGCATGTCAAAAACTACAAGGTAATTGCGTAAAACGCGTTTTCATGACACCCGAAGGTGTGTTTTTGTGCTCTAAGGAAATTTTTGGGAAACCAATTGTTTTTATGAGTTCCAAGTGTTTGTAAACACTTATTATGGTAAATAAACATATACTAAGATGTTACATTGAGTTATATGGGGTTATATCAACCCGTGACATAATTTACGGGCCATCGGGACACTCCCGGGCCAAAAAGGAGCGCTAAGAAATACTCCTGTTGTTTTTGCTGAATTTTGAGAAACCACTTCATGGGTTCTCTTTATAATGGTTAATAATGATGTTAGGAACTCAAGGAATTAATTTTATAGGAGTTCGTGCCACCTCGGCACTCCTCCAGACTTTTCTTGCTTTTAAGGGCGCGCGTGAGCGCTCCCGAGCGTTTGCGTTTTTGACTGAGTATAGCCTATGGAATATGTTTATATATTCATATAATAAATGTATGACCATTTGGTTAAAGTTTTAGAAGGTCATACAGGGTCATGCTTGATCACATGTTTCTAAGGCGTTTTAGCGTTTATGGTGAAACGACTATTTTTACGTAACGTTCTCATGCATGGGTTTGCATGCGTACGTGAAATGATTTATATTTAGATTATATTCCAATAAATAATGGTCTAATAATATTAATTAGATTTGGGGTATTTCAGAAACTTTATCAGACGCTGGGTTTGGAAATACTCTTTGAAACCCTTGTCGGTGGCACAGGCGCAAGTTGGAAGGGTTGTGGTGGCGTCTATTTCGTCCCAGATTCCTCTGAGCTTGGCGAAGTAATCCCCAATTGTTTCATTGGCCTGAGTGGTGGCAACAAGACGTCTCTCCAACTCGTACATCCTTGTCGCATCTACTTGGTCGTACCTTGCGCATAGATCATCCCAAATCTTTGTCGCTGGGGAACGAAAAAGGACCGTGTCTGCGACCCGCTTTTCCAAGCTCATGAGGATCCACGAACGGACCATATTATCGCAACGAGTCCACGCTTGGTCTTGAACACCACCATCGTTGGGTTTCTTGGTGGTGCCGATGACAAACCCTAGCTTATTTTTAGAGGCTAGGGCTATCTCAACTTGATGCTTCCAACGGGAGAAGCCTGGTCCGCCATCATATTTGGGGGCGAGAGTAGTGCCGGGATTGTCGGAACTCGCCAAGTAAAGTGGATCTCCGACATCGATTCCAGAACTTCCGCTGCCACTATTCTCTGGATCTGGAGTTCCCTTTCCTTTGTCGTCACCCTTAATTCCTTCTGTTTCAATATCTTGATTCATCTTTGATACGAAACGACCCCAAATCGAAAGGAACAAAAAAGATGATGCGAAGCGAAGAGAAATCAAGAAGAAGCAGGAGGGAAACCCAAAATCGAACGGAACAAAGTGGATATCTTCGAAAACCAAGAAAGACGAACCAAAGACTCAAGAGGAAAGAAAAGAAGGCGGAGAAGATGAAAAGGAAATCACGAGCCAGGTCCCATGACCATTCTGCTCTGATACCATGAAAACTTATTACAAGCTCAAATCGAAACCTACAGTGGAAGGCTTCGAAAGAGAGAATAGAGAGGAAGAAGCCACACGGCTAAACTCTCGTACATACATCTCACCTAAACTATACTGTTCCCTTAACTTATACTACTAAACAAACCCAACCTAACAACGGTAATAAAACAACGGACAACTAACAAAACCCAACAACTTAAACATAGATAAAGAGGCCCAACTTAAATAACATAAACAGTTTAATACTCTAACATGTTCGGACACTTTTTCCTTGATCCAAACCCTTCTGACTATTATTGTAAATTGTTTAGTTAATGGCTACTATCATTTGTTGTAGCTAGTAAAATTATTTTCCATTAATCTGTAGTCATACGAGGACTCAGTTTCAGTGAGACTCTTCATCTGAAATTCACTGTCAATTCGGTGGACTCAATCATATATACCATACTTACAATTGTTGAGTTGTGTTTGTGCTTTCTTCCCCCTTCACCGCTACACTAAATCTAATAAGAGAAACCGTAATTACCTTTCAGCTCAGGGAGCAAATTTTTGGATTCAATTGGTTTGAAGTCCCAAGTGAACCGGTATGTTTACATTTTACACTAGTGATTGGTTTCACTTTATATTTATGAATATGGAGAATTTTCTTTTTGCTGAGTTTGTTCTCTCATATAAAATATCTTCCAGCCTTTGCTGTTACAGTTTCGAATGTTCTACGAAGGTCGAGCTGTCAAAGGGACACACACTACTTGTTAATAAGAAGGTTGGATTTATCGTATCAGATCTGTGAAGAAATTGCTATTCTGCCGTGATTTTTTTGTGCTCATGATTCTACCTTTTGTCTTTTCAGTTACCCCCCAAAACAATTCAGGAGGGATCCTAGACTCCATGATGCTCGTTGTATTAATTCATTTGAGATTGTAGGAACCAGGTATTCCTCCTAATATCGGGTAGAAAGCTGTCGTTAGCTTCCGGTAATCATGGGCCATTAATTTCCAATTTATGTACCTTGTATCATAACTAAGGGTTTGTGAAAAGTTCTAAAGCAACATAATGAACTTGATTTACCATTTCTTCATTGTACTTCTGATGGACCTGTTTCTGGTAATTTCTGTTTTCAGTACCAAACCTAAGAAGCCCCGCCTGTCTAAGAATTTGATTGCTTTGCTGAATTATGGAGGGGTTCCAACAGAGTTCTTTCTTGAGATTTTGGCAAACTGTCTCTTGGAGGCTAAAAGTGCACGCAGCTGCAGGAAAACAGCTTTAGAAAGTAAGTAGTGCTGGCGTGCATGAGAATTCAGAATACACACAGGGACACGTTGTTTGACTCATTCCATGGAGCTGAGTTGCACCACTAATATATCTTTTCTTTTAACGTGCAGTTGCTCTTACCCATGGTGACATTGATGATGATCTTGTTAAAAAAATATTTATTAATCCTGATTTTTGTATTTCCTATTTTTGCTTAGTCAATTTTTTCCCTATTTTATTGCTGTAGAATAGGTCATAGAGCCGTTGTGCCTATTTATTTATTTAGCTTTATTAAAGTAGTTACATTTATTTAGCTACTTTTCCTCAGTTTAACGTTGTAAGTCAGACTATAAATATGATAGTCTCATAGTCACTCAATGCATCAGTAATTATTCATTATCTTCTCTCTCACATTTGTTTACTGTCATTCTGTTTCCATCAAAATTCTCATCACCTTGAAGAGTGGGGACCATAAGTATATTTCTGATGTTTTCTATGTGCCCAAGTTGAGAACAAACTTATTAAGCATTGGCCAGCTACATGAAAAAGGGTATGATATGAAGCTTCATGGGGGCAAGTTGTCTGTTTCTGATAAAAAGGGTACATTAATTCTCACTGCTGCTATGACTAGAAACCGTATGTTTCCAGTTGATATATCTAGTGGTGCTTATCATTGTTTGTCCACTATAATATCTGATGACTCATGGTTATGGCACTTACGATTTGGTCATATGAGCTTTCATGGCCTGAAGAAATTATCTCGAGAAAATATGGTGAAGGGTTTACCAGAGATCAATCACCCTGAGCAGTTGTGTGAAGCTTGCACCGTCGGAAAGCATCACCGATCACCATTTTCAGGAGAAGGAAAAAGATCCAGCCATCCTCTTCAGTTGGTGCACTCTGATGTATGCGGTCCAATGAGTACCATGTCAAATGGTAATAATCGGTATTTTCTGACCTTTATTGATGATTTTTCTCGAAACTATGGGTCTATATGCTGCAGAAGAAATCCGAGGTGTTTGAATACTTCAAAAAATTCAAGGCTCATGTAGAACGACAAAGTGGTTACTCCCTAAAGGTGTTGCGCACTGACGGTGGTGGTGAATATCTCAAATGAATTCAAGGAGTACTGTGAAGAACAAGGGATAAAGCATGAAGTGACATGTCCCTACACCCCTCAGCATAATGGTGTTGCTGAGCGGAAGAACAGAACCATCATGGATATGGTGAGAAGCATGTTGAAGACCAAAGGGATGCCAAATTCTTCTGGGCGGAGGCAGTCTCCTGTTCAGCATATATACTGAACCGCTCTCCGACGAAAGGTGTCTCAGATCTTACTCCTGAAGAAGCATGGACCGGTGTCAAACCAGGAGTAAAACATTTGAAGGTATTTGGCGTCATTGCCTATGCCCATGTTTCAGCGGAGACAAGAAAGAAACTGGATGATCGAGCCGAGAAAACCGTATTCATTGGATATGAACGGGGAGGATATAAGCTATTCAATCCAATGACGAAAAAGGTAATATTCACTCGTGATGTTACCTTTGCAGAAAATGAATCATGGGATTGGAATATAAGTGGTGCCACAGATCCCAAGAGCCGTAATATCTCACTTGTTGAAGAGTCAAAAGAGTCAAATCCAGAGGGAGGAGACCCTGACCAAGTTCAGACAGATGTTGGTAGACCACAGCATCATCGCCGACAGCCAGTACATCTTCAAGATTATGAGGTAAACCTTGATGATGAAGATACTGATGATGAAGAGATTGTGCATTTTGCTCTATTCGCAGATCTTGAGCCAGTGACAGTGAAGGAAGCACTTCAAGATCCAAAATGGATGGCGGCCATGCGTGAGGAGATTGACGCTATTGAAAGAAATCATACATGGGTCCTTACTGATCTTCCACCAGGACAGCAAGCCATTGATGTGAAGTGGGTCTTCAAGACAAAGATGAAGCCCAATGGTGAGGTGGAAAGATACAAAGCAAGATTGGTGGCGAAAGGGTTTAAGCAGAGACCCGGTCTTGATTACCAAGAAGTCTTCTCTCCAGTTGCTCGAATGGAGACTATTAGGCTGATTATTGCTTTGGCTGCTCAAAATCGGTGGAAGATTCACCAAATGGATGTGAAGTCAGCCTTCCTAAATGGCCCACTTGAAGAAGAAGTGTTTGTCAAGCAGCCTCCTGGCTTTGGTAAATCTGGAAGTGAAGGAAAAGTATACCGACTGAAGAAAGCTTTGTATGGATTAAAACAAGCACCCAGAGCTTGGAATAAGCGTATAGACGCCTTTTTTAGCACGAGTGGCTTTACCAGATGCCCTTCCGAGCATGCACTGTATGTGAAGGTGGATAAGTCTGGCGGTATACTAATCATATGTCTGTATGTTGATGACTTGATTATTACAGGCAACCGTCCCACTATGATTGAATCCTTCAAGAAGTCAATAATGAAGGAATTTGAGATGTCTGACCTTGGGCTGATGACATACTTCCTTGGAATTGAGGTGATTCAAGGAAATGACGGCATCTTCATCTCCCAGAAGAAGTACGCTGCTGATCTCTTGCAAAAGTTCAAGATGTCTGATTGCAACCCGGTAAGAACTCCTGTGGAGGTTGGAACCAAATTGTCAAGAATGAAGAAGGAGCCTATGTTGATCCAACCTACTACAAGCAGATTGTTGGCAGTCTTAGGTATCTTACTTGTACGAGACCGGATATCACTTTTGGTGTTGGCCTGATCAGCAGATTCATGGAGACCCCGATCACCACATTTGCAAGTAGCCAACGAATCCTACGATATGTGAAGGGAACGTACGACCATGGATTATTTTATGGGTCTACTGATGATATCTCTGTTGTAGGATATTCTGACAGTGATTGGGGTGGAGATATAGATGATCGAAGAGCACTTCGGGGTACTGCTTCAACTTTGGAACAACCGCGTGCTCATGGTCATCCAAGAAGCAGTCCATTGTTGCCCTATCAACTTGCGAAGCAGAATATGTGGCCGCAGCAACAAGTGCCTGCCAGGCAATGTGGTTGCGATACCTTATGGATCACATCAATATGCCACAACAGAAGCCCATGACGATTTTTGTTGATAACACGTCTGCACTTAACTTAGCGAAGAATCCGGTCATACATGGCAGAAGCAAGCATATCGAGACCCGATATCACTATCTGAGAGATCAAGTTGTCAAGACCGAGATAGAAGTGAAGTACTGCAGATCGGAAGATCAAGTTGCTGACATTCTCACCAAACCTTTGAAGTATGAGGCCTTCATCAAGTTAAAGAAAAAGATGGGGATGACTTCGATAAAAATTCAGGATTAAGGGAGGATGTTAAAAAAATATTTATTAATCCTGATTTTTGTATTTCCTATTTTTGCTTAGTCAATTTTTTCCCTATTTTATTGCTGTAGAATAGGTCATAGAGCCGTTGTGCCTATTTATTTATTTAGCTTTATTAAAGTAGTTACATTTATTTAGCTACTTTTCCTCAGTTTAACGTTGTAAGTCAGACTATAAATATGATAGTCTCATAGTCACTCAATGCATCAGTAATTATTCATTATCTTCTCTCTCACATTTGTTTACTGTCATTCTGTTTCCATCAGATCTGATGCTTTCAAGACTGATTGCGTCTGGAATTCCTCTTGAAGAACCCTATGTGCAGCATCGGTTATCTTTCCTTGTGGAGGAGGAAAAGAAGAGTCTTAAAGCTGGAAAACTACCCATCCAGGATAGCTACCTTTTAACACTTGAATAGCAACAGAAGCATCTTGTAGTCAATAATATTGAACAGAAATTAGAAGGGGTTCATTGTGATAATGTGTTCTTTTAATGAGTTAGTTCCTTGAGATTATTGACAAAAGTTAATGGGTTTTATGTTGTACTGTAGTACTAAATTGTTGGTACTAAAATGTTTAGATGATTTACTGTTGCACGAAACTCACACTAGAAGAGTTGAAAGAGTCTGTCTATTCCGATAAAATAAAAAAAAAGGCTAATGATGAATCCATCCATTAATTTTAACCAAACCCACTACCTTGAAATAACATATTTCTACACATGCAAATGCTTGATGCCATAAAATTAACCCTTTATTTTAAGGTGATCCATCTTCAACCTTAGAGTTGTGATAAAGAGCCCTAACATCTTCTTCAGTGACAATCGTTTTCCAGTACCAGTGATCTCTGAAGAGCAGAATGACTTCTTCAATGGGAACTTGTTTGGTCTCAGGGAGAAAAAGTAGAGGCAAGTGCTCATAAGGAAGATCAACGCAGCAAACAGCAAGAAAATGCCGTATTTAAGTCCACAGAGTGCCGGAGAAAACATTGAGCCACTAGAGCAGTGCAGATCATGTTAACGCATACCACTATACTCTGCCAGCTGATCTTGTCTCCAACGGAAAGAGCTCACTCGGCACTAACCAACCTAATGGACCCCATGACCTACCGTAGGCTAAGACGAAGAACAGATGCAGATCACTAGGAAGTAGGAGATGCTCTTGGGTAGCTCTGATGTGCTATGTCCGTAGTAGACGCCAAGCGTGATCCCCACAGCCATCTGCAATATAAGCAAGCAGTTTTACTATTATTTAGTGTAGTAGGAAGTAAGCATGGAGTGGAGTGGAGAGGAGATTCGATCAAGAGCAAGTAAAAAACAGAACAAGTTTGATAGGGTTTTTTGGGACGTACCATCTCGAAAAACATCTCAGTTTCCAGCTTCGATGTAAAATTTCCTCCTCCCAAACTTATCAACCAAACTCATTGATATCAAAGCAGCAATAACAAGCGTCCCATTAGTAATGGTGGATGACCAAAGCGAATCATTGGTACTAAACCCTAAACTCTGGAAGAAAACAGGTGCATAAAAAAGGATTGAATTCATCCCAGTCAATTGTTGAAAGCTGGAATCGCAAGTGCACCAATCATCAATTGAGGACGATTCCTTCTCTCCAATAATTCCTAAACGGATTTTTAATCGATCTCGCTTGTTCACTTGCATCAATAAGATCCGCAAATTCCGCATCAACATTTTCGTCCCTCTTACTTTCTCCAATACTCTTCTACCTACATCTAATTTCCCTTGCTCAACTAAACTATTAGGTTCTCCGGTAAAAATAACCCACCAACAAACATTAATGTAGCTGGTAATGTAGCTAATCCAACTGAAACTCTCCATCCCCATGGATGAATTTTAGATGTACCGTAATTAATAATTCGCAATTAAAATACCTAAACAAGTTGTGAGTTGAAATAACTGATTAACTGCACCACGGATCTTAGCAGGTGCCATTTCTGATAAGTAAAGTGGTACTGCTTGATTACCGAATCCAATCCCAAAACCGAGAAGAACACGACCGGTGATTAACATAGCGATGTTTTTAGCAAAAGCGTTTACGATTCCACCGATGAAGAAACTTATTGATCCGACTAAAATACTTCCACGACGACCGTAATTACGAGTTACGTATGATGCGAAGAAAGTTGAGATTAAGGCGGCGTAGTAGAGTGATGAAGTGAATAGAATTAGAACTTCATCGTTGTATTTGCAGTAATCTGTTTCCTTGAGATGTGCGTGTTTACGTGCGTAGACTTTTGGAAAGAATTCGGTGAGGAAATCGTCCATTGATGTAACTCCACCTTTTTTGGTTAAAAGTATTGATTAAATGAAATTGAATCAGTGATTAGAATGAAAATAATACGATGATGATGAGTTTTGTAGTAGAAAAAAATAGATATTTGATCGATCTCAGTACAGTAGTAAGGAAGGAAGTAATCATTACCTGAAACACCGAGATCATAACCGAAAAGAGATCCACCAAGAGCAGCAACAATGCAAGCAAAGATGAAATAAGGTGTGATTTTGTATTCATATTGAGCGGCTCTTCCACCAGTTGCAGCAACAACCGCACCACCAGCCATCGTTAACAAAAGCTTGTAAGTTCTTGTAAATTTTTGTAGTTATATCCTGTCCTGTAAAGAAAGATTTTTTTTTTTTATATAGCAGTAGTACTAGTATCCAAAATTCAACAAAAGACAGACAATAGACAGTGAGTCAAAGGTAAGCGGGGAGGGATATTTAATTAGCGGATTCTTTCTCGAAAACAGAGTATGCGATGATGATGATGAGTATGTAGTGATACAGTGGGGTTGTGTTGTTTTGTTGTTGCCCCTTTTCCTGCAGCTGGTTCAAATTGAATGAAGAAATTGATTTGATCTTAACTAGGTAGCTAGGTAGCAGATTCAGTTTTCTTACTTGTTTTGATGTCGTCGGCGTGTTTGGTGTTGCTGCACAAGTTGTGACTCTTTGACGGCGAATGGAATGGATTAAACAGAAAAAAACGAAAAGAGTGGGAAGGGATTCAAGGGAATAGGGATCAGCAGGCTAGAGAGGAATATTCATTATATATATATATATATATATGGTCACCATTAAATACTATTACTAGTAGTAACAAACCGATTTAATTAGCAACATTTAGTTAATTTACTATTTTTGTTCTGCTTCAGTAAATACTGTCAAAGTTCCTATCCTTTCTCGCCCCGAGAGGGACTGATGATGAGGGAGGAAGGGATAAAGGACCACTTGATGTAAAAAGATCATGTGATCTTCACGGAATTATCGGGTTTAATAAGAATAATTTCAGATTTTTTTTACCACTTACTTCCTCCTTGACTGTGTTTTGTGTCATCAACTAAATCTGGTAGAAGTAGTAGTTTTTATTTTGTGTTGGTCAATTCTACGTGTATATCTTATCCTTTCGTTTGACTTCACCTCACAGTGCTTGCGGGTAGCGTTGTATTATTATGTACTGCCTAACTTAATAAACTACCCACCAAAATAAGGGGAGTTAAAAGAGTTACGATTTTTTAATTTACGTTCTGTAACTCCCCTCTCTAACGAAGAGACGGTGCCCAAGTTTAATTGAGCAAGGTTAATCTTTACAAAATAAGAACCGTTATATATATAAAAAAAAGAGAGATAGATTAAAATATCTTAGTTTTTTTTACCACAACAATACAACTAGCATTTATATTTCTAATCGGACCTACACTAATTCACTGGACAAAATTGAGAATCAGATAACAAAAAAACCTCATCCTCACTCGAGCAAAATAAAGAGACTACCACCATAGAGCCATCTACCTGACCCACCAATCCATCCACTCAACAATCAACAACTACTATGGCCCCTCTTTCCCAATGTTGCAGACTGGACCAACAAAACTCTCAACACCAAGCCGCACCCGTCGGTGTGTTGAAATTACTAATTATGTTTCATACTCCCTCCGTCCCATATATATTTTATGTTATATATTTAATATTGAAGTGGAAAAGCATACCAAAAAGCAAATAAGACACTTATGACGGGACGGAGGTATTATTAGTTATTAGCAGTATAGTCTCTATATTAGCAATCTTTGGGTAGTTAAAAATCTGTTTTGATTATAACCAATATACAGCGGCTAACTCAAGTCTGTTTGAGTCTTATTCGTATAAGTATAAAACTTCTCTTTGTAAAGTAAAATATAACATTCGTTCATCATTGTACAGTGAATACAATAGAGCTTTTCTCTTCTTAGATTACAAGCGTTTATCACTATGACATACATAATGTTGCGGAAGCGACTGGGTAAGAGAGTAAATTATTGTACTAGAAAATCACTCCGTACAGGAAAATTCCCAGGTCGTGGTGGGGTCACAATGGTCCCGCTTAAGTACCACTTCCTTAGACAGAACTTCATGACTGTAATTTCTTAGCACAATAAAGCACTACAAAATTACCCACCAAAAGCTGCTAAATAAAGCTATAAAAGGGACACCGGAATTTTACGAGGTTCAGCCAATATTGCCTACTTCCTCAGACACTACCAGAACTCTCTTATTTATACTTTAAGAGATATAGAGAGAAGAGATTACAATTTAGCATTCAGAAGAATTACTAATTGTTGGGATGAGATTAGAAGTGAGGTGAGCACATCCTTTTATAACAAAGGAAGTGCCCCTTTGTTTGCTCACTCACGATGTGGGATGATGGGATGAACCACATCTCACAATTCTCCACCTTGGTTTATCCCACCAGCCGATAGATGCTGCGGCGTGCTCGCACACACCATGGTGCAGCCCTATCCATTTGGCAGTCCAGTCAGCTGCTGACTGGATTGTTTTGTTGACTGGACTGCCATTTTACTATATTAATTTTAATTGGTTATAACTTTTAAAATATAAGTCCAAAATGAAAAAAAATTATATCATTGTCCATCTAAATTCAAGCTCTTCAAAACAAGACCAGACATAGATATGTTTTAATAACTCTAAAATTTTATATTTTTTATATGTATATATCTGTACATATCAACCATACTTGATTCACTATATACAGTTTAAAATACATCATACAACAATAATAATACACTACAAAACAATAATGATTCATTATGTGTTTTGAAATCGGTATGTTAAAAAAATATATGATTCACTATATAAGACTTATAATACATCATATAAATAATAATAATAATACACCAAAAACAATAATAATAATAATGCATTACAATAATGATCCATTATTAGTTTCGAAGTTTGTTATCTAATTCACCACTTGTTAGTTAACGAATCATAATATCAATTTTAATGAATCATAATATCAAAATTAATGAATCATATCTCCATTTTAGTGTATCATCGCAAACATATAAAAATAAAAAAATTAAACAATAATGCAATACAAAACAATATATGGTATGTATGCAAAATACATGATTCATCATAGAAGATTTAAATTGCACCATACAACAATAAGAATACACTACAAAACAATAATGATTTTTTATCGGTTCCAAGTTTGTTGTCTAATTCACCACTTATTAGTTACTGAATCATATTATCAATTTTAATGAATCATAATATCAAAGTTAATGAATCATATCAAATATCAACGCAAATAATAAAAATAAAAAAATTAAACAATAATACAACACAAAACAATATTTGGTATGTATGAAAAATAAGTGATTCGCCATATAAGGTTTAAAATACACCATACAACAATAATAATACACTACAAAACAATAATGATTTTTTATCGATTCTAAAATTTGGAATCTAATTCACAACTTATTAATTAATGAATGATAATCAATTTTAATGAATCATAATATCAAAATTAGTAAATCATATTATCATTTTAGTGTATCATCATGCACATATAAAAATAATTTTTTTTCAAAGTTATCAAAATATCCATGACTGGTCTTGTTTTAAAGAGCTTGAATTTAGGTGAACAATGATATAATTTTTTTTCATTTTGGACTTATATATAAAAAATTACAACCATTTAAAATTAAAACAAATGTTTTTCTCACCATATGTGCCACATCAGCAGTCCAGTCATCATGTGACTGGACTGCCACATAATCTTCCGTGCAATGGTAAGTGCAGCCGGCTCGTTCCGTCGAATTAACCTTATCCCACTAACCAAAATAAACTCTCTTACAAACCTACTTGGTAGTGTCTACAATTGCGCCTTTAGGCGCCAACTTTAATATGTAGGATGTTGGTCAAGTCCAAGCAATGTTTGAACTTGACTGCGGTCACCACCTTGGTCATCATGTCTGCAGGATTCTCAGTCGTCCGGATTTTCTGAACAAGAATATCCCCTTCTTCGAGTATCTCCCGCACAAAGTGATAGCGAACATCAATATGCTTCGTCCTTGCATGATAGACTTGATTCTTTGCTAAATGAATAGCACTCTGACTGTCACAGTGCACCGTGATGTGCCTCTGACCAACTCCCAAGTCTTTAAGCAACCCATGAAGCCAAATACCTTCTTTCACAGCCTCTGTCAGAGCCATATACTCCGCCTCAGTCGTAGACAAAGCAACTGTAGACTGCAAGGTAGATTTCCAACTTACTGGTGCCTTGGCTAAAGTAAACAAGTAACCAGTAGTTGATCGTCGCTTATCCATATCACCAGCATAGTCGGAATCACAATATCCCACCACATCTGGACCACCTGTAACATCCTTCTCAAATAGCAGACCAATATCCACAGTACCTTGAATATATCGTAAAATCCATTTCACAGCTTGCCAATGATCTCTGCCAGGATCATGCATATATCTGCTCACAACTCCAACTGCTTGCGAGATGTCGGGCCTTGTACACACCATGGCATACATTAAGCTACCAACTGCTTCTGCATATGGGACTTTAGCCATATAGTCTCTATCTTCTTTAGTCTTTGGAGATAATTGGGCACTAAGCTTCAAATAAGGAGCAAGCGGGGTACTCACGGGTTTTGTATTGTCGTTAATACAAAAACGTTGTAGCACCTTCTTCAGATATTGCTCCTGGGACAAACAAAGCTTGCCATTCCTTGTCTCTGCTAATCTCCATCCCGAGAATCTTCTTGGCTTCGCCCAAGTCTTTCATCTCAAACTCTTGAGCTAACTGAGCCTTCAATCTATCAATCTCTGACTGATTCTTTGAAGCTATTAGCATGTCATCAACGTACAAGAGTAGGTAGATGTGAGACCCATCATATAGCTTGCGCAAATACACACAGTGATCATATTTGCTTCTCGTGTACCTTTGCCCTCTCATAAACAAATCAAATCGTTTGTACCATTGTCTTGGAGACTGCTTCAGCCCGTACAATGATTTGTTCAACTTACAAACCCAATCTTCTTTACCACGAACCTTAAATCCTTCTGGTTGAGTCATATAGATCTCTTCCTCCAGATCGCCATGTAAGAATGCGGTCTTCACATCAAGTTGGGCTAATTCCAAATTCAGCTCAGCTACTAACGCCAACAGAATTCTAATGGAGGAATGTTTCACTACTGGAGAAAATACCTCATGATAATCAATTCCCTCCTTCTGTGCGTACCCTTTGGCCACCAACCTAGCCTTGTAGCGGACACTGTTTTCACCTGAAGTTCCTTATTTCTTTGCAAACACCCATTTGCAACCAATTGCCTTCTTGCCCTTTGGTAGTTGTGCCAACTTCCACGTGTTGTTCTTGTGAAGAGAATTCATTTCTTCTTCCATGGCACCTTTCCACTCCTTACTTTCCGAGTTTTGATTTGCTTCTCGGAAAGTAGGTGGTACCCCTTCATCTACAACTGGAAGTGCATAAGCCACCATATCCGCATAGCGAGCCGGTTTACGGATCTCTCTTCTGGGTCTTCCTTCTGCAATCGGATCTGATTCTGCTGTTGGAGCTTCCTCATTTGACTCATCTACTCCTTGAGAGTCACTATCATCTCCAACCAATGGGTTTACAAATATCTCCTTCTCGAACTCCACCTGCTTTGGTGCTTTCTCCACCTGCTTCTGAGTTCCTTCTGTCTGGATGGAGTCTACTGTCACCTTCTGCCACAACGCAGATTCATCAAAGGTAACATCTCTTCTAATGATTGTCTTCTTTGCTTCTAGACACCACAACCGGTATCCCTTTACCCCAGACGCAATCCCCATAAATAGAGCCTTCTTTGCCCTTGGGTCTAATTTTGATTCCTTCACATGGTAGTAAGCCACAGAACCAATGTTAGCAGAAATATATGTTAATATACTTCTACCTAGGCAGTGTACCTATCGTTTTGCGGAATAGTGAATTGAGTGGGGTTGTCGATCTCAGAGACCTCGTTCAATTAACTGACAGATTATTAATCTAACCGAGAAACTAAAATAAACTAAGAAAACAGGAAACGTCACTTTTTCAGGTTTTACTTAATTTAATAAAAAGAAAGACTCAACAAACTAACATAAAATAATAAAACAGTAAATTAAACTAAACAAATAATAAAGAATAAAACTCTAAAAAAGCACCCCGGATTGTTCTGCAAACCTTCATTTTCTAATTATAAAACTCTTCCCTAATTCTGCAATAAACTCAGGAATCTTAATTAACCCGTTGACCGGCCCTTGTACAACGAATCCTAACTGGTAGAAATAACAAACCGCAAACCATGCTCAAGTCAATTCTAACCAATCGCTTTATTACCAATTCCTATTGGAGATAGATTAACCTATAGGCAAACCATGCTTCTAGTCGTTAATCCGGTTTAACTTCCTATGTCTTGTTAACTAATCTCAGCGCCGCATTTTGATTAGAAAACTACAAATATCGCTTTAATAATTGATCAGAGAACTAAAGCGCATGAAGAACAAGAATTAAACTACTGCAATTATAATTAGAGAAAAGATTACAAAATAACTATAAATATTCGGTTTGCTACCCCAACCCGGGGAGCTAAACTAACTACTCAAACATAACTCTAAAAATAACAAAGGAAGAACACATTGACAGTTTAGATAAAAAGGGAAGAAGAAACTCTGTTAAGAAGATCCCCGCTCCGCCTTCTGTCGTCACGTGTCTCTGCATTAATCCTCTGTCAGAAGTGTGGTGGGCTAACAATGGTGGAGTTGTGGGTGTGGAAGGGGAAGAGAGGGAGAGGCCGAAGCCTCTCTGTTTTGAGCGCGGCGCAGGCGTGAATGCCTCTTGTTCGAACCCTAACTTCTCTTTTTATAAGCCGCAGCAGTTCAATCGTTAACTTCTTTGATAAAGTGCAGCGTTTGACTATGGTGTGTGCATGCATGGCTGTACGTGAAGTGTATGCAAGAATGAACTAATATCCCAACGTCATTATGTGTGCACCGATTGAATCAGTATTATAATTAATTGAATGATTTCCATGAGTGATGAGTCATCAATGGGATGAGATTAAAGATATTCACGTGAGTGAATTAGTATGCTGTGAGTGAATATCGTGAGTCCCATGAGCGTGCAGCCGTATATATATTGTCATGGATTTTATCTGTATTTGACACATAAAATGTATCAGTTCACATTAAAACATAAATCTAAGGAAAAGCATATGATAAGTGAGAAATATGACATGAATTGTTATCAAAATAGGAAGAATTATATCCCTAAAAATAGATGTATTTAACACTTATCAAACTTCCTCACACTTAGTTTTTGCTTGTCCTCAAGCAAATACTGAATATGACTACTCTTTAGGGCCATCGTATTGAAACTCAGGATTAAACAACTGCTGATGGAAAACAAGAAAAATGACAATCAAAAGAATAGTTCTGCTATCAGCCGTAGGTTTTCGCAATCAGTGAATAAGAATGATGTTAAAAGCATGAAGAAGTTAGATTATGGAAACTGAACATAGAATAGTTTGGGATCTTCCACCATTTCTTTCCTCTATCCTTTGGATGACAAGGGGTGTGAAGTAACACCTTATTCCGTGATACCTTTCAACACCACATACTCATGATCAGAAAAAGCAAAATCGAATTACACATTTAACTTTTCAAAGTTCCTTTTCCTTAACATTCTATTCTGCCATTTGCATATTTAATTCGTCCCCTCAGACTTTTCTCTTCACCCTTGTAGCGGCTTTGGGCCTTCTATCCCAGATCATAAGACCTTAGGTAGATGGGTGATGAAGCGCCCCAAGGACTTAATAACCGAATGAAGAGGCCTGTTTTGGTTCAGAAATAAATTTCAATTCAGATCAGCGGAGTACCTTGCCTTATCCTTTCATACCAAACTTTCTTATCATTCCCAAAATCCCAAACCAGACTAATTCAGTTTTCATAATCAGCTAATCCATAAATTTCAGTGAAAATAGATTCAGTTCGGATAAAACTATACATACAAACAGCCAAAAGCAGAAAGATTCTTGAGGTGGCCATCAGGCTTGTTTTCAAAACCTCAACAAAAATTTTCACCTGGAGATTCAACATTTATTGGCGCTTAAAAGAAGCAATCCTTTCAAAACAATAGGACAAACAAAAACAAGTATGACATTTAAGCGCAACTGGCATATTTTCAGGGAAAGGTCCTACTTCCTCACACTTAAGAGGAGCAATGTCCGCATTGTTCAAAAATAAAATCAAGAAAAGACCTTTCAAAATATGCCAGACTCATGAAGAATTTCATTCAGGACAATCATGGACTGATATAAAATAAGCATTAAGCATGATAGGCTAAACACAAACATTTAAAGTAAAGAAACTGAAACTCCCCTGATAACGTAGATTGAGGAAGGTTCCCTTCCTCACACTTAAGCTCGAACAAGGGGGGTAGCATCGTTCCTCACACTTGCGTCCAAGCAAGTGTCCAGCCTTGGAGAACATCAAACACCATAATAAAAATTTCACTTGCACACACTCACAACTACCACAAAAACGCTTAAAGCGTTGCATTAAAGCACAGACACCATTTCCACTTCTAAATAAAAGAAAAACAAAATAAACCAGAAAATAAAAACAAAAATGAAACATTAATTTAACCACTGGGTTGCCTCCCAGTAAGCTGCCCGTCTTTATAGTCTTTGGCTAGACTCCTGCTTCGTTATCCCGGATCAAAAATAAAAGTAGATAATAATCTTGCCAGGAAAACGAAATAGGCAGTAATTAAAAGCAAACCACCTGAATAAAAACAAAATGTTACCTTAGCAAATAAAATAGGAAAATAAATACTCCACAAAACTTGATGTTTGAGGAGATACGACCGGTAACATTGTTCTATCAGGAGACCAGGTGTGAATGGCTCTTCTTCCTCAAATTTGAGGACATAAACGTCCTCCTCCTTTTGTTGAGGCTCTTGGAGGCAAGGTTGAAATTGCATATCAATTGGTGGTGGCGCTTTCTCCTCAGATTTGAGGATACAAATATCCTTTTCCGGTTGGTGAGGCTCAATCATGCAATCCTGCTCGTAGACAACTGCGGTAGATGCATCAAGTTCTTCATACTCTTTGAAATCATCCAACACTGGTGCTTCTATCGGCTCAGAGTTAGGTTCATGCAAGATATTCTGCTCTACGGGTGGAGGACTTTCCCACCAATAAAGTTCTCGATCAGATTGTGGTGGTGGTTGATATCCAATCAGTCTTTGAAAAGCAAGTACTGCTTCCCGCTTGCGCTGCAAAGCTCGTTCCACCATTAATCTCGTCTCCTCATCATAACTGCTCTCCATTGTCAGTATCTAGTCCTACAAAACAAAAAGAAAAAGTAAAATAGAACTAAAAATAGAAAATAAACACAAAAACAAAATTAATTAAATATGATAACAATGACAAAAAAAACAAATAAATAAAACGAAAGCAAGCAATCCTGACTAACCAAAATCAACTAAGGACAAAATAGACTAAACCAAAAATAAAATAAAATAACAAAGACAAAAACAAAAACGAAAAGGAAACGAAAAAACAAAAGGTAAATCGAAAAGAAAGAAAAAAAAACAATAAAACTTACGTACTAAAAATCGAATTCGAACGAAAAAAAAAGAAGATCGAAACAGAATTCAAAAATGAGAAAGAGATATAATCTAACAGGTTACGTAATCCTAAATTAGAATCAAAGAAGTAAAAAAAAAAAAAATGAAAAGAAAATAAAGAAAAATTCACGTAAACAAAACTAACGTGCTACTAACGTTCAAAATTGAACTCGAACGGAAAGATGTGTATACGTAAGCAGTGAATTCAAAAGTAGAAATTAACCAAAATAAAATTAAATAGATATAAAATAAAATCCCAATCAAATTAAATAAATATGTCAATTAACCGTGACAGAGGTCCCCGGCAACGGCGCCAAAAACTTGTTAGCAGAAATATATGTTAATATACTTCTACCTAGGCAGTGTACCTATCGTTTTGCGGAATAGTGAATTGAGTGGGGTTGTCGATCTCAGAGACCTCGTTCAATTAACTGACAGATTATTAATCTAACCGAGAAACTAAAATAAACTAAGAAAACAGGAAACATCACTTTTTCAGGTTTTACTTAATTTAATAAAAAGAAAGACTCAACAAACTAACATAAAATAATAAAACAGTAAATTAAACTAAACAAATAAATAAAGAATAAAACTCTAAAAGAAGCACCCCGGATTGTTCTGCAAACCTTCATTTTCTAATTATTAATAAACTCTTCCCTAATTCTGCAATAAACTCAGGAATCTTAATTAACCCGTTGACCGGCCCTTGTACAACGAATCCTAACTGGTAGAAATAACAAACCGCAAACCATGCTCAAGTCAATTCTAACCAATCGCTTTTACCAATTCCTATTGGAGATAGATTAACCTATAGGCAAACCATGCTTCTAGTCGTTAATCCGGTTTAACTTCCTATGTCTTGTTAACTAATCTCAGCGCCGCATTTTGATTAGAAAACTACAAATATCGCTTTAATAATTGATCAGAGAACTAAAGCGCATGAAGAACAAGAATTAAACTACTGCAATTATAATTAGAGAAAAGATTACAAAATAACTATAAATATTCGGTTTGCTACCCAACCCGGGGA
This sequence comes from Limonium bicolor, assembly GCA_023374045.1. Classification (NCBI taxonomy): domain Eukaryota; kingdom Viridiplantae; phylum Streptophyta; class Magnoliopsida; order Caryophyllales; family Plumbaginaceae; genus Limonium; species Limonium bicolor. Next base: position 58,905,214 of record CM041782.1, on the reverse strand, counting down.
GCTAAACTAACTACTCAAACATAACTCTAAAAATAACAAAGGAAGAACACATTGACAGTTTAGATAAAAAGGGAAGAAGAAACTCTGTTAAGAAGATCCCCGCTCCGCCTTCTGTCGTCACGTGTCTCTGCATTAATCCTCTGTCAGAAGTGTGGTGGGCTAACAATGGTGGAGTTGTGAGTGTGGAAGGGGAAGAGAGGGAGAGGCCGAAGCCTCTCTGTTTTGAGCGCGGCGCAGGCGTGAATGCCTCTTGTTCGAACCCTAACTTCTCTTTTTATAAGCCGCAGCAGTTCAATCGTTAACTTCTTTGATAAAGTGCAGCGTTTGACTATGGTGTGTGTGCATGCATGGCTGTACGTGAAGTGTATGCAAGAATGAACTAATATCCCAACGTCATTATGTGTGCACCGATTGAATCAGTATTATAATGATTTCCATGAGTGATGAGTCATCAATGGGATGAGATTAAAGATATTCACGTGAGTGAATTAGTATGCTGTGAGTGAATATCGTGATTTTATCTGTATTTGACACATAAAATGTATCAGTTCACATTAAAACATAAATCTAAGGAAAAGCATATGATAAGTGAGAAATATGACATGAATTGTTATCAAAATAGGAAGAATTATATCCCTAAAAATAGATGTATTTAACACTTATCAACCAAACACTCGCAAAGAACTATAATCAGTAGCTGGTTTTCCAGACCATGCCTCAAGCGGTGTCTTTCCACCAATAGCCGATGACGGTAACCGGTTCACAATATGGCTGCAATATGTTACCGCCTCTGCCCAAAATTGTCTGCCCAGCTCAGCATTTGACAACATGCACCGAACCTTCTCCAGCAATGTTCGGTTCATTCGCTCTGCCACTCCATTCTGCTGCGGTGTTTCCCTGACTGTGAAGTGTCGGACAATTCCAGCGTCTTTGCAAACCTTCAAGAATGGATCACTCTTGTACTCTCCCTCATTATATGTCCGGAGATACTTGATCCTTCGACCTGTTTGCATCTCGACCGTCTTCTTTCATGTTAGGAAGATCCCCATCACTTCATCCTTAGTCTTCATGGCATACACCCAAACCCTTCGAGAGAAATCATCTACGAAGGTCACATAGTAGCGGTTCCCACCCAAGGAAGGCGTCTTGGCGGGTCCCCAAACGTTAGAATGGACATAATCCAAGATACCCTTCGTATTATGGATGGCAGTGCCAAACTTCAATCTTTTTTGCTTCCTGAGAACGCAATGCTCACAAAAGTTTAACTTGCAAGCCTTCACGCCTTTCAGCAATCCCTGCTTTGCAAGAATCTGTAAGGATTTCTCTCCGGCATGCCCCAGTCGCATGTGCCACAACTGAGAGTCACCGTTCTCCTTGGGAGTCAACACAACTGCTGTTGTTCCTACTACTGTACTCCCCTCGTAGTAATACAGATTGCTCCTTCTGGTGCCTTTTATCACCGTCAGTGCTCCGGAAACGACCTTTAGAACCCCATCTTTAGCGGCCCATGAGAATCCTTTCGACTCCAATTGTCCCAGAGAAATGATTCTTGGTCAAGTTTGGAACATGCCGAACTTCTCTTAAAACTCTGGTTGATCCTTCATGGTTCTTCAACTTGATTGAGCCTATACCAATTGTTTTGCATGGGCTATTGTCTCCCATCAAAACGGTTCCACCCTTTAGTTCTTTGTAATCAAAGAACCAATCTCGAATGGGTGACATATGGTAGGTTGCTCCTGAATCCAGAATCCACTCATCCTGATTAATTTTTGAAGTCGATGCCACCAATGATAGTCCTGATCCTTCGCTGTCGTATTCAGCTACACATGCGTCTTGAACAGCCTTGCCTTTCTTCTGTTTAGGACAGTCCTTCTTCCAATGTCCCTTTTCTCGACAAAGGGCGCATTCATCTTTGCCGAGCTTGGTTTTCGGTCTTGACCATCCTTTCTTCCCCTTTTTCTGAGCGGAGGAACGATCTCTCACCACTAATGCTTCTGCTGCTTCATCAGTACCAGCCCTCTTTTCTTTTCTTCTCAATTCATGGCTGTACAGTGCTGCAGTGACATCCTTCAGAGAGATATCGTCCTTCCCATGGAGTAGAGTTGTTTCCAGAAACTCATACTCATCAGGAAGAGATCCCAGCAACATTAAGGCCAAATCTTCATCTTCGAATTTCACATCCAAGTTTACCAATCAGCTACTAGTTGATTGAAACTGGTGATGTGGTTATTCATTGTGGTCCCCGAAACATACGAAAAGCGGAATAGCCTTTTCTTCATAAAAAGCTTATTCTGACTGCTCTTCTTCATGAATTTTTCCTCCAGTGCCTTCCACAATTTACTTGCAAATTTTCTTTAGAGAACGCATATTTTTGTTCTCTCGACAGGCAGGAGCGAATTGTACCACAAGCTGCTCGATTCATGGCCTCCCATTCTTTCTCTTGAATGTCTTCCGGTCTTGTCTCTTCAATGGCGATGTCAAGACCTTGCTGAAAGAGAGCGTCTTGGACTTCGCATTGCCACATGCCGAAATGGCCCGTACCATCAAATGTCTCCACCGAAAACTTAGCATTAGTCATCACCCTTCTTGTCCAAATCGATGACGAGGAAGTTGATGATGCTGTCTCCGGGGTCTTTAATTTGTCGTCTGCCATTTCTGCTCCAATTTTTATTTAGCAGCGCTACGACGTATCAACTGAACAAAGGAATGCTTTTCTGATGTGGAAGATCAGCCTAGCTGCAACCACAGAGCATACTAAGACAGAACCTTGGCTCTGATACCACTTGTTGCGGAAGCGACTGGGTAAGAGAGTAAATTATTGTACTAGAAAATCACTCCGTACAGGAAAATTCCCAGGTCGTGGTGGGGTCACAATGGTCCCGCTTAAGTACCACTTCCTTAGACAGAACTTCCTGACTGTAATTTCTTAGCACAATAAAGCACTACAAAATTACCCACCAAAAGCTGCTAAATAAAGCTATAAAAGGGACACCGGAATTTTACGAGGTTCAGCCAATATTGCCTACTTCCTCGGACACTACCAGAACTCTCTTATTTATACTTTAAGAGATATAGAGAGAAGAGATTACAATTTAGCATTCAGAAGAATTACTAATTGTTGGGATGAGATTAGAAGTGAGGTGAGCACATCCTTTTATAACAAAGGAAGTGCCCCTTTGTTTGCTCACTCACGATGTGGGATGATGGGATGAACCACATCTCACACATAACTTGAAACCGGGCAGGTAACAAAAGCATGATGTCAATCCTCTCAGCCTCTGCATAGAGCACAACTGCCATCACCCAACTCCCACAACAAGAGTCTAATACCAGAGCCCAGTGTTCTCAAACTCGCAGTCCGGACCATCCTACCTCATAGTATTAATCCGAATTGGTGATAAACTCAGAATTTATCAGGATCATGGTAGGATCGGTCGGGATTGTTAGGATCATGATCCAGCATCGATCCAACTCATTCCACTTTTTAAAACTTATATATGTTTAAAATAAGAAAAAGCATAAAATAAACTCTGGTTATGGGATGCATACAATTAATTATCATTTGTGTAATTTACTTGAGAACTATTAAATTTTCCAATTTTGTATACTTTATTTATTTGGTAACTGGTGCATAAAAAAACGTCTACATCAAAAGAAGTTGAATGACCCAGTATTTGTGATGTACAACTTGAAATTGAGACAAAGACAAGAGAAGAGACCTATTGTGGAGAATGAACCAAATGTTTTGGATGATATAGTTTTAGATGAATGAATTGATGATAGTGATGAACCTGATTTTTGCCTCAAGATGCACGATGGATTAATTTTTTATTGATCAAGCAACTAGAAGATATGCAAGATCAATTGCACAGGATGGGGCTACAAATGATGATAGTGAGACTCTGATGGTAAGTCTTTGAACCCAAGGTTTTTAATATGGATACTAAGATTTGAGAATTTGTTTGAACTTTTTTACATGACTTATTTTTAGGTGAGCATGTGAATTTTGGATCTCATGATGTAACGGATGAAGATAATAGACTTGTCTAGTTGATGATGATTTGAACTTTGATACAACTTAGTCGAGGTTGGTGATGAAGGATATGAAGTTACTCACATGAATGATGAAGACCTGAATGATATTTATCATATCTAATTTTGTTTTGTTTTGTTTTGTTTAAGATCTAAACTATGAGAATTGTGATCTTTTGGACTAATATTCTAATGTTGTACGGGTATTATGTTATTTATGGGTTGTTTAAGATGAAAAAAATTGTATGTTATCTTTGCTCATATTTTATTTGTAGTAAGATATTATATGCTCTTTAGGTTGGCTCATGTTTTTTGCATAATATACAGGACTACATGTACTATGAAATGGTATTATATTGATCAATTTTCGTAGGATTGTTCGATCCTAGTGGTCCATTACGATCCTATAGTAGGATCGTGATCCTAAAAACATTGCTAGATCCTCCATCAGAACACCAACACGCTGGAGTAACGACAAGAACACTAAGAGCTTAAGAAAAGTAGACCTCGCACCTGATACAAAAGTTGAATGATCTAAGGCATCCCACATGGGAGGGCCAAATAATATGCAAATGTCAACACATACACACCTCATCATCGCTCCCCAGGTGAATCCTGTCCCAGAATCACCTCCGCATCCACGGGCCAAAACAATGTTAATCTCCCCCCCCCCCCCCCCCCCCCCCCCGTCGTGGATCCACGGTCAATATTTAACAAATAGATCTACACTTTCATTTAAAAAAGTCTATCATCTTACTTACATACATATACTTTAATACAACAAATCTAGACTTTCATTTTATAAATATACACTTTAATTTTAAAAATATATTGTTTCAAATTTTAAATCTACACTATTACATAAAGTATATGAACAAGTGCTTCAAAATATATTCTTAATAAAATTGATTTATAGTGTTTCAAATATAAACCTTTTGACAAAACATTAACTTTTCATACAAAAATAAAATAAATCAAACATCCAATCGATATGTAACAAAATAAAATAATATTTTAAACTAAAAATATGCTTATTAAAATAAAAAATAGTTTCATGTTTAAATCGTTTAAAAAATAACCGTGATTCATTATAATAGACATTGAAGTGTAATTGAAAATATTAAACCAATATATACAATAGAAATATGTATCTTAAAAAGTAGAAGATCACATGTTTTTGGAAAACAAAATTTTCATAAATTTTTAATAACAAATAAAATTATACATGGACTTATCCATTTGAATAGTGTTTAGCATGAATATTTCGTATCTTTATTTATATGTAAAAGTCTCTATCATTTTTAAAATTTGGATATGGTTGCAATTCTAAATATAAATTATATAAATAAACTATAATTAAAAAAATCTATAAATCCCTTTAGAATTTTTTATTTTATAAAAAACATTAACTAATGAAGGTTATTTACGAACTGAGATTAGTTATTCAAAAAGTGACTTATCATCATCTAGTGCATGTGTTTTTAAGATAAACACATGATCTCAATTTCCTAGTTCCTCCTCTCTTTCTAAAAGTTTTTTAAAAGTAGATGATTTTTCCAATCAATAGTGTTACATATCTATCATCAGTTGGAAAAAAAATGATAAGATCATGAATACCTCTTAATTAATGGTAATGGCGGGTCATCATTGTCGACTCGATCATGCATGATGTATTCAACCATGTATTATTTGCTTTTATTGTAGTTAGAGGTAGTTTAGGAAGCTCGGCTGGGTTTTGCAGTCAGTATTCTAGTTTTTGCAGTCATTTAAAAAAATTGAAGTCATTTTTTTAAAATTTGCAGTCATCAAATACAGTTGATATTCTAGAATACGCAGTCGCAAAAAAAATAAAAAAAATCACTATATATATCCCAACTCTCAATCTCTCTCCTCTCATTTCTATTTCGCGCTAAAAAAATCAGATTCCAAAACCTCTCTAACCTCTCGTTCACCCAACTTCTGTTGAAGCACTTAAGGTAACTGTTTATCCTCCTATTTCATTGTATTATGCTATTGTATGATTAGGTATAGTTTTGTAGATGATTTAGATCAAATTTAACTAAAATCTAGCTTAAAATCAAGAAAAAAAAAACACATTTTTTGTAGTCCGTAAAACAGACCCGTTTGTTACGGTCCGTTTTAAACGGTCCGTAACGGACCATTTAAAACGGACCGTAACAAACGGGTCCGTTTTACGGACTGAACCTTTAAGTCCGTTTTACGGACTGAACCTTTAAGTCCGTTTTACGGACGTCGTAATAGTGGTCCGAAAACGGACTCCTATGTATCGTCCGTTTTACGGACCAGTCTTTTGGTCCGTTTCAGACAGTTTACCTAAGAGTCCGTTACGGACTCTTTTTTGTGGTCCGTTACGGACCGTTTTTTTATTTTTTTTTCTTGTTTTTAGCTTGATTTGCGTTACTGACTCTATTTGTTTTACAGATGAACCGCAAGGACAAACAAAAAGCGACAGTAGATTGTTCCTCTAGCGTTCCTAAGAGGAAGGTCACACGATCTGCTCGGGAGCAAATGGAAATGGAGAGGCGGTCCAAGCGCGTTGCAGACCGACCATCGTCACATTCACTTGCTGCCTTATCTCCCCATCCTCCTGCTGTTGGCACTTCTGGTCTATTCCCTGCTTATCAGCAGCCATCGCCACCGAGGAGGCGATTCGCATCTGATCATGACGATAGCGATGATTCTGACGATGACGATGACGATGATGATGATGATGTGGACCAGCAGACGGCCGGACACCAGTTAGCCCTTGCTGCCGGTGGGGGTGCGACATCAGCTGGGGGTCAGATACCCACCGATTGGTTCATCACTCCGGAGTCTGTTCTGATTCCTGGTGGTCCTTCTGATGCTAGTCTTCTACGCAGCTTTGGTGGACATGTGGCGTTGGATTTGTGGCGAGGAGTGGTATGTATCTCTAACATTTGTTCTAAATATTTTTTTTATGTTAACCGTAGTTTGTGGACTTATAAAATCGATATATCTCTAGGAGCGTGGTTGTTTATCATTTATCACTAGAGGCCCTTTACTGGAGAAGTGGCATATTGACCTGTTTAACCATGAGAGGGCTAAGGAGGTAGTCAGAGATAGTGGGCTAGCACATCTTCACGACTGCTCCCATGGATATTTTGATATGGCGCTGATATCTGCTTTCGTGGAGAGGTGGCAGCCGGACACCAACACCTTCCACCTACCTTTTGGTGAGATGACGATCACTTTACATGACGTCTATCACATCATGGGCCTTTCGATTCAGGGGAGAGCAGTTGCTTTTAAGGCCCCCGAGGAGTTACGTGGAGGTGCAGCGCCACCAGAGCTGACATTGGATTGTGCGCTAGCTGCACTGCACTGAGGTTGTAGGTCTTCCTTCCGTCGGTATGGTGAAGGAGCAGAGGTGGTATTATTACAAGGGTGGCGTCCCTACAGTAAGATTGGATTGGTGTGGCCACGTAGATGCCACTTACGCTAGCGAGGCTCGTGGCTATCTCTACTACTTGATCGCTTGCACATTGTTCCCCGACAAGGGGAATGATAGGATACGCCCATACACCTGCTGGCCCCTACAGGACATTGACTCTATCTCAGACTATGCGTGGGGTGCTGCTACACTGGCCTACCTCTACAGACAGCTTGGTGTATCTTCTCGTGCTGAGGCGAGGACCATCGCGGGTGTCTTACCCTATTGCAGGTATAAATAGTACTATAAATTATCCTGATAATTTTCTTCCCGCATTACAATTGTCAAAAATAGTATTATGATTTTTAAATGTTACAGTGCTGGATCTATGAGTACTTCCCAGGTATTTGCCGTCGTCTGATGGTGAATACGCCTCCCCTGTCCCATCTGCTGCGAGGTTCGTGAAGATTGAGGGTCGACATAGTTCAGACAACAGCAGACTGGTGGAGTACCGCCGACGATTGGATGCTCTTACACCTGACCAGGTAGGGTACTCAGTACCATTACTTAAGAATTAAAATTAGTTTATTATTAACTTGTTAGAATTAGTTGACAAATAGAGATAAAATCTAAATGATAAGGTTGTGTGGACACCATTCGGAGTGGATGCATGGCGTGTTGAGCAGGGTCGGTCCCGGTGGTTTGGGCATCTACACATGATGGACGTTGTAGAGCCCTACCATCCGAACCGGTGTCTGAGGCAGTTCGGCTTGGTCCAGGTTATTCCCTCCACTCCCCCTCTATGGCCACATCAGGCTATACGGAAGAGGACCGGCAGAGACTACACTGTTGAGCATGTTGCATCACCAGCGCTATGGAGCAGTCAGTCGAACATGTATGCCACTGAGTTTCTTAACTCACGAAGCGCTTCTGCTGGTGATGATGTGGAGGCAGATTACCTGGAGTGGTACCTTCCTCGAACCCACCCGAGGATCATCCCTCCTGGTGGTGCTGCTACCCCGGCTGCTGATCCTACTGTAGTTGTTATATTAATTTATTCGTACTTTATAACAATCAATAATTAGAAACTAATCTATATACTTTTCATACTATTACATCCACAGGTGACCTCACTACTATTGCGCAGCTGATGGATCCATACTTCCCCGCCCCACACCCAGACGGATGGCTCGCTCAGATGTCGCCTGATGAGTTGTCCCAGTTTCAGCATTCTTTCGATCAGATGTTGGGACAGGTTTCAGCACTTCCGGATCACACCGCAGACTGAGAGGCCTGGTACATCCAGCGGGTCGCAAGTAGGGGGCTGGTAGAGGGAGAGGTTCTAGAGGGGGGCAGACCGGGGGGGGGTAACTATGCCACACCGCAGAGGGGTCATAGGGGTAGGTAAGGCTGGTTGCATGGAGGGTTGTTGGATATTTTTTAGTTATGCTTATTGTTGTTGGTTTTCATGACTATTACTTCGGAGACTATATTGTGAGTTTTATGCCTGTTTGGTTGGATTTTTCTTATATACTATCTCATATGCTACACGAGGTGTGGAATTTGATGTTCTTTTGTTGGATGTTTCTTATAAATACTGAGTCTAGAGTAGTCTGTAAAAGTCACTGGCCAGCTTCTTAATTTAATACGATTCGCCGCCCTATTGAATATGAGCTTCAAGATTCGTAGCTCTGTTGAAAGATTTACAAAATGCTAAGGGGAAGGGGGACCTACAAAAGCTTCCCACGTGCCAAGCAAAAGGGGAGGTATGGCTCGCTTGCATGTACAAAACCATATACAAAATGCTAAGGGGAAGGGGGACCTACAAAAGCTTCCCACGTGCCAAGCAAAAGGGGAGGTATGGCTCGCTTGCATGTACAAAACCATATACAAAATGCTAAGGGGAAGGGGGACCTACAAAAGCATTTACACAAAAATGTGCTGAAAGTGAGCTTTTTCCTCCTAACTTCGATGTGACAGATACTTCTCCCTCCAGAGTGTGATGCGCTGATGATATGGCTCATCCCAACCTTGAACTGAGGGATCTCTAACTCTCCCCCATGTCAAATAAAGGGGAGGTATGGGTGCACTATCTGCCATATCAACACGTATGAAATGATTACCGACACGACACATATAAAGCACCTCCGGGCACGCATGACCCCAGCCATTGTTATCTCTGAATGGTAGGCATGTGAAACCAGCACCGGTCCCAGCATCAATGTACACTAGAACAAGGTTGTATCTGGTACATATGACTGGAATAATCGTGGTGACAAACCATTTGTTCTCTGGTGCGAACCCATCCCCTGTCCATAAAACCGTGTCTGCCTCTTTCTGCACATCTTCCAGACCACCCATTCTATCAGCCCACCAAATTTGTCTCTCTGGAAGAGTTAGCTCCTCGTACATAGAGGCACGTACTTCTCTCCATTCATCTTCTGATTGATGCCTCCAATCTGCAATAACTCTGAAACCACAATTGCCGTCAGGTTGCACGTTTTTGTAACGTGTAAATTGCTCATGAACGTTGGTTACAAAAAGATGGTAAAATGGGAATCCATCTGTCATATCACGCCAGTGTGCCAAGGGTGGCTTCTTAGGCGGAGCTGAATTGTGATCGGCACCGGATTTTCCCTTCTTGACATTTTTCTTCATGCGCTCGTGGGTAGCTTTGAACCTAAGAACGATGATGGAAAATATTTTTAAAGAAAACCAATATAATTATAAACTGTGCAAACAATTTTATACGAACGTTAACCTTCGTGTGGATGTACTGTGGCCCCTTGGTCTTCCACGTGGAACTAGAACAGGTGGCTCGTCAAGATCGAAAGATGAACCAGGTCTAATCACTGACTGCACAAGCCTAACACAGCGCTGAAGAATCAAAGGGTCGTCCAGACGGAGAACTTCATCGTTCAATGCTTTCCACATGATTTTGTTCTCTTCATGTTGTGTTAGTGTTTCTTCCTTCATTGTTTTCCCCACATCCAACTCCAACGTCTTCCACAAGTCGTGAATAACGTCTAGTGTAAGTTTGTCTTTTCTTTCAATCAGTTCATAAAGGTAGTGTGCACAAGGAAGCCCATGAGTATAAAGTAATGCACATCCACACTGTTGCTCATCCGTCTTGAATTCTTTGCCACGCTGAAGCTCCTCTTGAAGGATCACCAAACATTTGTGGCTGACTCGCCCGCGTATTGTTCGAAATAGACGGTAGTAGTCTTCGTGAGCCATCTTGTCTTTAGACATTTCCATATCTGTCAGGAACCCGTTGAATTGACGTTTGAGAAGCCCATCAATCCTGAAGAATATGGTGTGCAACTTCATTTGGGAAGACTGAAGCCAAATCTTGAGTGCTGCGTGTGAGCTCTCAGCTCTGTCACATTAACTATTAATGAGCATCTTTCATTGTCATTGGAAATGAACAACACATTAAATTGAAAATCAAGAATAAGCATGTCACACATACCTATTTGTTGTGCAGTTTCCAAAATGTGATACTTCATTTGTCCAACATTCAACGAACTTTTCTTTGTACACGAGCCAAGTGTCATCCAGATATTTTATCCAGTCAAGCTTCCCTTTCTTTTCATAGACGTTCCTCATGTGTGCATACTCCTCCCTGAAATGCACCTCCGTCGTACTCTTGACTACCTTACACCAATGTTTAGTAGCCTCAGCCACTTCACCTGTCTTGTGGAAGAACCTCTTTGCATTCAAATCAACATTGGTGTTAATGTGCCAACGACATAGTAGATGAGGCACATGGGGGAAAACAGAAGGTAGAGCTTTCATAAGACCAAGCTCCCTGTCAGTCACAAACACAGACGGCTCACGTCCTTGAATCAATAACTCCCTCAAGTTTTTCAAAACCCAAGTGTACCCTGCTTCGTCCTCATTACATACAAATGCATATGCAATGTTGAAATTCTTCCCAGCAGAAGTCATTCCTACTATCTCTACAAGCGGCATCTTATATACATTTGTCTTGTATGTAGCATCAATGATGATGACATAAGGGAACGCATTGAAAAGCTTCACAGATGTTGGGCTGGCAAACATAACATACCCGGTAACATCCTTATCGTCTGTACAAAATGAAAAAAAAGAATTTAATAATAGGAATAGTTTAAAACGTAACAGAACTTAAATGATATGATGGCAGAAACAAACCTCGACGGCCGTCACAAAATACGTGATACTTGTGTTGCTCAAGGTCATCAACAAGCACTTGCATAACTGGTCGTCCCCCCTTATGCTCCTTAGTCAACTTCTTGTTCAAATTGTATATGAAGTTGATACCAATGGATAGATTCGGATTTTGTTCCTTCAGTCGCAACCACTGCTCACGTGGGGGAGTACCTACCATATGAAAATGACGAACCGCTTTCAACTCATCATCTGTCAATGGATGTCTACTAAAATGTCCCTCTGGCACCTTAGGCAAGTAGTGGTTGTGTCGTCCATCCTTCACAACCAATTTCCATCCTTTATGAGTGCACTTGCCGCGTATACGGAATGGACATGAGCACTTCTTCGAGGAGGTACGTCCTCGCTGCACATAATCATCATCAGCTTTAACTCTTCGTGGATGCCAGTACCGCTCACACGTAAGTACTACTAGGTCATCTGTGCTTGTCTGGACTATGGTCACCACCATCCACTCATGACCCTTTTGCCGCCCTACAGTGTCCACCCATTCAACAGCGGCTTGCTTAGTAGGAAAAAATTGATCGGTTTGAAATACATGAGTAGTATCGATCCATTCGTCTTCAGGAAGTTCAAAGGGTGAATCATGATGAGCAGGGGAGTCATGAGGTGGGACCGAAGCCTGACAAAAAGTAGGAGTAAACATGTGTCAACAAAAGAAGTGACAAAAGCTGATCATGTCCGTTACGGACTGTTTATTAACCGTCCGTTACGGACGTAGTTCAAGTGGTCCGTTACGGACGTACCTGAAACGTCCGAATTACGGACAAGTTAATTTAGTCCGTTACGGACGTTATGTACAGTAGTCCGTTACGGACAGTAAAAAACGGACGGTTAAAAAAAGACGAGAAAAAACAGACGTTAAAAAACGGACGATATAAAAAGGACGTTACAAAACGGACCAAAACGTAAAAAATTCCGAAATTTTGATTAAAATTTACCGTTGGATCGTCCGAGAACGCAGTTTCTTCATTATATGGTTCGTTCAGATCGAATTCTTTTTCATTGTTCGATTTCCCTGCCGTTTCCTCTTCTGATTGAGCCTAAATCGTATTTTATCTCCAACCTTTTGTTTTCCTCTCTCTACATTTTCTTTCTCCTCCATTTGGAAGTTTAAGTGCAATAGTGTTTCATTAATCCCTTTGATGCTTTATATAAGTGTTTTTTTTATGACTGCAAATTACAAAAAACTGACTGCATATTTTTTTAAATGACTGCGAAATCTAAAAAATTGACTGCGAAAATGACTGTAAATTCTAAAAAAACCGACTGCAAAAACGAACACTCTAGATAGATAGATGCACACTCACACACACAAATGCCATTAAACCTTCCCTTCTTTTGTCTTCTTGTTCAAAGTCAGTTTGTGTTGCCTTCCCATATTCACACCCCCTTTCTCTTCTCTGTCACTCTATTCCAACAGCAAGTCTGTCCACCAGCCCTCATTTAATTCCCCCCTCTGCTCGTTTATATATCTGCAGGTCGTTATGTCTCTGTCGTGGACCTTATTATGCACAAATCATATAGTGAACTCGTGCCGTATGAAACCAGGCCGCTTCGCTTCTGACCTACTATCAGCACAGACTCAGCGTGATTCCTCTAATTAATGTCGACTGTACCTTTTTCTACAAGATCACTGTATTTTCCAGGTCCGTTATTTCTTTCCAATTAGAAATTGTATAGTCGACGAACTTATTTCCTTCAATTCAAAACATAGATGATACGATCCCTCCACGTATAGCTTGATCATTTGAGTCATTATTGCTGATGCTGAAAATTATCAATCGTCCATTAAGCGAGTATAGAAGTTTTACTGAAATATTAAGGGAAAGGTCAAGTTTAAATCAAACTTCGATAACGGACCAAGCCCAGTGGTTATTTAAAATGCGTTTGTAAATTGTAATTTACGTGAAAGCGATGATTAGAAGCGTGGATTTATGTAAAGGTTTTTATATTAACCCTTGGATCTAATATATTATGATGAATGGTTTAGATTAGAATATTTTATTCATGTAATTAATTTTGCATGTCCACTTTTAATATGTACAGGGACAACCGAAAATACTAATTAAAATGCAAATTAAAAATATGTACATATACGACTAATAATCCCTTACTAGCTTAAATTTTAGATACAGATTAATGTTAGTCATTCCTTCAAACAATATATACCATGTTTTCACAAATATATGTGTCATACACATGAAATATTTGCCATGAGTTTATATCGTTAATATACCAAAACTACTCAATATTCATTGCTTAATTCAACAGATCAATTGTATTTAATGACGCTATGTGTATATTGAATAAAAGTTAACAACGTATACTGTACATCTAGCTATTGGCTATAGTTTTAGATACAGATAAAAATTAGCCATAGGCATAAACAATATATGTCATGTGTGTACAAATATATATGCCACTGACTTATGTAATATTTGCCACGAATATAAATCGTTAATATATAAAAATACTCAATATTCATTGCTTACTTCAACAAATCAATTGTCTTTAATGAAACTAAGTATATATTGGGTTGACTAAAATTTTACAGATTATAATGTATATGTACGGCTAATAATCCCTTATTAGCTTAAGTTTTAGATACAGATAATGTTAGCCATTGCTTCAAAAATATATATGCCATGTATATACTAATATATGATCCATACACGTGTGAAATATTTGCCACGAGTGTACATCGTTAATAAGTAAAAATAATTTTTTTTAAAGTTGTCAAAAATATCAATATATGACCTTATTTTAAAGAGCTTAAATTTAGATAAACAATGATATAATTTTTTTTCAATTTGGACTTATATATTAGAAGTTATAATAATTTAAAGTTTTTAAGATAAAGGAAGAAAAAGGAAAAAAAATTGAAACCAAACTCCCGGCGCGCGCAGGGCTCCTCTCCTGTTGCTGTATCAACCAATTAACATTAAGCCTTTATGTAAAGGCTTTTATTTGGCCTTTATAGAAACCTAAAACTATGATTAGTAAAAGACATGTTTAGTCTTTCACAAATGATTGGCCTATGTTATTTCTACATTAAGTAAGGAATATATACTTAATTTGGAGCATAACTTATTTATACTAAAAAGTACAATTTTAATTACATTTTTATTTAACTTACAATTTAAAGCAGATAATAATGTACTAATTATTATCATGGTCATACGTACGTATGTCAAATTTAAGAGCATTCACGACTAAAAAATAGTCTTTCAACCGCTAATTACTACTCCATCTGTTCAAAATAAATGTCATTTTAGGTTTGAAATTTATGTTCAAATTATTTGTCGTTTTATACTTTTTGTATCTTACTTTCTACGTTTTCCCTTTTCACCTTTTTAATTATTAGTGTCATTAAACTCCACTTTTTTGTCTTACCAATAAAGTATACTTACTTTTTTATTCTTCCCATACAAAAAGTAAGGACACACTAGTCATTTAAACTCTTTCTTAAGAAGTGTGAAAATGTCTAAAACGACATTTATTTTGAAAAGGAGGGAGTACCTTTGTTTAACAATGACCATCATTTCAAAACTTGCACACTTATTAAGGAAAGTTGAAAAATGACGTATGTACCCCTACTTTTTACTTTTTCATGTAGATAAAAATAAATTTTGTGTTGAATAGTAGTGTTGAAATTGAAAAAAAATGTATCAAAAAACTAGAATGACATATTTTAAAACAAGAATCACAACCTAAACGACAGATATTAATTAACAGAGGAGTAATATTTATCAGATTTAAATCTTGTTTAAAAATATAAGACATTCTAATTTTTTGACACCTATTTTTTCACTTTTGACCCTTATTCAACACGAAAAAATTATTATCTAGATAACAAAGTAGATAAAAATGTAAAAAAGTAAGGATGGATACATCATTTTTTACTTTTTGTAACAAGTGTACAAGTTTCTAAAACAACAGATATTGTCAAACGGAAGAAATATTATATTTCCCTCATATCTTTTTTTATTATTATTATCCTATTTTTTAGAGTTATTAACTAAGAAAAACTATCTCCATAACTTCTCAATTTCCTCAAATTAAATCAAAGTGGATTCCACTTAACTGTGAATATTACTTTAGGGGGGGGGGAGATGTCATGGTTACTTGTGATCAAAAGGCCATAAAATCGAGGCACTCTAATCCCCATTAGACACCTCTTATTTCATGAAATGTCACTATTTTTTGCTAATTAATGAAATATCATTAAAAAAGTCATAAAATGTCACTATATTTTTGTAAAAGTCCATGAAATGTTACTATAGTCATTGACCAGATGGAAAAAGACAAAAATACCCCTACTAGTTAACAAAGTACTTTAAAGTTCATAATATGCCCCTAAGTGTTTGAAAATTCACAAAAAATCATAAAAAATCAAAATACAATAAACATAAAAATAATACCTAAAAATAAAAAAATTATAAAAATTGAAAACGATAAAAATATCAAAATACAAAAAAATAAATATTCATTTTAAAATATTCTATAAAATAAATATTGTGCTTTAAACAAATAATTTATACCAATTTATACCAAATAAGTACCATACATTTTTTAATTATTATTTTCTATCAATTTATACCAAATAATATTGTGTTTAAACAAAATTTATACCAATTTAGAAATTGTATATTCGACGAACTTATTTCCTTCAATTCAAAACATAGATGATAAGATCCCTCTACGTATAACTTCGATCATTTGAGTCATTATTGCTGAAGCTGAAAATTATCAATCGTCCATTAAGCGAGTATACTGAAAAATTAAGGGAAAGGTCAACTTTAAATCAAACTTCGATAACGGACCAAGCCCAGTGGTTATTTAAAACGCGAATTCAAAGATGGAGATATGTAATGGGATTGTCTACATATCAATACTCTATTGGAGGGAAATAAAGGGAAAAAAAAAAAGAGAGAAGAGAGAATAGTGTAGGTGGGAGTGGGGGAGAGGGGTAGGTGAGTAGGAGAGAGAAGTTTTTTTTTCAAAATGTCATAACTTACAAAGTATAAGTATAAAAATAAAACAAATTATACTATTGTTCATCATTTTTTGTACTCTTCAAAGCAAGATGCGTCATGAACTTGTTCTGGTAAATGTAATTTTTGTATGTACATATTTTTTAAGATTTAGTGTGAATCTTAAGTTTAAGAAAAGTGAATCAAAGGTTATTACAAAGTGAATCAAAGGTTGCTAAAAAGTGAATCAAAGAGTTGCTTAAATGTGAATAAGAGGTTTTAAAAAAGTGAATCTCATAGACAGAGATTGTTTAACTAAAGTGATTCTGATTGTTTGACTAGTGTGAATTAGAGGTTTTAGAAAAGTGAATCAAAAGTTGTTAAAAAGGGAATCACAAGTTGTTACAAAATGAATCAGAGTAATAAAAAAAGTGAATCTCGTAAGCGTAGATTAAGAGGTTTAAGAAATGTGAATCAGAGGTTTTTATAAAGTGAATCATGCGTTTAAGAAAAATGAATCAAAGCTTTAAGAAAAGTGATTCTCGTAAATAGAGATTGTTTTAACTAAAGTGAATAAGAGATTTAAAAAGTGAACCAGAGGTTTAAGAAAAGTGAATATTTTGTTTAATACTAGTAAAAGTTAATCATACCACAATTTATGCGAGGGCGGTTTTTAGGGTGTTTGGGGGGAGGTAGGGTAATGTTTTTGGCATTAGTTTATACTTTATATTGTCGTCACTACTCGACAATTTTTTTGGGTTTGTGGTTTAGGGTTTAGGGTCGTTAGACGCTAAATCCTGCACTACAAACCATAAAAACGCCTTCGTTATTAGCATTCCTAGGGTGGTTTTGAGGGTGTTTGAGGGTAGGGTAATCTTTTAAGCATTAGTTCTACACTTTATATTGTCATCACTGACTCGACGGTTTTTTAGGGTTTGTAGTTTAAGGTCTAGGGTCTGCACTACAAACCCTAAAAATGCCTTCGACGTTTTTAAACTCTCCTATGGTGGTTTTTAGAGTGTTTAGGGTAAGATTCATTTTGCTAATGAATGTGGTTCATTTTATTATTAAAGAAGTTTCATTTTGCTAATGAATATGATTCACTTCAAAAATACCTAATATTACTCATTCAAAAAATATAAAATTTTAAGTTTACCAAAACATTTCCATGATGCATCTTGTTTTAAAGAGCACAAAAAATGATGAACAATGGTATAAATTTTATTATTTTTGCACTTTAGTTTGTAAGTTATAACATTTTGAAAAAAATATTATTCTTCTCTCCTAATAAAGCCACATTCAGCCCATTGAGACCCCCGCACGCGTGTGTATGTGTCCCTCTGTTTTTTCTTTTCCTTCTATTTCTTCTTTTTTTATTTTTCCTCATTTATTCAACCAACCACATATTGACAAATGTCTATCTTCATATTATAAGGTGGAGCAAGCTCCAGGTTCTCTAACTGATTTAAAATGCGTTTGTAAATTGTAATTTACGTGAAAGCTATGATTAGTAAAAGACATGTTTAGTCTTTCACAGATGATTGCCCTATGTTATTTCTACATTAAGTAAGGAAATATATACTTAATTTGTAGCATAACTTATTTATACTAAAAAGTACAATTTTAATTACATTTTTATTTAACTTACAATTTTAAAGCAGACTAATTATTATCATGGTCATACGTACGTATGTGAAATTTAAGAGCATTCACGACTAAAGTGGAATCCACTTTTTTAAAAAATTCTTCCCTCTGTTAATTACTTTCTTTGTTTAACAATAATTACTATCATTTTAGAAACTTGTACATTTATTAAGGAAAGTAGACAAATGATGCATGTACCCTACTCTTTACTTCTTCTTTTTTTTGAAAGAAGATAAGCTATGTATATATCAAAACCGCATTTACAACCTATATGTCAAAATCTACCTTCTTCAACAAACTACAGAAACAACCCACAGGCTTACATACTGAGAAACTCCAGCAACCCAAAACTCTTGCAAATCCTAAAGTTCCTCCTATTGAACTTAAACTGAAACCTCCCCCATCTCATTTTAACCTCTTGTTTAATACTCATCACACAACTGGAAACATCAAGGACACTCCCACCAAACACGACGCCATTCCTCATCTTCCACAGGTGATAAATCGTAACACCCACCACAGCACATCTGAGTTTATAAACCAGAGAGGACTTACTTCTAGCCCTCCACAAACATGCCATACAGTTAGAAAACCCAAGAGGCAACTTGCACTTTAACCACTTATGCAAAATTTCAGTAAAAACATACTTGCTCACCTCACACTCAAAGAAAAGATGGTCACGACTTTCCTCCCTACCACAGAAAACACAATCCAGATTAACACTTACATTCCATTTCCTCACCCTATCTTTGGTCACCAACCTTATAACAGGCCATCCACCAAATGAATGACGAATGCGGAGTGCAATAGTTAACCCAAATTACTTGATCCCATCCCTCATCTGCTGGCAAGGGGTGCAAAAAATTATATATTCTCTGCACGTCAATCGTACCATGCTCCTCCATCCAGTCCACCATCTTCTGCCGCAGATTCCGACCAATAATCTCATCCCTGAGCTTCAAACAATTCCTCCACCAGAACGCATGACTGCCCTTCAGTTGGACACTCCACACATCACAATCTCTTAGCAGATAAGCTTTACACCAACTATACAGAGCGAGTGATTAGCCACTTCGAAATTCATTCTAAAAGAATTTAGAGGATGTTGCCGTCAAGACAAAATCTCTTTAATTCCCAGCCCCCATTCCTTAGTGGCCTGCAAATTTTGCTCCAAGCAATTGGCGCTTTCCTACAGTCTTCCACTCCACCCCAAAGAAAACTCCTGCATTTACTAATAATTCTCTACATAACATTCTTTGGAAACAAGAAGATATTAGCCCAGAACCTCTGGATACTAATCAAAGTACCAGAAACCAACTGCAACCTACCCGCATAATTAATCTTCCTCACTACCCAATGAGATATACAAGCAGTAATCTTGTTTACCGTTGGGGAAAAATCATCACCTTCAAGTCTATGTGTAGACAAAGGCACGCCCAAATATTTGACAGGCAAGGAACCTTCCTCAAATCCTAAAACATCCAATATTTCCTGTTAACACTGTCCTGAACTCCACCAAAATACACTCTGCATTTCTGATGACTTATGTTAAGCCCAGAAGTACCCGAGCATTTGTCCAGCACATTTTTGATAATCCTCACCGATCCCACATCCCCTCTACAGAATATGAGAAGATCATCAACAAATAGAGGTGGTTCAATCCAATCCTACTACACTTAGGATGGAAATTAAAATCAGGGTTGTCCTTCACTGCAGTCAATGACCTACTAAGATATTCCAAGCAGATTACAAATAACAAAGGGGAGAGGGGGTCTCCCTGCCTAAGCCCTCTTTCCCCCTTAAAGAAACCCCTACTCTGACCATTAACATGATCGAGTAATAAGGGGTTGACACACAACACATCACCCACTTAATAAATTGATCATTGAAACCAAACCCCATCAGACTTTCCTCCAGAAACTCCCAACTAACACTATCATACGCCTTATGTATATCAATCTTAAACGCGCACCTGGGAGAGACATTCTTCCTCTTATAACTTGGACAATTTCTTGACAAAGTAGAACATTGTGTGCAAGGCTCCTCCCATTGACAAACGCCATTGACACTCATTAATGATCACAGGTAGAACTGATCTCAATCTGGCTGTAATAATCTTCGACAAAACTTTGTAGAGAACATTACAGCAAGAAATAGGCCTCAAGTCCTTAACCATGTTTGGATTTACCACTTTTGGCACAAGAGTAATAAGTGTAGGATTAACCTGCTTCAGAATTTTCCCTTTCATAAAAAACTCTTAACAGCTCTACACACATCCTGACCAATAATACCCCAGGCAGACTGAAAAACAAAGAACTGAAACCATCCGGGCCAGGGGCCTTCGTTACCTTAATGGATCTGAGAGCTTCCCAAACATCCTTATCAGTCACCGCCATAATAAGTTCAACATTATGACATCAGACACCTTCTTGCCCACCTCAAACACCACCTGCTCACACCTAAGTCTGCCCTCCATTTTCACTCCAAGTAGATTACTGAAGAAATTCACAATATGATCAGCAATTTCACCTTCTTTCACTAACCTGTTCCCCTGCTCATCCATCATCAGATGGATACGAGAACTACTCTTGTAGTCATAAACCGATAAAAGAAAGTAGTAGAATCATCCCCCAGCCGAACCCAATTAACTTTAGCTTGCTGCACAATCTGAGTATGTAACAAGCTAACAAGATGATTGTATTTCTGGATCTGCTCATTAACATCCTCAATCAGCCTCTTATTAAAAGGGTCTGTCATATTCTCTTTTGAATAGCATGCAGATAAACTTACTTCCTCAATGCTCTCCTGGAGATGGGAAAATCTCATCTTATTAAGTCCCCGTAAACCACATTTGACACTCTCATTCGCTGGACCACTTTAAACATAGGGCACCCATCCACCCTCACCGCCACCCATTCTTAACAGTATCCAAAAACTTATCATCAGTAACCCATATATCTAAACCTGAACATGCTGGGAGCCTTAACCACTTCATTGTCAATCATGACTAAACTAGGAGAATGATCAGATACATCCGGAGGACAAAACTCTGCATACGAATCAACAAATGAGCTAATCCACTATTGTTCACCAAAACTCTGTCCAATTTGCAGCATATCTAGAAGCAGGGTCTCGAACATGTGTTAGTCCAGTGTAAACAGCTCCAGCAAACTTCAGATCAAACATATCAATATCCTCAACACATCTAACAAACTCAGACTCAACCTCATCACAGTTCACTTATTTATTGATTTTCCCCACCCTTGAGCATACAATTAAAATCCCCCAAGATAACCCACGGTTCCTGGATGGAATTACCCAACCTTTGCAGATCCTCCCACAACCTACACCTCTGCACTATTATTCGAAGCATACACTGATGTAACAGACAGAGAAACAACGCCATTCTTTGGATAATTCTGCAGTGAACAAACTGACTACTCATCTGAATATCACTCACCACCCACAAATTATCCATCCCATAACGTAGGATCCTGCAATTCTTATCAAGCTCCACATTAGACACACATTTCACTTCTTATTCCACCACTCAGTACAACTTTCAAACTATTGGTCCGAATTCTAGTTTCCAAAATAGCTAAAAAAACTCACCTTATTGCAGCTACAAAACTATCAACCGCAGCTTTTTTATTAGGGGCATTCAGCCCTCTCACGTTCCAAGCAGCGATTTGGTATCTACCCATCAGGCAACCTACTTCCAGTACGACCCTGAGAAGTGCCACCATCCCACTTCCCAGACCTTCAAACTTTTGTTCAAACTCCTTCTAGCCACAATTGTTGTCCACCCTCCGAATCTATCGAACCAGATGGTCTAACTGGGCCTTTCTCCACAAACATCACCTGCTTATTAGGAGTTAACTTCCATCCTCCTTCCTGACCTCTAGCTCCACTCGACACCTCTCATTATTCATACCCGTCTCCTGAGCACTAGCATTCTTCCCTGTTCCCTGTTTTTATTCTTAAGGCACCTTGCACTCGTAAGCCCAAAACACTTGCATAATTCACGGTACCAAGGCCTCCACTCGTATATAATTTTCTGAACAAACTTCTCCCCTCACCATCTTCAAGGATAATCTCCTCCTTCAGCTTCACTTTCGCATCAAGTTCAACTAGGACACGCGCAAACCTAATCTTCTCTTGAGAGTCGTAGCTTATCAGCCAAGATAGGCTTACCAATCTTACTTGCAATCCCTACCCAGCATCCTAGGTGACAAAAACTGCAGATCTAAATTCGGCAGTTCACCCAAACCGGCGTAACATCCAAGTTAGCTAGATCCAGTTGCAACCAGGCGCACCAGACTTCAAAATCAAAGGAAGATTACCTCTCATAAACCACGGTCCACTTTCCATGACTGCACAGCATCTCCTCCTTCTTCTCGAACCGGAAAATATAAACTCCAGCATTCATTCAGATAAATTCTCGGCAAAGCAATCTTACTCCATTTTGATGAACAAACCTCTTCACCGAAAAAAGGGCACTGATATCCCATAATCGCACCGACCAGGGAGTATTGCCAAAACTCAATCTCCGTTTTGACCTCCTCTTGTCGAATTTGAGAATCGGCGAGGACCTCCTGAAACAGATCCAACCAAAAACAGTTTTCTCTGTCCGATTATGGCAACCACTTCACTCCAAGTCTTCCAAATTTGAGGAATTTCCAAAACCTTCACCTCCGATTGCGCACCAGATCACACCAGATCCGCCAGTTCATCTCCTTTCTCCTCTTCACCGACGAGATCCACCACATCATTACCCTTCTCCTTCACCTTGTCACGACTATCGAACACAAGCGTTTTCTTTGGAGCGCCTAAAGCAATTACCGGAATCGGAATATTGGGCATGGACGTCACTCCTGCCCCAGGCAATGGAACCGTAGCTTTGGGCTTGCGTTCTCTACCCATGGTAGATGCAACGGTGGAACCAGTACTAGAGAGAGATGAGAGCTTCTCTCACTAAACTCATTGCCTAATCATAGTTAGAATTATACTCTTTACTTTTTCATGTAGATAATAATTGATTTTGTGTTGAATAGTATGGTTAAAAGTGAAAAAAAGTGTCAAAAAACTAGAATGACATATATTTTTAGACAAGAATTACATCCTAAAACGACAGATATTAATTAATGGAGGGAGTAATATTTATCGGATTTGAATCTTGTTTAAAAATATAAGACATTCTAATTTTTTGACACCTATTTTTTCACTTTTAACCCTATTATTCAACACAAAAGTAATTATTATCTAGATAAAAAAGTAAAAAGTAAGGATGCATACATCATTTTTCCACTTTTTGTAATAAGTATACAAGTTTCTAACACAACAAATATTGTTAAACGGAAGAAATATTATATTTCCCTGTCATATTCTTTTTATTATGTATTATCCTATTTTTTAGAGTTATTAAACTAAGAAACGATCTCTAAACTTCTCAATTTCCTCAATTAAATCAAAGTGGATTCCACTTAAGTGTGAATATTACTTTTAGGGGGGGGGGGGGGGGGACAGATGTCATGGTTACTTGTGATCAAAAGGCCATAAAATCGAGGCACTCTAATCCCCATTAGACACCTCTTATTTCATGAAATGTGAGTTTATTTTTGCTAAATAGTGAAAATATCATTAAAAAAAAGTCATAAAATGTCACTATTTTTCGTAAAAGTCCATGAAATGCTACTATAGTCATTGCCAAATGGAAAAAGACAAAAATACCCGCACTAGTTAAAAAAGTACTTTTAACGTTCATAATATGCCCTACGTGTTAGAAAAATTCACAAAATTCATAAAAAATTTCAAAGTACAATAAAAAAAAATAATATCTAAAATAAAAAAAATATACAAATTGATAAAAATGAAAATATCATAAAATACTAAAACAAATAATATTTCATTTTTAAAATTACTCGTACTATAAAAAGATATTGTGCTTTAAACAAAGTATTTTATACAATTTATTCAAATAAGTACCACATTTTAATTATTATTTTCTATCAATTTAAATTATTTCTTCAGAGTAAATATTTTATGTTTTTTAACTTTATTTTGAAATTTTAGTTTTAAAATATGTGCTATTTTGCAGATAATTATGATCATGATTTTAAAGTTATCTCCAAAATAGAACATTAAATTTTAAACACCTCAAATTTTAAATATAAGTAAAAGTATATAATAAACTACTTTGAAGAAATAATTGAAATTGATAGAAAATAATAACTAAAAAATGTATGTACTTAAGGTGTAGAAAAATTGGTATAAATTATTTGTTTAAAACATAATATTCTTTTTAAGGTACTGAATAAAAATTTAAAAAATGAAATATTATATGTTTTGACATTTATGATATTTTTATTTTTTCAATTTTATAAATTTTTTAGTTTTATATAATTATATTTTATTATATTTTGGATTTTTTGTGAATTTTTAACAATTAGGGGCATATTGTGAACTTTAAAAGAATTGTAAACCAGTTGGGTTTTTCGTCTTTAGTACATTTGGTCAATGACTATAGTGACATTTAATGGACTTTTACGAGAATATAATGGCATTTTGTGACTTTTTTTTTTTATTGGAATTTCATGAATTAGCCAAATAATAGTGAATTTCTTGAAATTTCCCATGTATATATAAAATAGATGCACTCTATCCCCGTTACTATGAGACAAAAAAAATTATATTTTAAAACTTTAATCATTCATTAATTTTCAAGATCTTTCTTACAACCAGATAAAACATAAATCTATGTATCTAAATCTACAACAAGCAGAGAGAAAGGTAAAACTAGCAACAAAAACTCATGGAGTGATACAATAGTAACTAGATAAAGCGAAACAACCAACAACCCCAGAAAGTAGACAATTTAAAAGCCAAAGCCACAGTAACCTAAAAGTTAAATGCATGACAGAAAATCAACGCATGCAACATACTTTGGAAGGCTTCTTTGCTGCTCCTACCATCTAGCTCCATCCCGATTGTCGCAAATCTCAACAAGAAATATTGAAATCGTCATCTGCTTGTCCTCCTAGTGAACAACAGCAAGCGATCTCAGTGACAGCATCAAACAATTTCGATGACAACAACAATCGATCTCACTTTCAACCAAAAATTTCACAACCTACCAACCTTGCATGCACCACCCCTATACCAGTCGAGTCGAGAGACCAAAACCCCTCACCGAAGAGGAAAAATCACACCCCCGCCAAAGGAGGAATGACTGAAAAGGAAAGAAATAAAGGTGAGTGGTGGTGGTGGTGGAGGTGGGTGGTGGCAGGTATGATGGGTGGTAGCATAGTAAGTAGAGAAGGCTAGAAAAGGCAAGAAGCATAGGCTGGTTTAATAGAAGGGGAAAAGAGAGGAGAGAGCATTTTTTTCTCTCTCGCTCTCGCCCTCCGATAACACCCATCGGCCATCATGCTCTCTAGTTCCTTGTGAGACAAAAAATTAATTCTACAATTTTCCATCATGAAGCACATATGTCAGAATTTATACTGCTTGAAGGCTATAATCCAAAGATTGACACTTACAACTATCATAATATATTATGTCCAAGATTTGATACAAGTTATAGCGGAACAACTACAACCCGGCCCGATTTGGTTTGCAAAAAAATTTGAAGAGCCCGTTTGAAAAAAAAATCTGAACGGGTTTGAACAAATTTGAGCCCAAATAAAAACCTGGTTGGCCTCGGTAAAATTTACGACTAAGCCCGGAACGAATTATTATTATATATATTTTTAATGAAATATAATAGAGTAAATTGCTAGGAACCTCCTTGAAGTTTTGGGATAATACCGTTAACCATCTTGTGTTTAACGTAAATATTGATAACCACCTTGAGGTTATGGTATCTCTGACTACGAGTCCCCAAACTATAACTTCTCTAATAAATTATTAACCCCTTGCTAACCTTTCAATTTATTCACTAAATAATGCCAGGATGGACAAAAAATACTACTTAATCAGCATCGTCTAAGTCTCTCTCATCTCACCGGTATTTTTATGAAAACGTCAACCTTAACCCAAGAATGATCTACATCCAAAAACAAATCCATCATTAAGCGATGTGTAGTGAATAAACAACCTCCTATAAACGTGTGGACTATTCCTGGGTTAGGGCTTACGCTTTTAGGAAAATAGCAGTGGGATGGGAGAGACTTAGACGATGCTGATTAAAAATTATTTTTTGTCCAGTCTGGCATTATTTAGTGACAGGTCATCAAGGGGTTAACGATTTATTAACAGAGTTATAGTTCAGGGGCTCATAGTTAAAGATACCGTGCCTCAAGGTGGTTACCAATAAGTATGATAAACACAAGGTGGTTACCGATATTATTCCATAACCTCAATGGGGTTACGAGTAATTTACTCAATATAATATAATATTTTCATTTTATATAACATTTTTATATAATAATTTTTAATATATATTTAAATCATATGTAATATTTATTCAAATTATATATATTAAATAAAATTATTTATATTTATATAAAAATAATATAAAACTAGGTCGGGTCGGCCGGCCACAAACATAGGGGAAAAAAATTTGGGCTTAGTTTGAAAAAATAAAAATGGGCCTAGAGATTATATATAGGCCACACAGATCTAAACTCAGGACTAGCCCGGCCCAAACCTGACCAACCCGCTCATTTGATCAGCTTCAAAACACAAGTCCCGAAATGGTTCTGGCCCTCCCCCTATCAGAGGATGGTATCTTTTATTAAATAATACAAGGTAGTTATTAGGGATGACAATTTCAACACGCTCCGTTTGACCAACACGATGTTTGCGGGTTTGGGTTTTAAATTTTTACATGATTAAACAAACAGGTCATGTCGAGGTTGACCCGCTTAATAGCCGTGTCAGGTTTGGGTTTAACATGTGTAACAGCTAACCTATTTATGTAATTTATACTAAATCAATATATATTATAATTTATAAAGTTTTGGTCAAATGTTAATATTGATAAGACATACAAATATTAAAAATTTAAGTATTTTAAATAAATTAAAGTTAATAAAATCATAGAAGTACAAAAAATAATTAATTAGTAAAATTATCACTGCTGGAAAAAAAAAGAATAAACAATGCTTTTATTTGTCTTATGGAACGTTTTATAAACGTTGTTTATGCCAGCGACGCAAATGGTCGAACCTCTTAGAGAACGCTTTGTAAGCGTTTTTATACAAAATTTTAAAAGAACGCTTATTACTAAAGCGTTTTTTAAGGCGTGTAAGGTAGCAAGGATCTACGAGGCACAAAGAACGCTTTCTTCTTGAAGTGTTATTTATGTGTGAAAAAAACGCTTATATACTATAAGCATTCTTTATCACATCTTATAAAAACGCTTATGCATATAAGTGTTTTTTATGACATTTGGCGTGAGAGTATAAGAAACACTTATACATATAAGCGTTTCTTATATGGTCCTTTTTTTAAATATTTTTATTTTTATACAATTTATTACCCTGCGCATAACACAAAATGCTGATCACAAACCTGTTTGCATTATATATACCAGATCGACCAAAATGAAGAATTTTAACAGATGCAACTGTAGAACTTTGTTTGCATTATACCAGCATGTATATACGCTTAAGTGTATATAGTACCAATCAACTACAAACATTAGTAACTAGTTAACCAAACTACTAAACGATTCAAGTTCACAACTATACAACCATTTGAAAAAAGAAAAGATAGCTACAACTCATGGCTTCTTCTGATCAATTTAGTGCTTTCAACACATGTGCTCCTTGACAAACTCGAGATCGGCTTGTGAATAAGTATGTCATTGTATTGAGAAGAAATCAACAAGCTGCACGCAAGAATAATAAAAGCAATTAAGTACACCATTTAAACTTATCCAAACATGCAAAAATAGTTAAATTACCAATTCAAACACAAAACTTATAATACGAACCTGAGAAGAAATAAGATGAAGAGACAAGAAAGAATAAGATGAAGTGACAAGAAAAAAAGGAGACAGTTGCTGCCTCTGTTGAAGATGAAAGTACTAACGATCATGATGATTCTTCTACTGATACAAATGAGACAAAAGAAGAAAAGCATAGTATAAAAGAGATAGAGGCAGATATAGATGAAAGGATGAATGAGAACTCAAAAACAGAGAGGTTGAAGAAATTGGCTAAGAAGTTAAGTGAGGCTGCAACGAAGTAGAGTCCGGTGGCGATTAACGTATTACTGGCCCACTTCATGACCTTGAATGAAGAAAACAGTCTCCTAGAAGAGTTATATAAGGATGAGAAGAGGAAACTTAGTCGACTATATGGTGGCATGGGGGACTATATGAAGATAAAGTGGTACTAGATCGCCCAGTTGATGAGTTTCATGACTTGTGGATGGAGATGGAGATGGAGAAGCTAGGCACTTCTCCATCTCTAGTTTTGATTGGATTCACATCTTCTTTCAGTTTTGAACATCAATAGGTCTGAGAAATCCTTAAACATTTGGACATGAATGTCTGTAGATTGCATGCAGTCAATTGGAATACTAGCCACACACTGTTGGTGTGGGGTGCATCGTATCTTTTAAAAAAACTAGATGAAGGTCCCTTGACAATTAAAAAGATTGAGAGATTCCCCCTAAGAAGGATTCCGCCTGAGTTTGTTAAGGGTCTTTAACAAATGATAGCAATAAGTAACAACTTTTATGCATAATAAGTGACAACTTTAATAGTATAACATAAAAGCTGTCACTTATTGTGCATAAAAGCTATCACTTATTGCTATCATTTGTTAGACCCTTAACAAATGATAGCAATAAGTGACAGCTTTTATGCACAATAAGTGACAACATTTATGTTATACTATAACCATAGTAAACTTTCTACCATGGTTATAGTATAACATAAAAGCTGTCACTTATTGTGCATAAAAGCTGTCACTTATTGCTATCATTTGTTAAAGACCCTTAACAAACTCAGGGGGAATCCTTCTTAGGGGGAATCTCTCAATCTTTTTAATTGCCAAGGGACCTTCATTTAGTTTTTTTAAAAGATACGATGCACCCCACACCAACAGTGTATGGCTAGTATTCCAATTGACAACATGCAATCTACAGACATTTATGTCCAAGTGTTTAAGGATTTCTCAGACCTATTGATGTTCAAAACCGAAAGAAGATGCGAATCCAATCAAAACTGGAGATGGAGAAGTGCCTAGCTTCTCCATCTCCATCTCCATCTCCATCCATAATCATGTCAAACTCATCAACCGGGTGATCTGGTACCACTTTATCTTCATATAGTCCCCATGCCACCATATAATCGACTAAGTTTCCTCTTATACTCCTCATATAACTCTTCTAGAGAACTGTTTTCTACATTCAGGGTCATGAAGTGGGCCAGTAATTCGTTAGTCGCCACCGGACTCTGCTTCGTGGCAGCCTCACTTAACTTCTTAGCCAATTTCTTCAACCTCTCTGTTTCCGAGTTCTCATTCATCCTTTCATCTGTATCTGCCTCTGTCTTTTTTGTACCATGCTTTTCTTCTTCTATCTCTTTTGTATCAGTAGAAGAATCATCATGATCGTCGGTACTTTCATCTTCAACAGAGGCAGCAACTGTCTCCTTTTCTTTCTTGTCTCTTCATCTTATTCCTTCAAAAACATCCATCCCCACGTTCACACTGTTTTCCTGTGCACCATCGGCCAAATTCGCCTGGCTTTTTATCCGATTTTCTCGGTGATGTTTCTAAAGATCAATACCACTCAATCTCTGCTGATCTCGGTCAAACACATTCACTGCATGCTGACCATGTCGTAATGCTATGTCTTCATAATTAATACACCCTATAGTCATCTAATATTTGCACCCAAGGTTATACTATAATAATATAACATTTTAAAAACATAAAAGCCTCAAAAACACTTAATCCCCATTTTATTTCTAACCAAAATTTGCCATAACTACGTGGCTATATTTGTATGCATGCATGCCCAAACGCATTATATTTCACGATCAACACATTCATTCTCAAGTCCATTGTACAACCAGTAAGTAAAAATCAGCACACATGCAGTAGACCAATAGATGCGACAGTTTGGTTTGCATGCAAAATTAATCCCAAACGTACATACACTTAATCCTAGCTAATAAACACATTAATCCCAAACAGAGCATGTATGTTCGGGATTAACAAGTTTGGTTTGCAAAATTACCTCAACAGAAGAATAGAGGCATAGAGCGCACGCATGTATGTTCCTTTCGCTAGTTGGGGTTGTAAAATTAATGCAGAGAGTGAAGGCCAGGCATGTATGTTCCTGTTCGCGATTTCGCAAAATTAATTACCGATCGAATAGGGTATACCAAAAATAAGGATAGGCATATATATATGTATACTTGTTCGCTTGCGCGCAAAATTACTGAAAAAGAGGCGATGCATGCATGTAATTCCTTCACCAGTTTGGGTTGCAGATTAGAAGATAGAATAGATGGCACACAGTATCGGGAGAAAGAAGAAGAAGAGGTGTCGTGCAGTGGCGGCGATGGTAGCGGCCGAAGGTGGTAATTTCTTGTGGTCGATTCGATTGAGAAGAGCTAGAGAGTACTTACAAAGGCGATGGGTA